>JAJMJA010000001.1:600000-1057104 GCA_030568835.1 Kodamaea hsintzibuensis (nom. inval.)
TCGTTCGATTTGCAACATATAATTCCTTATCTAGTAAGATTATTATCACACTGGGGTTCGTTTGGCCAGCAACCTAAAAAATAACCTGTACAGTATGTGCATCGCTAACCAGGACAGGGTTCATGCTATACGCTTAAGGTTTGGTTCGAAATTGCATTACATACACTCTGTTACATACATAGGCCTAGAGTAGGCGTCCACGCTCACACCCAAAAACGCAGGGTACTCTGCGCAACTTGTTGAAGTATAAATAGTATACTTTAGGGGCTTTCGCATGTTCAGCTCAGTAGTATCGGAATAAACATAAACAGAGCATGACCTTAATAGGGACATGGTCTGATATTTTGACACAACAAGCAGTGCTACGTTGCAATCAAGGGCAATTGTTTTCACATGCTCAGACATCGTCAAAAAACAAGGTTTAAGTTGAATAATACGACCAAATGTGAAGAGTGCCTTGTGGCAAAGAAGGAGGGGAGTTTTGACGAGAGGTGACTAAGCTTTAGAGCCTTGTTCAAGGAGAACACGCAAATTGATTCATATCTAGGTACCACATAATATCATATTACTCCAGATAGGGAGTACCTTAATGGAACTCCGTGAATTCTATGAAGGAGTGTGACCGCCATGTTGACTATGATCACTTATTGGGGTGTGCCTCTCGTATTTCACGATTAAAAGCCAATGAATATCGATACTAGAACCTTTGGTTATGCTCACTCGTTTTCAGTGTACTCCTCGCCCCTAATGAGCACATCGCAAATGGTATTTTGCACCTTATCGAGTGACAGTTTGAATACTTCCATTTTCTTTCTGATGGAGCCACACTGTTTACCATTGTAGTCGACTGAAAACACACCTCTCAGGACATTGAGGTCGGGGTACTGGTTGAATAATTCCAGTACTGTCGCATATAACTTCTCCATAAACTCAAGATATCTTAAATTCTCTCTATTAATGGCTTTTGTTTTTGGATCAACAATGCTTGATATGGAGTACCTCATTATTTCACCAGTCAAGTCGAAAAGTCCCATGAAAAAGTCACCAAGAAAGATAAAGTCCACCTCAATTTCCGGTACTGGTTCAATTGTTCCTGCTAAAAAGCTGTCTAATGAAACTTCCAACAGTTCTCTTCTCGTTTCTAGCTCTGAGTCTTGCAATTTCACTAAAGTTTGTACAAAATAAAGAAACTCATCGTAGGACACAAGCTTACAGTTCATAACGAAATACATAAACGTGAGAGCCTCAATCATTTCTTCAACTGAATTCGAGATACTCAGTTTGAATTGTGCAGAGTTGGCACTTGGCCAATATTGAGTATGGATTTTGTACAATGCATCACTAATTACTAACAAATAATCAACTAACTGCTTCCTATTAGTCGATGTAAGCTTCTTTGAAGATACTCGATGGAATGTGAAAATGAGCTTTTTTGAATAAGAGTTAATGTCACGACAAAGACGAATCACTTGCTCTCGCTCGTCATGATACTTGAGTAAGTTTTCTCTTGCAGGCTCAAATATAAGCGTTTCATATGATTCTGGCATCTTGGAGTTTTTTTTAAAGTTTTTTTTGATACTTTTGATTTAATTTGTTGGTGGGTGCAAAAACCGGAGAAGATGAATTTGAGATGGGACTAGGAATTGAGTTGTTCCAATATGGGGTTAGTTAAGATGACACATCTTAGAAATGGGAAAAGAGGTTTTAATTGTAAAAGGTGTGAAAATGGGTTTAAGAGGTGCGAGAAATCATGAGAGGAAGTGATAAATAATTGGAACAATGAAGGTGTAAATAATGTTAGGTTCCAATTGGCAATACAATACCCAAGGTGTATGAATTGACGTCTGACTGTCTTGACATTTACTTCCGTCGAATGTTTAGTCATACATCTTGATCCGAATTGTTGTGTCAACCTTAAATTGGTAGGGTGCACCCCTGCAAATAAAGTAAACCTCCATCTTTTAAGATTTATTATCATTTCAATGTGAACAAAGAGCATTTGTGTGTTAACATTGAGAATTGTCTGAAAAGGTAATGACCACTTCTTATAGAATTGAATTTCGCTCATTATATCTACTTGATTACTGGAGAAGGGTACAAAATGAAGAGTGAATGTGAAATAGTTGTATGATGATATGAGATGCCAAAAACAACTTCACAATGCTGAGGAAGGTAATACAATGAAATAGTAAACAGTCTTTAAATAATCTTAACTGCTTTTCTATCCACATTCCATCCTACAAAATTTGAAACTTTCTCCCTTAATGATTTTTCATAAATTTCGCAGCCATTTTGGAGATTCTTGTTGTTTTTGATGTTTGGTGAGGTTAGTGGAATTGATGGAACTGAGCGAGAGAGAAGTTACAGTATTCTATTGTAATTTTGTAAATAACATCTCTTGCAATGGCCAATAATTTTTTGAAGTATACACTAGAACTGGCTTGGGCCACAAGTTAGTATAATGATGGCTGCAAAGTGTAGTTACGCGTCAAGTACTGAATAAAGCCAACTTAAGCTCCCCTTTCCCACCCTCTCTAATGAATTCAAAAAGATTACTAAAGTACTTCTCTTGCTATATTCATTATTAACCAACCCTTTACTTTAGTTCAGCGTAAAAGAGGGATACTCAAATCCAGATCAATCTTAGGTCTAAATACCTTACTAATTCTGTTTAAACGAAACTCACAATAAACTAAAATCAAATCACCAAACCTCAAACACTACTACCGTGCACTTCAACCCTCACTTAATCATACCCTCAAACCCTAATATCTAGCCTCCTACCCTTCAAAAGCTCATACTCCCTTACTCCCACTCCTTTCCTCTTCCCATTATATACACGTGACTTTTTTCACCATAAGAAAAATTTTGGCCGTCAGTTTTTGAAGGACAAATCTAAGGAAGCTAAGCAGTAATGTCAACATCAATTCAGTTACTTAATCCTAAGGCCGAGTCATTTAGACGTGCGCAAGCACTTCAAGTGAACATCGCTGCCGCACAAGGATTGCAGCTGGTTCTTTCTACTAACTTGGGACCTAAAGGAACATTGAAGTTGCTTGTAGATGGATCTGGGTCTCTTAAGTTGACCAAAGATGGAAAGGTATTACTCAGTGAGATGCAGATCCAGCATCCTACTGCTGTTATGATTGCTCGTGCTGCTACTGCTCAAGATGAGATCACTGGAGATGGTACCACCACCGTGATTCTTCTTGTTGGTGAGTTATTGAAACAAGCAGAGAGATTTATCAGTGAAGGTGTTCATCCAAGAGTTGTTGTCGATGGATTTGAAATTGCTAGAGAAGAATCTTTGAAGTATTTGGATGTGTTTAAGCAATCGCCAGCCTCCTTTGACCGTGAGTTTTTGCTCCAAATTGCCCGTTCTTCGCTCCTGACTAAGGTTACTGCAGAATTGGCAGACGTTTTGACACCAATTGTTACTGACGC
Source organism: Kodamaea hsintzibuensis (nom. inval.) (assembly GCA_030568835.1). NCBI lineage: Eukaryota > Fungi > Ascomycota > Pichiomycetes > Serinales > Debaryomycetaceae > Kodamaea > Kodamaea hsintzibuensis (nom. inval.). The sequence goes on from JAJMJA010000001.1 coordinate 603,445, forward strand.
AGTGTTGAATGTACGCAAGGCAGATGACAGAAACTTGGACTTACACATGATCGAGATCATGACGATGCAACACGGTAACGCTAGAGACACCGAGTTGATCAAGGGTTTAGTATTGGACCATGGTGCACGTCACCCTGACATGCCACATCGCGTCGAGAATGCTCACGTACTTATCTTGAACGTGTCTTTGGAATACGAGAAGACTGAAGTCAACTCAGGATTCTTCTACTCCTCTGCAGAACAGAGAGAGAAATTGGTTGCGCTGGAGCGTAAGTTTGTAGATGAGAAGTTACGTAAGATCATTGACTTGAAGAACGAAGTATGTGAGCTCAACTCTAACAAGGGCTTTGTCATTATAAATCAGAAGGGAATCGACCCTATGTCCCTCGACGTACTTGCCAAGCACGGGATCTTGGCTTTGAGAAGAGCTAAAAGAAGAAACATGGAAAGATTACAATTGGTATGTGGCGGAGAAGCACAGAACTCTGTGGATGACTTGACCCCTGCGGTGTTGGGGTACTCTGGGTTGGTTTACGAAAACGCCATTGGCGAAGACAAATTTACATATGTTACAGACAACAGGGAGCCAAAGTCGGCGACGATTTTGATCAAGGGGTCGAACAACCACGTTTTGCAGCAGACTAAGGATGCTGTTAGAGACGGGTTGAGGCTGGTGTCGAATGTGTTGAAGGACCAGAGTATTTTACCTGGTGCAGGTGCTTTCTGGTTGAGCTGTAACCACCACTTGTTGAACTCTTCAGATGCCAAAAGAATTTTGAAGGGACGCAACAAGTCTGGAATCAAGGCTTTTGCTGAAGCAATGTTGGTGGTGCCAAAGACTTTGTCGACTAACGCTGGATTGGACTCTTTGGAGACCATTTCGAACTGTCAAGACGAAATTGCCGAAGACCGTGTAGTGGGTGTTGACTTGAGATCTGGAGAACCAATGGACCCTACCGTGGAAGGTATCTGGGACTCCTACCGTGTGTTTAGAAATGCTATTTCAGCAGCAACAGGTATTTCATCCAACTTGTTGTTGTGTGACGAATTATTGAAGGCAGGAAGATCGTCGTTGAAGGAAGGTGGTGGAGGACCTGGAGGACCTGGTGGAATGCCAGGAATGCCAGGTGGAATGCCAGGAATGCCGGGCATGTAGTTTTATACCATTAATAGAATATCTGAGTATTTAAGAGAGTAAATTTTTGTTAGGAAAGTTGAAAAATGGCGAAACGGAGGGCATTTGGTAGGCTATTAAAAATTAATAAAAGAAGTCTACAAAATGAATTAATAGGAAGGAGAGACCAATTATAAAGTATAAATCAGCAGTTTCATTAGATTAGTTTTATTACACAATTCATATAGAATCAACCATCATAAGACCAACAGTAGTGGTGTGGATGAGCAATAAATTCTTCATCTATTTACGAAGATTCTCAGCCGATTCACCAAATAGGCATTCCCATTTAAGTAGTTTAAGCTTCTTCAGACCTATCAAGTACTTCCATAGCCAAATAGCGTGTCTACTGCGCGTCAGACCATAATTATGCAGAAGGAATCCAAGCTGAATAAAATAGCATAGTGTACATTATAAGGGCATATAAGAAAATCTTAGAAATTGCGTTGGTTGCGTAAGGAGAGCAATTTCAGGAAGGCCTAAGATTGGACTAAACAATTGAACAGACCACAACGTCCTGCGCCCCACCCATACGCAGGCGTGTTTAATCCACAAATACAACTTTTGAGGACTGGGGTTATCTATAATTGACAAACCTCGAATGAGGATTGGAAGAGTTGCATCAGCAATTGGCCAGACTTCCACAGATATTTTCAAGTCCCTTTCCTAGTATGGGAATGTGTCGCAAACATTGTCGTATTGTTATTCAATCTCTATTTTGGGAACATACCTAGTGGTGTGTTTGTGGCAATTGTTGGGGTCCTATCAGCATCGGTGGTGATTAACATAAGCGCACTACTGATTGCTCTTTTTGCTTGAAACAAAAATGGAGTCGACACGCGAAGCTTAAAAAGGTTGTATGGAGGCGAGCATGCACTTGAGACTTTAGCGTATCGGAGTGTTCGAGTAGCTTTTTATGTCAAGTGCTTTGATAATAGTAGCGAGCACCCTTTCGGGAGGTTGGGTTGTCACCTCTTGACCAGATTGCGCACATTGCCTATGAATAATCAATTTGTTGAGGTTCTGGCTCTGCACCGCATAAATTATGTGCGGGAGCGCTTATTTGTTGCATGAACTTTGGCTCGCACTCGCCTCACTTGCTCACGTTATCATTACTACAGATGCTTCGTGGGCTATTACCAATGTAAAATCCGGGCAATTCTTCAGGGTTTCAGTAGGGGTACACTCCTTTGCGTGGGAGCTGCCAAACTCAAAAGCTTAATTGTAAAGAGAATTATAATGCTGCGGAAATACAAGCGGAATTGCAAATGTTGCGACACTCTCTTATACTGACAATTCACCTTTCTTCGATTATTTGCAACGACTACCTTGTTCTTCATCGTTATGTTTTAAAAAGTCATTGCAACTTTTAAGACCAAAAATAAAAAAATAACACGCAAAGTGTGCATCGGACCGATCTTCCCCTACTCTACATGTCACTAAACAAATGCACATCCCTGAAGAGTCAGTTGCATCTCTGGCCCCTACATAGTACTGCAAGAAGTTGACTTCAATTTGTTTGTCAGGAACATCTCTCAAGTAGCCCCACAATTAAGGACACACCAGCAAAAAAAAACGTTTGCTCTCCGTAAATCATTTGAGCACATGCATATGCACCTTTAAGCTACGACGAAGTTTAATTTGAACACACGCATTAAAATAAATTATATTAAGAAGCACATGCAAATAGCTGCTTTAGGAAACAAAACAAAAAAAAAGAGCTTGGGAGTCGATTATCTGGACGACGGGCTAGGGAGACTTGAAGGCAAGTGGTGGGGGGTGGCGGCTAAAGAGAAGGGTGGAAATACACAAGGGGGTGAGGATTGCCAACTTCGAAAGCACGACGCACAACCAGTACACACCTACGACTACAGGTAATCTCGTGAAAACTTGATAGCTCTATGAAAAGAATGGTAGTAATGAGCACAAATGCGTGAAGAAGAAGGTCCGGCCCAACTTGCCAGGAAACGTCTAAAAAGCCAAAAAATGCCCGAGTAGTAATCGGTGCATGCTAAAATGTTTATCGGCAAAAGAATAGGAAAATATGTGAATTCTAGATTCAGCTCAATATATGGACTGTAGCCGTCCAGTATGGAGAAATGCAGCGCCGTTGCTGCTGTCTTCTTGAATCTGGAGGATCTTGAAGGTGGTGGTAGATCTGGAAGGCGTTTTCGGGAGTTCCAGATCTCATACTTTGGAATCGTTATATCTTATAGAAGGAGGGGCGGCGAAGAAAAATTTCCAGGCATTACATCACAGGGACACAGAAGCTCCTTCACTTGATGTCATTGAGAGAGGATGTGCCATGATGCAACCTACGGAGGTACATACACTAATCAATATATTCACCCACACGGGGAAGCACAACATCCTCTTAGAAAAGTCATATTTTTTTTAACTATGATGGATAATGAGACACGATTTTTCACCCGCATCCAAGAGTAAAAAAATTATGTGATGGAAACAATAACATGAACAATTGTAGACGCTGAGTTTTGTCGAAAGTCACCGAATTTCTTTTACTAGTTAAGGTCCATTAAGATCCCCGATGGGCACTTGTAACGAACTTTTCACGGGGAGACCAGCTTTTGATGTCAATTTTTATTCTTGAAGTAGGTTCTGACGCGGATAAACCGCGCAACGGTCAACATGTTGCATAGAAAAGGCTTTTCGCTTACTGGAGTGCAGCAGGACTGCATTTACCTTTGAGATTGTTTGATGCACACAAAGGATTTACAGCGGAAACAATGTTGGGCTCGTACAGGGTTTGAGATGGGAGCCTTAGGTGGTGCACTCTTCGGACAGAAACAGAGAGAGTGGGGAGAGCAATAGCCCCCAATAAAGTTTAACGGTCAACGCACAGACTTTAACGGCTGTGGGCCCCAGTGAATGTAACCACTAGTTTTAGGTCGCAAACTTAAAATAGAATATTCGATTCATCCCTCAAGAAGTCACTTCAACGTCCGTTACCGCACAAGAAGCATTTATTTTTTCATTTTACTATACTACTCCCCTGAACGCTCCATGGTTTGCTGGACATCGTATTTCCAATTTGATATACACTGGTTGCGAGAAGGAGGGGGGGGGGGGAGGGGGGTGACGTCTCCCCTCCTACGGATCTCTTTTTTTTATGGGATGAGATTTTGCCTTTAGAATTTGCGAAAAAACACAACCGAAAGCAATAGTGAAAAAGTTTATGACAACGTTAATGTCTCTTGCACCCCAGATGACACCTAAAGTCAGCGAGATGAAAGTTGTAGTCTAGAATGTTAGATAGAATGTCTCGAAAGCAACAACAGAATGCTGTTTTTGACCCACGAATTTATGCAATGGCTGCCTAACCTAGGGACCGTTGGAGGAGCAAAATGGTCACTACAAAAGAGTCCCAACTGGCGTTGGACATTTTTGTTCATGACACAAAACGAGCACTGAAGACCTGTCCACAAACAAACAGTGGAGATCCATAACCTACGGCCTTTTTCTTTTTGGTCGTTTTGGCCCTGTTGATTCTCACTAACCTCAAAAAGCAATCCTAAAGTTTTCTTTTGCAATATAACCAGTTTGGCATAAGGTATTTTCTGGAGAGGTTCAGTTGAGTCTTGAGAACCCATTCAGATCTATTGAAGGTAGAAAGATCTAGGGTAAAGTAGCATTGGCAGGCACAAGGATGAGTTCAAGGTACTGTGAGCCCTCTGTTTTTTTGTCATTCACTTTATTCGGCTACGATTAACTCAAGAAAGTCTTACTGACCTAGGGGAAATACAATATCACACGCGAAGTATGCATAGAAGATATTGGATAAGAAAACACAAGCGAAAAGAAAGGCGACGCCTACACCTTCACAAAAACCAAACTTTTTCGGGTTAGGAGACAAAGCACCTTGAAGCAAAACAAGTTGTTTGACATCATACACTCCCCGAAGTGTATGTCTGGAGAAAAAACTACCCGCACAGCCTGGAACCGCAGCACCTGCCAACAGGGCCCTAAAATACGAACAAATCAAATTACCCTTTGTACGTGACCTTGTTAGTGCAGTTTGTACTTGGGTGGACGGGGTCTGGCGTTTGGATTTTGGATTTTTGACTTTCTGGTGTTTTTGGCTGAAAATTATTTTCTCCCTAGTATCCCACAAAGGAAAAATTTATTTTCACAACACAAAAGTAAAATAATATTTTGATTTTTTTGACCTAGTTTTTTTTTTTTTTGACTTTTGGCTTTAATATTTAATTATACCAGATTCCTATGAATGGGCTGAAGAGAGTGGGGATGGACCACAAGTGAAACGCCAATAGTACAACCACTGAGACCGACAGTAAACCCACGACCTGTGACGTTACTGTGAGACGAGTAGCAGAGCCCCCTACACCCCCTATAAATCATCTACGCTAAGTCAGAACCAACAAACACCCAGATACAAAGGTTCGTCGATGCCAGGCACAAAAGATGAGTAATAGATCGAAGAACAGAGCACAGGGCCAATTTCCAGAGCATTCCGTGCCCGCGGGCCTGACTCAACAGCCACCCGACACTGAGGGTTCACCCAAGAAGCAGACTTTCAATTCCTCTTTCCAACCGGCATATAATACTGGGTACCAATTCCAGCAAGATGAAAGACATTATAGTGGGTTCCCCCAGTTCCAGTATCCTCCTGGAGGCCCCAATACCGCAGGAGTAGCTGGGTCCACCACCTATGAAAATAACGAAATCCTTCATCAGCAAGCATTTCCCGTAGTGCCAAATACTTACAAACCGGCACAGCCACAGCAGCAACAGCAACAACAACAGGGTCCTCCACAGCATGCGCAGCCTGCCCAGAGCCAACAGCCTCAAGTGCTGATACCCTCGGGTAGCACTTCTGGAACCCCCCAACAAAATTATGGGTTCACTGCAGGATATAACCCTCACCATCCAGACTACTCCGGATTCACACAAGACCTGTGGGAATTCCAGCAACAACAACAACAACAACAGCAACAACAACAACAAGGAGTACCATCCGTAAACCAAACATTACCACAAATACAACAATTGGGAGGGAACCAAGGGATTGAATACGTGAGCCATCTTAGTAACGTGCGACCCCAACCTTACCCACAAGCAACACCAGACTCGCCACTGATGCGGCGAACACTGACATCGAAAAGAAGTGGAAGTGGGAGCGGGCAAACGACTGGAGGCACAGGAGGCCGTTCGAGTCGAAGAGCCTCAGAAGTTCTGCCCACAATCACCCATCAAACATCAGGAAACACTACCACAGACACATCGCTGCCACTGGCAACATCATCGCCGTCAGACCAGCACAAAACAGTCGCCAAGCGTTCAAGAATGGGATGCCTCACATGCCGACAAAGAAAGAAGAGATGCTGCGAAACAAGACCCAAATGCACAGAGTGTACACGACTCCGACTTAACTGCGTGTGGCCGGCACCAGGAACAGAGCATAAGAATAAGCCTAAAGACGCAAAGGAAGAAGAAAACACCATCAACCACGAAATATACGGCAAAATCAAGGTGTTGCGTGGAATCGTAGAGTACAGATCGTCATGAAGCAAAACAACAACAAAAGAGCACTTGGGCTTCAAGAGCATCGTCATTTAGAACTAGACTTGCATTATTTTTATTGTTTCTCGATTTTGATATCAGGGTTTGTAATATACTAATGAATGATATATGGATATGAGGAAGATGGATAGAGTTATATTGGTGAGGTATGCGTAGTAGTGGGAATTTCTTAAGGACTTCTCAGTGAAGCAGATACTCTGATAAGCTTTTTGACTATCTATTTCTCAATTGTACAAGATGTACATCAGTAAAATGACTTTCCAAAAAAAAAAAAAAGTACAATATTGGTACAACTAATAGATTCTAAGTGATCATGTATAGATGAGAATGGTGTCGGTTGATTTTAGATTATGAGCAAACCTTCAACTCTAGTGGTTGCAAAATCATTTTCAAAAAGCGTTTATCAGTAAACCCCACTAAGTTTATATTGCAAGATGCAGCCTGCAGCAGCAGGTCGCCAGACCTTTACATTTCTTCGGCAGCACACCACAAGTCGGAGCAATCCCGGTGCACAGAACTGTTGAATTGCCGTCATGGCTATCTAGAACAAAGAAGGCGGGACGACAAGGCTTGTATGACTTATTTCGAGCCGAGTGAGCCTCGTCCAATTACTAAGAATCACAAAGTGTATAAAACGGTCAGGCCGCTGCTGTAGCGAACTACTGTAGCGAGCTGCGTGACTCGCATCTAACGGCGATGGACTCTCAAAAAAATACTATATTGATGTCATTTTTGTTGGCATCAAGTCTAGGCAATAGATAATTATCAAAGAGGATGAGGTAGTAGGTTTAGAAGTATCGAGTTGTGAAGTAATAACTGGTCAGTAAAATAATAAAATAGTTAAGATTTGTTATAATAAAAAAAAAAATTCAGCTTGTGTTAGTGAAAAAGATTTTAAGAAGTAAAGTGTATTGAACGAACGAAACTAGTTTCTAGTAGAATAAATCTAATCTTATGAATGCAATGTTATCTCGTTTTAATAGTTGAATGAAAACATGATTGTGAATTGTTTGATTAGACATTTTATTGCCTAGTTTAAACAATAGGATTGTTGATGCGTTTGAGTTGTGGAGATGCCTTGCAGATTTACAGTTCACAGTATTTTCTTTTTGGTACCTTAAATATACTACGGTAAATAATGTATCAATTTCTTTGTAAAATCCTGTAGGTCTCAATCGGTGGTAATTCAATTCGCTTCTTTCTTATTTGCTCTCCCATGTTTCATCGTCTAACAACCTTTTGCCTTTCTTATATCTTTTTGATGGTGTTTCGAAACCCCTGAAACATTGCTCATTCCCTCGTAGTTAAAACTTATCTAAAACAAACTTTCGGAACTCCACACAACTCCCGCTCTCGAAGTTTAATCGAAGCATGCAAATGTATGCCAATCTCCAAGGGGCTCACCTTCAATTGCGGCTATATTTACCTTAAACTTTTGGCTGCGAAAACTGGAAATGTTCCAAAGGCATTCGTAGTGAAGAACTGTGTTGGCCGTGGGTATGATTCAAGTTAGTGTCATTATGTATAGTTGACATTAGATTGTTCTATTGGACTTTGTTCACATATCGAGAGGTTTATTTTCATGTTGGATAATCAGACATAGAATTGAATAGATGAACAAACGACTACTTTAACATATGAAAGTGTCACCGAGTATTTTGAAACATCCATGTTTCTAAATATTCATCCTTAACATCAAAAAATGTTCCATACATGTTTTATACTTTTGTAGTGAGATAATAATCGAACCATTCTTAAAGAAACTGATATATTTACTGACACAAGACTATACAGTAAGAATTTCTTTGTGTGGCTTCACAAAAGTTAATTAGTCGCTTCTTCAATATATCTTTGAATACGATTTTCGACATTGATCCAAAGAATGAATTGGTAGTAGTAACGATATACCAATTGTTGGCATAACGATATTTATTGTAATCATAATAATGTTATAAATCGGAATTCAGGTTCAATTGTTTAAATTCGAATAATTGAAGTCCTCTGTAATGTGATGTGTATCATAATGTAATCATCAATTCAACATATTCTTCAGCTAACTGATAACATGGTATCTAAGCTCAGAATTGATAGCATTTACATGATTCAGCAACTTAAAGAACCTGTGGAGCTTATTCTTCAATACTTTTCAATCATCTTTCAAATCTCTTCAATCGTCTTCTTATTCTCTTCTTGTTCTCATATCATTTTCTGTTCATCTTTTCGGATCTCCACCATACTTCTGACAATTCTTTAACTATTGATTCCATATAGAAAGAACATTCATACATTCACACACTTCGCAGACCCAATTATACATTTCATATATCATAATTCATAGCTTATACCTCATACAACACCACCCCATAGCTAATCTTCACTTTTCAATTCACATTTCTTTCATACATTCACGCAAACTGACTTCTAACGAGACATTCTCAACTTTCTTCACCACTCATACTTACGTAAATGCTAATCCAATCTAACAACACCTGAATGACCATATCCTGTTAAACATTACAATATATTCTAATTGACTGCAACATTTCCAACTACTTTCCCCAACTATAATAACTCACCCTGCTCCTCATCATTCGATATCGTCAATTGTGTAGTCCTCACCACTCACGTTAATCTCACACTTTAGAATGAAGAAAAAATTAACACGTTTAAAAACAATACCCCCATGACTTCCTTACGCGATAAACAGATCGCCACCTTGGAGCATATGCTCCACTTAAACAAAGCTGGTTCTGCAGATCTTACCTTGGCTTCCAAGTCAGAGGAAATCATCTGGAAGGTATTGGTATTGGATAAGAAGTCTCGTACCGTGTTATCTTCTGTGTTGCGTGTCAACGACTTGTTACGTTGTGGAATCACAGTTCACTCGCTCATCGACTCAAGGCGCTCTGCGTTACCTGATGTACCTGCCATCTACTTTGTTGAACCTACTATTGACAACATCTTGTACATAATCGAAGATTTGCAACTGGATAAATATGATTCCTTCTATATCAACTTTACACTGTCTATTAATAGAGAGTTGTTGGAGGAATTTGCCAAAAAGGTTTCTATCTCAGGCAACTCGCACAAGATCAAACAAGTATACGACCAGTACTTGGATTTCATGGTAACAGAGCCTAATTTGTTTTCGTTGGACATGCCTCGTGTGTTTACAAAGTTGAACAGCCCGAACACTGACGAAGACGCTATACACAAGATTGTGGGTGAAATTGCAGATGGATTGCTCTCTACTATAGTCACACTGGACAACGTACCTGTTATCCGCGCACCTCAAGGAGGTCCAGCTGAGTTTGTTGCCACACAGCTCGACTTAAAACTCAGAGAATACTTGAGCAACTCACGTACAAGTGGCTCCGTTTCAGCCAATTCAACTTCAGCCACTTCGCAACGTCCTGTTCTCATTATCTTGGACAGAAATGTCGATATAGCTTCGATGTTCTCACACTCATGGATTTACCAATGTATGGTGGCAGACGTGTTCACTCTCCAAAGAAACACCGTCAAAATCAAAAAGTATACTAAGGACCAAGAACAACCACAAATCAAAAGTTACGACGTAGACCCCAAGGACTTCTTCTGGAACAAGTACTCGCAATTACCATTCCCTGATGTAGTAGAGAATGCCGACATTGAATTGAATTCGTACAAGAAAGATGCGCAAGATTTGACCAATAAAACCGGTATTACCTCGCTCAATGATATTGACCCTAACAGCTCAGACACAATACACATTCAGCAAGCAGTGGATGCATTACCAGAGTTAACTGCACGTAAGACAACGCTCGATATGCACATGGACATTTTGGCTGCGTTGATTAATGAGTTACAGGCAAAGAACTTGGACAAGTTCTTTGAAATTGAACAGAGTGCACACGACCCAAGAATCCAACAGGACTTTTTGGACTTGTTACTGTCAACGACAGAACGCGACACCTCTCAGGACAAGTTGAGAACATTCCTCATCCTCATTTTGCTTGTAGACTTACCAAAGGAGTATATCTCAAAGGTGGAAAAGATCTTTGCAGACAAATATCCTCAGGTGAACATGCAATCGTTCAAATACATCTTGAAGTGTAAAGATTTGGCGAAGCTTACAAATATATCATCATTGAATGATACATCGACAAGCACTGCAACTGCAAGCAACTCGGATTCGCTGGCGTTGTTATCGGGGTTGTCGCTGAAGTTGTATGGACTCACAGAAGGCAAAATCTCGGAAGGTTTGAGTAGTATTGCTTCCAAGATCAAGAACTTTATTCCAGAGAAGAAGCAATTGCCAATCACGAACATTGTAGAGGCGATAATGGACCCACAACAGGCATCTTCAAATTCGGTGCAGTTGACAGATGAATACATGTACTTGGACCCAAAGCTGAGAGGAGGACACACAAGACCACCACGCAGACAAACTTATACCGAAGCATCAGTATTTTTGATTGGAGGAGGAAATTACTTGGAGTACCAGAATTTGCAGGAATGGGCTAGTACACAAGGAGTTCAGAAGAGAGTGGTTTATGGCTCAACGGATGTGTTATCTGCTACACAGTTTTTGGATGAATGTAATGAGTTAGGATTGTAATCACCAAATAATATACTGAGGGTCAAAAGAGAGAAGGTATTGTTTCAGATGAATAGAGCAAAAATAATGGTCCAGACAAAAGCTATTAACCAAGAAGGTTGAAAGTAATAGAGATTTTACGCGCGCCATCAGTTGTGGACATTTGCAGTTCAAGAAGGTATGGAAGTAGTTTGAACAAGGACTATTGAATACATTATTACCAGGATTGTGAAAATACATATGTAAGGTAAGCATTAGCAGTCAATTACTATATAAATGTGATTGTATACCATAGAGTAGAGCACTTCCAAGAGACTAGTAGCTGTATAGAAAAGAATATTAACTTAGACAGATACAAATGCAATCGAACTTAATAAAAGTGTATGGATGTCAAGAACAAACATATGATTGTAACATTTAAGAATGGAAATTGATCATAAAATAGGAATAATCAATTTGATCAAATAGGAACAAAGGATAAAGATGCCGCTTCATTGTATGTTTCAGGTCTACTCCTATTATTCTCTTACCTGATGTCTAGGACAAGGTCATTCATCCTCACGTCGATTACACCCCCAAAGCATTTCCTTCGTCACTCACTATACTCTCTTAGATATTCGTTTAGTTATTCGTTTACTCTCCGCTTACTCCTTTTTGAATTATTGTTTAATTTGTTCATTCCACATGTTATTAAATCTAACGAAAATACAATACTTTACTCCACCAGCCACATCATTCTCACTCAATCTCGTGCTGTGAATCAGTGTGCTCACAAGAAACCCTTTGTTTGCTCTAAAACCTGGATCGAACGACGAGAATCAAGGAACAACAATTGACATTCATCGATGTCTTCTGTTGTGATCTCACTTCTGTTCGAAGTAGCACTAAGAATACCAGCAGGTGCTAACAACTGCAAGGCATAACGTAAGGATACTTGGGCACCATTCACTGCTAATTTATCTAAAGCTTCAGTGCTCAAGGCCAAGTTTTCTAATGTCGCCCTCTTGGAGATGATGATCTTAATTTCCTCTTTATTGTATGGTAAAGTCCTTACAATAAGCAATCTGTCCACCAAATCTGGTGGGCATCCATGTGGGTATTTGGTGTCGTCGTCAGATCCCTTGACTGTGGTTAAACCTCTGTTAGAAGCAAGTACCACGATTGGGGAAATGGACGATTCCAAAGCTCTGTTCAAATAGGTAAACAACTCCACGTCCAACATGTGCACTTCATCGATAAAAAGTACACCTGGGATTAATTCAGCTACACCTTGGTCAATGTATTTAGCCACCACTTTGTTTACCTCTGATCTTAATTTGTCTGTAATTTCTGTTTTACGTGGTTTCAATAATTGGCCCATCATCGATAAGACGTCTTGACCACCTTGAGGTCTTGAATTGGCTACGTCCAAGTCATGTAATGTTACATCTTGTACAATCTCCTTCTTTTTGTGTACTTCACCCTTTGGTAATGGAACATATTCTTCAGCTTCCAAGTCAAACTCGGTAGCGTACGCATCGGAACGACCCACTCTCTTGACAGCTCCTGTGTTTGATTCAATGTAAATAACATCTCCAACAGATACACGTTCCTTTTGAATCGATTCATAGATCAGTGGGTCCAATCTTAAACTCTTGGTTCCCTTAGCAGTCTTTAACCCTACAATCACGTGGCTGATGGTTTTACCATAACCACCCAAGGGGTTTTCAGCCTCCTCGGGAGTCAATTCAGTTACTTCTCCTTCATAAACTTCCTTGGTTTCCTTAATACGAAGTCCAATAGCTCTTCTAAAGTTTTCCATCAAAGCAGCAGTCTTTTTCACTTCTGCTGAGAATAATTCCGATCCAACAATTGGACAAAATGGCACCTTTGGACCCAACTCTTGCGATATAGCTAAAGCCAAAGCAGTCTTACCTGTTCCAGGTGCACCAGCCAACAAAATAGCTTTACCTGACATCTTCTTCGACTTGATTAAATCTACAATGATACCACAAGCCTCACGAGCATTTCCTTGTCCAACGAATCCTCCTTCCACTTTTTTGGCCATTCCATGTTCATCTAACCCTAACCCCTTGATATGGGTATGTGCTGCAGTCCGACTAGCGGTCTGACTCTCCTTAACCTCGTTGATTTGAACCATTAGAACCGTTTGATATTTCTTCGAAGTTGTTGTTTTTGAAATTTTTTTTGATAAATTTGTGCAGATGGTTGTGTGCAGAACTTGATGGTAGGTGGTGAAGGGAAGGATGTAGAAAGGAAGTATTAAGTAGGTTGTGATGAATATAGAGTTTAAGTTTATGGATGCACTAGTTGGTATGACTGAGGTTGGACTATTAAGAGAGTTTCAAGGAACGAATTGGTAGTATTGAGTTGGTAACTTTGTATAGGTAGTATCTTCTATTACCATAGATTACAAGAAGATTGGTTACAAGATGATTAATTACAAGAAGATTGATTACAAGAAGAAGTGGTTACTATTTTTTGTAGTAAATATTGTTTTCTTCAATGATATATGAATCTAACGCAATTCTCTAAGGATTAGTATTTATATTTTCAATTCAGCTTTGAAATGCTTGGAGCAGTGTATTTAAAGGGTTGAATATGAAGTGTGGAAGATTAGCAGAAGAGTGGAATAGTGAATTGGGCTAGCCGGAATACTCCTATATTATATTCAAATTAAACTACAAAGATGTCAGTCTCATTATTTTCTGAAAGTTCTACATCATTCGTCTTTTTAAATTGGGTGCCTTTCTTACCATTTACTAGGTGAACCTTTAAATTCTAAACCCTACTATATACACTTTCACTAAACTAGTCTCGACTACGATTCAAATTAGTAAATTATTCACCCTCTATTATCTAATTCTTACAGTAACCGCTTCCGCTCTTTGGTAACTGTCCCTACTCTTTCTCCTTATAACTCCCAATAACCAACTTTGGGTGCAAAAAATGAAGAGCAACTAACCAAGTGTTTTAGTAAATTGGCATACCCAAGCAAGCATAAAAAAATAAACTACTCGTATATAAGCTTAACTATATGCCACCTCATTTCTTATTTATATATCCACGGGTTACTCTAAGTGTCAAAGAACTCGTAACCAAATCTCGAAAGATTGCTTAAAAACGTTTTCAAGATAATTAGAGATCTATGTTAGAACTCTAAAGTTAAGCATTCAAACGTTTAATATTGCTCTAGAGGTTATAATACACTTGGATTTCAAAAGGCTTCGATGCCTAAATCAAGAGGTTCTACGTAGAGTCCCTGCAGTTGGCAATCGAAATCTATACTCGCATCTTTCCGCATTATTAACTAGCTATACTCAGTCTTTATCATGTTACATCACCAGCCTCGCAGTCTAGCTTTGGTGAATGAGATAATGCAGTTGGTGAATGAGATAATGCAGTTGGTGGAATCAGTTAGAAGTATTTTTCATGTAACTTCAACAAATGAATCTAATTATTCATATTCCAAATCTCCTTCCTCTATTTCAAACTCATCCTTCGGCTCCTTAGGTTCTTGTGACTCACTCCATTGTGTGACATCATCTATATAACTCAATATAGTTGCCACTGAATCACTTTCTTTGTTACAATCTAAAGGCAAAAACTGTACCATCCCGAAATCATCTACCAAGTTTGCAATCATCTTATTCAAACGTGCAAACTTTGGATTGTAATCATCTTCTTCTTTACTGAGAACCAAAGGATCCGGATTCAAAAACTTCTTTAACTGTTTCCTACTGAATTCATCTTTAATCAAGTCGATTTTCGACAAGATGTTAATATGAGGCAACTCAAGCAATATCATAGCAGACATGGCACTCAAGGCTCCACTGAAAAACTTAGATGTATCCACTATAAAAGGAGCTTCTAATAAGTAGGTGGCACACAAGTTGAAATTCAACTGCTGCTGCAAGTGCTTGACTATAGCAGGTAATACAGGTACATGAGTGTACAATTCGATCTGACCAGGGCAATCAAAGATCAAGTATTCGTCATTATAATCACCGATTTCTTCGTCTAGCCAATCTAAATTATTCATCAAGAACTCAAAGCAATAAATGAGACCACCATTAGGCCCCAAATCCATCTCCTCCATCACATCTTGTAATGAAATCAAGTCTCGAATATCGATAGTGAACTCATATTCAGTAGCCTCTGCAGCTGGATCTAAGTTAACTATATGAGCACGACGTCCAATAGACTGCATATGCGATATTATAGAGTTGCAAAAGGTGGTCTTCCCAACCCCAGCTGGTCCTAATGCCAATACTCCTGTTCTACTCATCGCTTGTTTCCTTCTTCCTTTCCCTTTTGGATTACAAAGGATTTTTGAAGACCTTCACGCGCTACCAAAATTTAAAAAATCATCTCTTCATTTGGCGCTACCAAAAGTGGATGGGTGCAAAATCCTACCAATTGTTAAAGATTACAACTTGGTGAGTACTAAGGTGTAGTTACTTGGAAAGACAATATTCGAGTGTATTCTTTTATTTGTTATAAAGCTAATTGAGTATTGGGAGTAAAATGTTCGTTTTTTTTTGTTCATAAGAGCATAGTGTTAATATTCATTTTATGTATTTGAGACCACACGAAATATTGAAATTAGAGGTGGAGTGAAACAGTACAACTACGAGGGGAACAAGCGCTTACTTCTGTGTGAGGTACCTTCAAATGTTCTGATTTAATTAAAGGGTTCCCCTCTCCTTTGGTCTGAGCCGCAAATGGCTACACTGTGCAATAACCGCCACAAGCGATAGCCAAAAACAAAACCTGCTCAATTGGCTAACTGTAACGGAGTTCCTTTTGTTCTGAAATTCTAACCAGTTGGACCAACAAGGGAGCTGCATATTTTATAGCAGGACCCCTATTGCATGGTCACCAAGAGCTTCAAGAAAGTATATTCTATACTATCCGTATCTCTGTTATCCTCGACATCAAACTAAGAAGGAGGAGAATATGCCCACTTCACCCTCAACCTTCTTACTTTACACTTTTGCTTATACTTTCGATCACAAATCCATTTATTATAGGATACAGCGCTAGGCGGCTCTATATTCCAAAGCTCGCATTTAATTGGGTGTACAGTGGCTTGGAGTATGCGTGGTTAGCAATAATCCAAGTGCCCATTTCTATATGTGCAACGGCACTTTATGGTGAAATTCTCTTGTTTTGTCAATTCACAATAAACAAAACCCAACAAACTTTGCCACAACATGCGTTTTTATCTCGAGTTGCATTCGTTAAGAGCATTCCCATGTGTAATGCTCCCCTTATCCTCGAGTCTGCACGCTTGTGATGTCACTGTTGGATCTACACCAGCAGTTGTCGTAGTCGTTCTCCATTTGTATCATTACCTCAAACTTCTCATTTAAAAACAAAGTTTCACATTGTCTTTTAATGAACAGCAAGTTTTCCCCTCGGTAAACCTGGACGTGGATATATCCATTCACAGAATTGTTTGAACTAGGCCAAAATCTAGGTGTTGTGAAGGATTTTACGCCTTTTATGTGAGTGATTTCGTTAAGGACAGCTCTAACATTTTTCTCTTTCTTCGACGTCAATTGGAGTAAAAGTGTAGACGCTGTTGACTTAATAAGGGGGATTGCTGAGAAGAAAATGAGTACTGCAATTATTATCAGCGCCACTGGGTCAAATCCATCCCACTTGAAGAACTTGGTTAGGAGGGTAGAGATAACAACACCCACAGAACCTAAAGTGTCTGCTAATATGTGCAAGAAAATACCCTTCATGTTGTCATTCATGCCTTCATTACAGTCATCCTCTTCCGACTCTTGAGCACCCCCGTGTGAGTGCCCATGAGAGTGGGAATGCCCGTGGGAATGTCCATGGGAGTGCCCTCCTCCTTCGCTGTGGCCGTGGTTGAACGCGAATATACCAACCAAATTCACCAAGAGTCCTAGAATAGAAACAATAATCAACTCATTAGTCTTCTGCAACAGTATAGGATTCCACAAACGGCCTAACGCTTCAAATACAATCGAGCCACTGATTCCGATAAGCAAGGTTCCGTTGGTGAAACCAGCCAAGATCTCGAAATTCCTTAATCCAAAGGGGTACTTACCATTGGCATTGATATCTTTCTTAGAAAGGATACCTGCTACCAATCCTAATGCCAACGAAGTACAATCCAACGCCATATGGAGAGAATCAGACAACAAACCCAACGACTTGGATCTGAATGAATAGAGAAGTTGGATGAACATGAACGTACTGTTGAGCAATAGGAAGTTAAAGATGGCTCTGGTGTCAGAATGACTTAAAAGCTCTTTAATAATTGAGGTGGAATTTTCTTCTTTGGTCAATGATTCTTGCTGAATCGAAGACACTTCATAGTTGGGTTGGATGAGCAAGGGCAACATCACGTTGATCAAAGTGAAGTAACCAATTGGCTTCAGCAATACCACGTACTGGAAAATCGCAGACAAGGTTGCCAAAGTCAGAGGAACAAATCGAGTTTTCAAGTCAGATCTGCTGTTGTGTAAAGATACGACAAAGATAACGCACGAAGCTGTGTTCACACCTAGGATACTGAAGCTGATTCCGGAAAAGTTGTTTAACGCTAACGAGACGATACTCAAAAAAGCAGCACCTCCAAGAACTTGTATATTTAAGTTCAATCTCGATGCTAACAACTTTTTCAGGACAATAAACACACATACCCAGAGACTGATGTACCCAAAACCCACTGCAACTACTGACCAGTGATTTGACGATTCGTTGTAGGAAATGTATATGTCCATAAGGAACGTAATCACCGTGTATAGATTGAAAGGATTAAGGTAAAGCCCAAAAAGAACGACTGTAGCTCTCCCTGCTCCTAAGAGAGTAGTAGCAAAGTAACCCATGCCAACAGTAAGAAGTAACATAACAGTTGGCAAGTATTCGCCATTTTTAGATGATTCTGGTGAGGTGAACCTGTTCACCAATTTCAAAGTAAGCAACAATGTGGAAGCGAGTAGAACCAGCATTCCGAAATCTGCAGTAGCACTATATTCCTCTGGGTTGTATATCAAGGAACTAGAGAGAATCAAACTCGAAAATGCAACCAATACTGGTAATGTATTTACGAGCTTCTTAACTGTGAACTCATGCAGCACAACGGTGTGTTTGACAGGGACAAAGGGGAGTGGTTTATTATCGACCTGCGATAACTGTGGAGGCACAGTAGGTGTGACTAGTTTCTCGTTTGCATGATCGTGGTGCTGAGCATGAGAATGTTGATGGCTATGAGAAGAATCGTGGCTACCAAGGTGAGAATCTTGGTGTGAATGAAGGTGAGGAATAGCAGGCGGAGGAATAGCAGGCGGAGGAATTGCATTGTGCTCAGGATAGTAATCTGAATTAGCCTCAGAATGCTGAGGATGATCCAGTAAACCAAACAGGTACTGTCGGTCTAATGATTCGGGTTGATATGACATCTATGGTTTGGTTGTGGTGAATGAAATTTCTATTTTTATGCGACGTCAATTGTTGACGCGATTCCTTAAGGAATGCAATGGGGATGAGGTAGAAGGAGTGATAAAGGGAAAGGAGGTGAGCTATAAGAGTATAAGATGAAGATAAACAATTTGATGGTGTAATCAGTGATGTAATAAGATTTCAAGTGAACATAACTACAACCATTCTAAAAACACTACTTAATTCAAGAAAATGGAACACTTCAAAGTTAAGGGGAACTGTCATAAAAATGGAGATAATGTGATACAAGCACACTTATTCATGATACAAGAGCGTTCCTATTTATTTTGCTTCTTTTACTGAAACATCAAACACCTTAATTACAATTGCTACCTTCTCCACATTCAATTCTCAATGGGGTAAAATTATTTTACAACTTAATCTCTATTTCTATCTACTATTAATAAATATGTCACTATGTGACTTACTGAACAACAAACTCTTCAACATCGAATCTCTTTGGTGAAATACCCATCTTTCCAATGTAATCGTTTGCTTCAGCTCTCAATTTTTCTGCAGTCTTGTCATCCCAGCCCAAGTCATTTCTCATAATTTCAACCACTCCATCTACAGCAGACAAAGCTTCTCTAGCATTGAGGAATGCTAATCTAGTTCTTCTAGCCAAAAAGTCGATTGGTGTTCTAATGTGTTCGTACTTCAATGAGTACTTCAACTCAGCAATCGTAAATGGTTCATCGAATGATTGGTAACTTAATTGGTTTTCTGCGTTAGCTATGGTTTCCGATGGTGAGAAAGATTTGGAAGCGGCCAAAGTGATTGGTAACTTGTTGTAGTCAGACTCTTGGTACAACTCCAAAATGAGCGCAGAACGCGATCCATAGTTGTGAGACAAGTGCTTGGCCAACTTCAAAGGGATTCTGTACTCGTGAATCAATCTAGCAGAGTAGTTCTTAGAGTAGTCATCACCTCCGATCAATACTATCTTGTTAGTTTGACATGGAAGGATTTTCTTATCTGGGAACTCGTGGTTCTTCAAGATAGTGTCAACAGTTTCCTCGGCCATTTCTCTGTAAGTAGTCCATTTTCCTCCAGCAATGGTGATCAAACCGTGGTCGGAGACCGAGACCAAGTGAGATCTCACAAGTCCTTGGGTGCTACCAGAGCTAGCATCCTTACCCTTTGGCAACTTCTTTGGGTCACGTACCAAAGGTCTGATACCAGACCAAGCAGACAAAACGTCTTCTCTTTGAACTGGGAAAACAATGTACTTTTGCAATTCCTTCAAGATGTCTTGAATTTCTTCTTCAGATGGGATTGGGTTTTCTGGAACTTCCTTCAAAGGTGTGTCTGTGGTTCCAGCCAAGACTTTTCCTTGCCATGGTAAGAAGAACATCACACGTCCATCTGAGGTCGATGGGTCAAGCAATCCAATGTCTCTTGGGCAGTAGTATTCAGGCAAAACAACATGGACACCACTAGATGGAACGACCATTCTAGGCAGTTCTTTCACCTTCGGTGGTAATCCTTGAGGGTTTTCGTCCATTTCCAAAAGTTTATCAGCAAAAGGTCCACATGCATTTACAACCGAGGTTGCAGCCACATCGTAAATTTCACCAGTTTCCAAGTCCTTGGTCTTCACACCAGTGATGTTTCCTGTGACAGGGTCTTTGGTCAATTGTTCAACGTTGAAGTAGTTCAAAACAGTGGCACCGTGTTCAATAGCAGTTAAGGCTAAAGTGGCATTCATTCTGGAATCGTTAAAGGTACCATCATGGTAAACGCAGGTAGCCTTCAAGTTGGAGTCGTCAAGCATAGGAGCCATGGCAGCAGTCATTTCACGCGAGAATACAGTCGAGTTACGCAAATTCTGGTGTCCAGCAAACCAATCGTACATTTTGCACCCAAAAAAGAAGTAAGGTACTTGCCACCACTTGTAAACTGGGATCATGATTGGCAAGACCAGACACAAGTGAGGAGCAGTACGCAACATATTACCACGTTCATTCAAAGCTTCAATGACCAAGTCCAACTGGGCCTTGGATAACTGGAAAATAGCCTTCTCCAAGTAACGGACACCACCGTGGGCCATTTTGGTAGATTTGGATGACGTGCCTGCAGCAAAATCAGTTTTTTCCAAAAGCAAGACATTAAGACCTCTCGAAGCAGCATCGACAGCGGTACCGGTACCTGTGGCACCACCACCAACAACAATAACATCGAACTTTGGAGTCTTCTTGACATTTTCAATCAACTCCAGACGCGTAGGAGGTGCGGGCACATCCTTGGTTAATGGTTTATATGAATTAACAATTTGCGGTTGGGTAGGAGGACGAATGAAATCAAGGTATAGGATGGTTCCTCCAACAACAGAACCAGCGCCTAAAATCGTTTTTCCTAGCGTTGATTTAACAAATCTAGACATTATGGATTTTTAAAAAGAAGAGCAATGTGAATGTGATTGATAATGTCTGAAATCATTGACTTTATATTTTTTTTTTTTTTTGTAGTTGCTTTACAATTTTTCCTTTTGAACGAATCGGCTTTCGGTAAAAGTATCAAGTCAAAAAGGCGTTCCCTTGACATGAAAGGAGGGGCACAGCAAGTGAAAAGGAGGGGGACAAGTGGTATCTAGACTTGTTCATCATACCCAACACATCTTTGACTTGGTTTCTCTACTACTCATACCCCAACTTTTAATGCATATATTCGGGGAAACAGACCTTCATAACGTTCGGACGGCAGTGACACGTTCTCAAATTGAACCGCGGTTTGGCTCTAGCGGATAAATTGAATTTTAGTGTGTGACTCTTTTACTACGTGGAGAGATGCCCTCTGTGGTTATGACACAAACTTTTCACCCAAGCGTGAACTTCCCGCCTCTTAGTTGATTATTGAATAACGTCTTCGACGTCACCCCACGAACTGACATTGTTGGTCAGTTTCTCAACCTTTTGTGGTTCGAAGGATGGGAACATTCATTGGTGATTTTGTGATGTGTCCATAAGTTCTACGCTAATTCGTGGAACACAGGTACTCACTGTTTGGTTGGTAGAGAGTATCGTGATGTAATGTCAAATAAGACATTGTGAATCTAGATGTCGCCTGATTGATTGCTACTCCACTCTCCTTTTCTTTTCATGCTTTTGATCAAGCGCTCTAAACTTTTGTGATGAAAATTGCCGAAGATCGACCTACAGCCGTTGAGTTTGACATATAAAAAGCGGGGGAACATTAACAGGGACTGTATTTTGGAAGTAATGAGAGTGGTGACCCCAACTTCTTTTTTTCTGATTTCCGTATTCTTATTCGTCGAAGATATGACAATTATTATTTGATTCTGTTTTCGTATTGTCGGATTGAAATATCTTGTACAGATTCAAGTGAAGTAAATTATGAATGTACAATTACTAAAAATAAAATGGTGTTCAGGTTTAACAAATTGGAACTAGAAAAAGGCGTGTTCAAGATTTCAGATGAGGGTTACTTCAATGTTGTTGTCTTAATGTCAATAAATAAATGTAAACACAACACCAAGACTTTTCTTCAATTACATATTGACACAACTTTCAACGAACGTATTCTAGTGTCATCAATCATTCGAGATGTTTGCAGATCAATTTACTTCAAAGTTGTCATCTTAACGTTAATAGATAAATGTAAACACAACAGTAAGACTTTCTTCAACTACACTGACACAGCTTTGAGCAAACGTATCCTACATTTGTCATCAATCATTGGTGATCTTTGCAGATTAATTTAATATGACGTTAACCCAATCTTTCTCAAGTAAAAGATGAATCTTGTCACAGCACATGTGCTAGATATCATTATCCATAACATTCAACCAACTTCCCTACATCTATAGCATGGTGTTACTTCTTGTTTATTAATAGATTTTGAGATTCTAGGCTATTTTTTTTTTTGCAGCCAACAATACTCGAAAAGCATTGAATTAGTATCCATAAAGTAAATGAGGATCATCAACCAAAAGTTGCAACTGTCTGAGTTGCTGCAAAATACGTCTTCCTTCATCTGGAACATTTATGTCAGCTTCTACTTCTTCTTCGGCCCCGAAACCTGAGTGACAGTAAACAATTCTGGAGTTTCCATAAACTAAAGGTTCAGGTTTACCACACAATTTCGCAATATCTTCCCAACCTAACTCTTTTTTCAGCACAGATACCACCTTAAGTTCTGAACCGCATCGAATATTAAGCTTCAGAAGTGCATTTTCAACTAAGTTAAGATTTATAAGAGATTCTGGGAGCTCAAAGAGCTTGTTCTCGAGATAAGGTCCAAGATTGTTACGAGCAAGTGATAAAGTATGCATATTGCTTAATTTTTGTATGTTGCCTTTCAATCTCTGAAGTTTAGACATATCAACTATTAATGTTTTGGTACTCGAGGGAAATATACCCCAGTCAAGTTCTTCCAAGTCAATGCTCCACAATTCAATACAAGTAAGATTCTCGCAATTATTGAAGTTAAATGATTTTGCTTTAGTGTTTAGATGAAACTCTGTCAAGTTAGCATAATTCAAATCAAGGGAAATTTCATGAAGATCCTCACTCCATCTATTGCAGAGATCAATCTCTTTGATGCTATCAGGAATTGCTTTCAACAATGAATACGGGCTTCCCTTATGGTACCCAAAACAGGTAAGTACTTCTAGTCTATTGGGGGTTAAAATTTGACAGTCTGGTAAAGCCAGACGAATATTTTTCAGCTTTGTCGAATTTTTACTATTCAAATGAAGCTCTCTCAAACTTAACAAGTTCTCAAAGTGTTTGCTTGTATTCAAAAAGTTCCTAGAATCCAAGCTGAAAACCTCCAAACTTTCTGGAAGACTCGCAATTAAAGCATCATAGCGTGCGTCCAAGTCCATATCATTAATATCCATAGAACGAAATTTCACCAACGTCGGAGCTAAAGGTGCATGGTCATGGGGTAATATGTCAAGTTCTAGGAATAGTAACTCCTGGGGCCAATTGAATTCTCCTAGATCCAAAGGAGAAATTTGGAGACTAATGGCTTCAAGCGATTTTGGAAAATCTATCTTCATACGGCTGGTTGGAAAGTTACACTCTTGAAGTTGCAAAGCTTTTAAAGTCAGTGGCAAATAAAAGTCCACAGTCATTGCGCTACTCTCACTTACCATAAGCTTAGATAATGAAGATGGTAACTTAAAACTCTTGTCTAAAGTAAATTTATAATCAAACTCGTCGCCTTCTTCGCGTCCCCAATAACGAGGCCCCGAAGAGTCTGGATCATGAAAACCTTTCAAAACTAGCAGACTTATACTGTCAGGAAACTTAAAATCACGCATTTTGTCACACCAGCTTATTTCAAGACTTTGTAGATTCTCTAGTTCAAGTATGCCGTGAAGGTCTTCAAGTTTCACAAGTTCTGTGATGCTCAAGTCTCTAATGATTAATGGTAAATTAAACTGCTTGAATGAAGTTATCTCTATATTACCATGACAGAGCTTTAAGACTTTTAAAGATGATAATCGTGACAAGTCAAACGTCGATCCTTCTTCTCCAGCAAAGCCATCTATAGTCAAATTTTGTAGCTTTTGGAAATGGAAATTCACTTCTGGGGATGTAATAACAAGTGATAATGTAAGTGTCTTGATTCCAGTGGGGAGGTTTTGCAATAATGCGCTTTCGAGTGGCGTTTTAATTGATAAACTATCCAAATGCTCAAGCAGAGGAAATGATGCAGTAAACAAGATCCTTGTAAAAGTAGTCAGTTGCACGGAATCAATGAATAGATTCTTAATTGTTGCTGGGAATTTGAATGTCGACTTGTTCCATTCTCTTCCGTTTACATCACCGTTATCTAAATGTAAACCTGTTATTCTGTATGGCGAGTCTAGAATAGTCTGTACCTCAATTGCATACAGACCTGAAAATGTTGATGCTGTTTTAGCGTCTCCATAATCATCAACCAATCTCATGTCCACTTTGATTGATTCTGCACGCATTAGTATTTCTGGATGATGTTCATGGAGGATAAAGAAGGAATTTGGCAGATGAAGAATGATTTCCTTTGGTTCATACCTTGTTTTGTAGACTTTGATAAAAGCAATGAACGAATAGATGCTTGGAAAATCAACTAGTTGACTCTCATCGGGGGCGAATACTGTTTCATAAGATAGTTTTGGGAGGTGTGGTGGAAGTTCAGGGAGTAGGAAGCTTTTTGTATGATAATCCAGTACTGGGTCTAGAATTTGAACTTGTGAATAGTAAGATTGGAATGCATATTCACCAACAAGAAGCAGATCAAATAGGCAAGCTATAGCACTTTTCGGTAAGCTTTGAACGACAAGATACGTTATTTCAAGAGGAAACTTGTGAATAAGATCCCTCATGAATTTGGTTTCGCTTTATGAAAGTTTTAATTATAATTATGCGAATGCGATATTGAAATGAGTACCCTTCCCGTTGATGCACTTGATGAGTTTATTTTTAAAATAGAATCTGATCTCGAAACTTGTATTTTGCTGTATATTAGTTTTCTTCAATGGAATAATGTATAGTAATAATTGTAGTTAGTTCATGATTGAAAGAAGTTACTGAGAAGTAAGACAGAGATCTCATCAAATCAACTACAATGCGAACCAATTGCGAAACCATTCTACTTGCAGAGGTGACTCTCGTTTAGATGAATTGTCAAGTATACCTACATTCAACTACTGGAACACTTTGATACCATTCCTTCTGAATTTACGATACATTTCAATGTTGTAGTATAATATCTCTCGTACTAAATCCCTAAAGTAATTGTTACACTCAAATGTGTTATATTATACCTCATTAAGATAATTTTCACACACTCTTTTCATGAATTGATTTCTTGATTCATCTGTAAATTACAAAGATCCTTGGCTTCTACATTATTGCTATAATCACAATTTATCTCCTTATACTGGACGATTCGCTCCACTATCAACTCAACGACTCTTAATCTATAAGATTTGAAGTTAATCAACAAATCTTCTAAATTTCAAGCAACTATTGTTCTAAGTAAAAGAACTTTAACAGATCAAGCTCTCTACTTCTTACACACTTTACTTCTTGACACTCACACTTTTGCTCCCACCTTCCCCATCTTCAACTACTTCGTCTCATGCTTTCAAATCAAATGAAGTATCGAGGAGATCAAATTGCGCACATGACAAAAAAAGTTAACACTTCATCAAAGAAACCGAAACATGGATACCCTTAGCGACACACAACTAGAGTGTGTAACGCAGTTCCGGAGTATAACCGGACTTGACGAGAAAGACGATGAGATTGTTCTGTTACTTACAGTTAACAATTTTGATTTGAATAGCCTGGTTTCTAACTTTTTTGATTCGGGGTTTGAACTGATAGCTAGAAGCTCCGCCACCACCAGCTCTTCAGGAATTGAGGAGGTTGTGGGTGCCTCGAGTGGCGCAGAGTTCCATGACACTGATGCACAACTCCACCACCGAGCACCAGCTCAATATGCTACATTGCAGTCACATATGGTTGAATCATTTCACCTCCCCAAGTTACCCAAAGCCCCCAAAATCCCCCACTCGTGGACTTTTGAAGTGGGAATTCACAACTCTATCAGAGAGACACAGAAAAAAGCACCTAGTGTAGAGCACAAGCGGAACCCATGGAATATCATTTGGATTATCCTTTTATTCATTCCAAAAACTTTACTCCATTATATTGTGAAGTTCTTCTTGGGTGGCAAAGGTAGTGATCCAAATAAGTTTACGCGTCGTTTTGATTTTGAAAAGTACCTGCCTGATGCTAAATTCCTTGATAACATCAAAGAAGGTAATGAAGATGAAGAATTAAACAATCTGGAGGTTGCAGAGATAACAAAGAATGAAAAGGAGGAGAATTCGATTGAAATAAAAGAGAAAAACAATGAACTACTAGAACTTCCTTTCAACATCTTTGACAGTGACTTTAACTCAGTCCACGAAAAATCGCAAAGGGGCTTTGTATGGCTTTTAGTAATTCTCAGTCACAGCTCCAGCGAAACGACTCAATTTTTGAGGAACTTACTCACAACTCCACTTTTCGATAAACTCTTCAACAAAACGAGCGGAGAATTCAAGGAAACTCTCATTTACATCAATAATGTAGATACAGACAGAGAAGCATTTGAGGTAGGCATGACATACAGGGTGAGACGCACTCCCTATGTAATGCTTATTGGAAATATATCCAACAATCCAAGTGTCCTTAACTCAATGTCTGTGGCGTTCAAGTCGAACTTGGAGTACCATTTTATTGACAACAGTGAGGTACGTAACTCGACTGCGAAGAAGATCACCAAGAATTTAAGTAAAGTGCTTGACAACTACAACCCGCAGTTAGTTTCCTCTAGATTCGATCAACAAGAGATTGAATTTGCAAGATTGATAAAGCAACAACAGGACGATGCGTACGAACAATCTTTAGAAAGAGACAGAATTAAGAAAGTACAAAAGGAAGAAAAGTTGGAGAAGAAGAAGACGGAACTAAAATATGCACAGATTAAGCAGCAGAAATTAAACCTGTTGGTACAAAGCAATTTCAAGAAGACACTTGTTTCTGTGCCTGGTCCTGGAGCTTCCCGTGTAGCAATCAAGCTCCCAGATGGGAAGCGGGTAATAGAAAGCTTTAAAAAAGACATATTGGTCAACGAGTTATACTTGTACATTGAAGTGCTCTTGCATGAGCAGAAAAAGGAACTGGAAGAGAAAGTAGAAGAAGAAGAGGAAGATGACGAGACAGAAGTTGAAGTGGAAGATGTAATTAGTAATAAGGAGTATTATGAGAGATACCCATTCAGCTTTGAAGTGTTTCAGCCAATGCCGAAAAAGGTTGTTAAACCTACTCTGGAAGAGATTGGAGAAGTAAGCGAATTGAGATCCGGAGCTAATTTGTTGGTAGAATATATTGATGAGGAGGAAGAGGATGAGGAAGAGCAGACCGAAGAATAAACTGAAACTCCATAGATTGGAGTGGGAGGAAGTAGGTTCTGTAGTGGATTAGAAGTGGTGATACTAAATATTTTAATTTTCAATATAGAAGTGTGCTACATTTTCTTGAAAACTAAGTACATCGTTGTATGATCTCAGAGGTTTTTATACTAAGATGCTGTTGTCTTATATTGTGGATACGAGGGACTCATGTTTGAAGTTGAGGTACAGAGGTGATTGTAGACTATGGAATCAACCCGAAGCAAAATAAGGTCAATTGACAAATTGAAGATCAAATGGTCACTAGATTCAAGTTGTTGGGTGCACAATTCAAGGCAGTAAGAATAACAAAGAAATATAAAGTTTAGAAAGAAGTGGAATATTCAATTGCAGATATCAACTCTATATTCTTTGTGTCATTGAAACTTTAATCAACTTAACGAAAGCGACATAAAGCTTGATTCTAAGTACTTGCAAATGAACAAACTTCTTTCCATGCGTCAACTAAAGTTCATCTAATGTTCAATTATATAGTTTACTCTTTATACAACAAAAGGTTATATATCATTGGATCTATGAATCGAAGAGAATTAGAATCTAATTGCTCATTGCAGTTGCTGCAACAATAAAATACATATACCCTACACTAAATGAAAAATTAGTAGTCTAAATTGAAGGATCTCTCTTCAAGTTACTGAATCCAATCCATGGCCAGTTTATATTTCCCAACACACAGCCAACACACAGCCAACACACAGCCAACACACAGCCAGCATATAGCTATAAACATAGCCAAAGGCATAGCCATATACACAGCCCACAATGAACTCCAATAGAAAACTGCAAGTATACTAATCTTAAAATTGACAGGACTGTAAAAAGGCTACAAATCACTCAATCCAAATGCCAATAAAAATCTCTCTGTTCCTGTTTCTGTAACTCCTAACATGGAACCTTCACTTTTTGAACTACAATAGATAACAAAATTTAATCACTCACATACGTCATAAACTAGACATTTCTGGACCCTCAATGATTCCATCTAATACTTTCTACTTGTATTATACATCCCCCTAATCAAATCTCTATACCCCATAAATCAAACTCTACTAACAACACATTCAACTACTTCAGATACCAACCAACTTGGCCCATTTTACTAACTCTAACCTATTATCTAATTCATCACATTTAAACATCAACAAATGATCTATCACCATCACTACCATTCCTTCAAAAACCACAAAGGTATTAATGCCAACCTTTTTCAATAATTCGACTCACCCCGCCTCAAGCTTTCTCTCCAATGCCCAGCCCACTCTTCTATATCACAATAGTGACTACTAAGACAAACGTTCATTTCGGCTCGTTACTACAAACAGCCTACGGGGTGTGTGTATTCATTACATTTTCTCTTGTCAGGTACACATCAATGTATCTTCAATTGATCTATCAGCAGCTTCTTCCCACTCTCCCTTCTCTACTTCATCCCCATTTTGCCTATCTGATTCTAAGCCTCTCAACGCCGTACCTTCCCCCTCATATTTTTAAGGTTTACGGTTCACGTGTGCGTGTACACGTGTTTCACCTACTCCTCTCTCCCCAAAAAAAAAAAAAGACCATAAATGTTTGCTGTAAAGTTAATTTACAAGTAAAGAAACATCTCAATTTCCCTAGACAATTGAAGTTATGGCTAGTCGTCAATCTCGATTGGAAGCGGAAAAGCTTTCTATTATCAATAAGTCTATTTCTCGTGGACGTCTGGCTTCACCGCAGCGTTCGGGAAACAATTCCCGTTCACTGAGTATATCGAATGACGATTTCAATAAGGATTTAAAGTGGTCTATTACGAACCACGATCCGCTGTCTCGTGTAAACAAGTCAGGAAAGAAGAATGGTTCGGATGGTAAGGATGAAGATTATGATGACGATGTTTTGTGGGATAATGAAGTGAGTGAGGAAGAACACATTAGTGACGACGATACCAATGAGAAATTCCAATACGACGACACATCGAACATCTTACCCAATTATGCATGCCATGATGAGAAGATTAATGAAATCTCAAACATATTGGAAAACTCCAACTTGAGTGATCAGACCACGATTCGTAAATTAGAGGAGTTGACTGCGAACGAAAGGGCTTTTGCTAATGCCCACAGCACGGGCAACGCCGTAGACCAAGATGTCTTAAGCAAATTGGCCAACGACAAACATAAATTGACAGGACAAGAAACTTTAGACCTCAATAGGTCTGACCAGGAAGCACTGGCTAGAAAACAAAAGTTGGAAAACTACCAAGCATACAGAAGAAAGGTGATTCACCAAGAGAACTCCAAAGATGAACCAGCCAACGCGGATGACTCTAGCACTGACAAGAACTCTGCGCACAGCGGAAATAGCGCAGACAATGGGAATGCCGCAGCCACGACTACCGCTGAAGAAGCCGAAGAAGATAAAGACTTTTTGGCACCTTACACTTCTGCCGTGGAAGACAAGATGGACTCTGAGTTTGCACTGCAATTGAACGAAACCATCAAAGAAGGTGAAATCGACTCAAACAAACAACAATCCCGCGTAATCCAAACCATCACTAGAGGAAACTTCTTCCAACTTATAAACCCAAAGATTAAACCAAAAATGTTCTTGGTTTGCATGGACTTCTCACCAGAATCTATTTTTGCCTTGGAATGGTGCTTGGGTACCGTATTAGTCGACGGCTCAGTTTTGTTCATTGTATACGTAATTGAGGAAAATGACAACAACCACCACTTGAAGGGTAACACTATGAACGAGTCAACAAGAGAAACATACAGATTGAATATGTTGACCAAAGCAAAGCAGCAAGTACTCAACTTACTCAAATTGACCAAATTGCAAATCCACATTGTCATTGAAATCATCCACCACCCAATCCCTAGACACTTGATTTTGGAATTGATCGACAACTTGCAACCGACATTGGTAGTCGTTGGTTCTAAAGGTCAAAGTGCTATCAGGGGTGTGCTCTTGGGCTCATTGTCCAACTACTTGGTCACTAAATCGCTGGTTCCGGTGATGGTGGTCCGCGAAAAGTTGAAAAAGATCAATAGATTCAAGTCGGGTCTGTCGGTATTCTCGAACAATATCAAGCCATTGACATTGTCGGAGGCAAGAATCGATTAGCCTGTTTTTTTTATGTGATACATCTTCAATTCTTGTTTACGATATGATGATACTTAAATTTTGAATATATATAATTTAGAAGAGTTGTAGAATTGATCTGGGAGGAGAGGTTGAAGTAATAAACTTATTACTAGTTGAAACTGAAAGGATACGAGAAATTATGCTAGTGACAAGGTAGCTTCAAGGAAAATGAATTCATATTTAGTTGATCGATATAGAATTCTCGAAGTAGTGTTAACTACATTCCTGAGAACTTGTGGTTAAAATCATTGACTTTTTGTTTCGAATAGTTCAAGGCTACGTTTGGTCAATTACATGAAGATAATACTTCAGTTTTGGATCCTTCGCTCTACATGTGACTAGTGAAGAACTGATTCGTTCTCTTCGATCTTGAATTCATCTATAAAACCTAATTAACCTTGCCTATAATACACCTTATACATCAACCTAATAATACATCTCAGTGAAACTCTTGGGTGTAAACCGTTTTTGACATTCAACAGACACACACTTGTTTGGAGCGTACAAGTTTGGATTTGATATGGTCATGTTGACATCATTTCTTTTCCTTCTTGGTTTGCTTCCGATATTCTTGACACATCTACCACAGTATACATGGCCGCACTTGGCTGCAAAGATTCTTTTCAGAAGCTCAACATCTGCAGTAGTACATAGTTTCATACAGAACCAAGGTGCATTTACTCCATATTCCGAGGCAAAGTGTGCAAGTTTGTTGTCGTATCTTGGATCAGGCTTGAAGTCAGAAGGTATCCCTTCTCCTAATGTTGTTCCACATAATTCGCAGCCCAAGTTAGCTTCCAGACTGATACTGGTTGTGTATCCTTCCTTTGCCTTTTGAGCTGTTTCCTTCTTTTCATCCAATACCTTTTTGTTGTGTAAGTTCTCGCTTGCTAGTCTGTTGTCTAAGGCTATTTCGTTCTCACGTTCGATTCGCCGCATGATTGAGTTCTCGATATACCCTGGATCATCGCTATATTCTGGTTGCCCTTCGACGTAGTCTGGGTCGTCCTCGTCATCACCCATGAGAAAACGCATTTGTCTCCACATATCAAGTGATGCGTCACCGCCACCCGAAACTATCAGCTGCATGATTTCATGATAATGGTGTTGGAGCATTTCAAGTCCGCCACCAGCTTGGGCGTCTTGTGATCCTACTAATGCTCCATGGAGTGCTGCCATCCTTGTCATATGTGCAGAGTTAAAGAAGGCCTGTGCGTTCGTTCTTGTGTTATTCTGAGATTGTTGTTGTGTTTGTTGCGGTCTCCTTGCTCTTCTACGACTTCTAGTGACAGGGGCATTTGGGGGGAGGTTGATGATCTGGTCTAATCTTAGTGGTCGTGTTGTGTTTCTCATGTCTCCAAGTACTTGATGTCCATACTGTTGATCCATACGATGCCGTATTATATGTGAGTTCAGTGGTTGGTGATAGAGAACCTGTGGTTGTGGACGCGCTATAGGTCGTTCACCTGTAATTTGAACATCATCGCCACTGTCTACAAGTGAGTTGACCGTCCCATCAAATTCGCTGCTAGGCGTCACCTCCACAATATCATCTTCAGGTTCAT
The DNA here is from genome assembly GCA_030568835.1 of Kodamaea hsintzibuensis (nom. inval.). Classification (NCBI taxonomy): domain Eukaryota; kingdom Fungi; phylum Ascomycota; class Pichiomycetes; order Serinales; family Debaryomycetaceae; genus Kodamaea; species Kodamaea hsintzibuensis (nom. inval.). Next base: position 635,907 of record JAJMJA010000001.1, read on the forward strand.
TATCCAAGTCTATAAAGACTGTCTGTGGAGTTTCCGTCATTACTTCCACCTCATCGTCAGAGGGGACTTCAATTATATCCATCTCCGGGATTGTTGTTGTATCTCTTGAAGGTGCTTGAGTTGCTGATGGTATGTCTTCTAATGTTTGCAGTCCAACAGAAACAACTTCCGATGCACCGTTCTCATGAACACCACCCTGATGTATGTATGGATGTTGATTTATACTATCCGATAACACCGGACTATTTGAATGATTACTTTCAGCTACCTGGTTAGCCCCCTTATTCGCTTCGTGTCTTCGTAAATGCTCCATCCAAACTAACCTCCAAAGAAGAGTTCCAAAAATTATCTGCACCAAATAGGGCAACGAAAAAGAATAAAATAGAAGTGTGTTGATTATGCTATCAATGATGCGGATCGGTTAGGAGATCTTTTCTTTTTAAATCGTAACTACCATGTGGAGTTGTGAAGTGGTTCGACAGAGTGTGAGAGTAGGTCAGGTGGGTGGGTAAATTGGGTGAGAAAGTTAGTGACGAAGTGGTGAGGCTTATTACTTGAGGAGAGATTATTAATATTGATTTGCCTTCTTGTAACTTGGGCACTTTCTTTGAAGTAATAAGTTGAGTTGATGTCTAATAGATTTTTAGGGTCCGAAAAGTTCTTTAATCGGTTTATGGGGTTAAAAGTTCATTCTTAATTTTGTTATGTTATAGCTTATATGCTATAGTTTAGAGGTGATCAGGGTAGCTGATACGAGAGAAAAGATACGTTAGATTGTATAGAGATCAGGCTGTTTTTATGTGTTGTTATATAGTATATTTTGGATAAGTAGTGTTGCTAGTATAGGAGACTGTTGATGTGTGGATGTGTGTGTGTGTATCAGGGTCATTTTATCGACTAAATTAAAGTGATGAATTCGATTGCTCAAATCAATAAATTGTTTAGTACCTGCGACTTTGTTGTAAGAATGCCTAGATTATTATCATGAAACCTCAATATAAAACAGAATAAATATAAAAGAATGAAAGAGAGGGAGTGCTAGAAATTGCATGTTTCATTTAGGGATGAACTGTAATGGTATTGTCTAGAGAAGAGAATGTAGTTGATGCGAAACTCAGTAATGAAATAAGTTTTCATACAGTAGTGTTTGATTATTGTTGATCAAACAGTATAGGTATAAGAAAGTGTGGCCACATTGTAACTCTACTAAGTTACTTCATTTGCTGCTTGGGCATTCCTTTTTAAAACAGTAAAATATACTTGTAAACACAACAATCCAGCTAACTGATTCAGTTAAGGAATACCCCTAATCCAATCGGATCATTAGGTTATTATTATACTGTCTACATTCTTTGTAATTCATGTTGACTTGTTTAATCTATTTCACTCTTCAATGAACCACTTGAGATTGTTTAAGGAGTTAAAAACTAACAAGGTAAAAATGAAAGTATCCAAAGTATATTCTCCCGTGTAATGGACCTGATGTTATTCATCAGGTAGCATGATTAGTTCCTAAAACTCTAGCACAATCACAGCAAAGCTCATCATTTCTAAACATTGACTTGCTATATTAGATTGGAGCCTGACCTACAACTGTATACTGACTTGATCCTGTATATAGAATTTGCAGCCATGGTTAATAACCCAATTCACATATCCATTTGCAGATTTTTATTAGCTTTCAATGTCCCAATCCGAATATTCAATTAATCAATATTCAAATGCTCGACGTTAACTTCAACATCTTCATCGAGTCCTAGTAAACTTCCTTCATTAATTATATCATCTACTCTCGAAAGAAGTTACCTTCCGTAGACACCACAGTATACCACACATCAACTACATCTTCTCACAAATTCTTCAATTACCTTTTATTCAATATTATACAAAAGCAAACGTATCTGCTAAAATTACTTCTTCAATCCAGATCTCATGTAACGTCCGACAACAATACAATGGTCTCTCTCATAAGGTTCCAAAGTCAATTGTTCTAAAGGCTTGATTCTCTCCTCTCTCAACTTTTGCACTTCTCTAGCAAAGACGGTTTCAGCATCGACAGTGGAGTCAATACAGTTGGCCTTGATGGAGATGACAACGGTACCTTGGTCCTTCAAGAACAAGTGGGAGTTCAATGCAATAATACGAGCTTGATCAGGTTGAGCAACATCCGCGAAAACGGCGTCGACCATACCAATCAACATTCTGTACTTTTGTGGGTGACGAGCATCGTCAATGATAGGAATGACATTAGGTCTCTTCTTAGCCATACCAATCAATTCTCTACCTGGTCTGTGCGAGAATTCGACAGCGTACACAACACCTTCTGGGCCAACAACGTCGGAAACGTGCGACACAGAGGTACCGGAAGCAGCACCCAAGTACAAGACCTTCTTACCTGGGGTAATTCCCAAGTGGTCAATACCACCCATGATACCAGCAGCCAACTTGGATCTGAAAGGATTCCAAACACGGTACTCAATCTTGGTTGGAGGAGCACCTTCTTCCTTGGCTGGTTCTTCAACGGAGATTCTCTTTTCACCGTAGACAGATTCACCTGGAGCAGTGTTTCTGGTAACCAACAAATCTTCCTTACCTCTGGCAATGAAGACACCGGCATGTCTGTGTGGTTCAATGACAACCTTGGCACCACCTCTGGCACCACCACGGGCACCGCCACGGCCACCACGAGCACCACCTCTGGCACCACCACGTGGAGCACCACGTCCACCACCGAATCCACCTCTGGCACCACCACGTCCACCACCGCCGAATCCTCCTCTGGATCCACCACGAGCACCACCGCCAAATCCACCTCTGGATCCACCACGAGCACCACCTCTTCCGCCGCCGAAGCCGCCTCTACCTCTTGGAGCACCAAATCCCATTATTATCTATGTGTCTTAATATATAAACGATTGAAGTACAACCTTGGTAAAGAAAAAGACTTTGTAAAGTTGAAAGATACATGAAAATCCTCGATGCCCTTAAGTGAAAATTTTTGGAATCCGGGTAAATTTACTCTGATTAAGTAAGAAATTATGATTTTGTTAGGATTGATTTGTAATCTGTTTGCCCAACTTGCGTCTGGTTAAATTGTATGAAGAGGTGAACTTTGGGTTCATATTGTAGTCTTTTGAGATGTAATATGATCGTATCTTTTGGCTTACCGTATATATCCAAATGCTTAGAAACACCCCTTCTTCTCTAAAATAAATTTGAGTTAGTATTGAGCGAGTTATACCTGGTTTAAGTCGTCATACTAATTTATTAAGAAGAGTTTATGCAATTGATGATTCTAACCACCAATAATTTATCTGTTGAGTATAACCATTAGGTAAATATGATATGTTTATTTACATCAATCTACTTAAATGTATACCTCATAATAATAAAATTGTGAGTAAACTGGTACTGAAGTGACCAACCCCAGAAAACCTGAGATGACCTTCGTGCGGCTCGAAATTCTATTACCCTAATACGGATAGAATATAGATACAGAATGTTTGGCAGGTTTATACTCCGCAAAATAGAAGTTATAGATATTCCGGGGTTTGATTTTGTAGGTCTTATCTGAATATATCCGATGAATAGTTTTAGCCACTAGTCTAATTTGAAGTAGGAGAAGAGAGGTCTAGATTTCTAGTGTGTTGTCATATGAATATTCATTTCAAGTAGTTATAGTATACACACAAGTTGATTAAAGTCAATTTTGAGAACTCTCTTACGTTCAATAGCTAGATTTAATAGATCATTTGTCACCGTGATGAATTTTGCTATTCAACTACTCAGGAGTTAATTAATGAGGTGGTTCTTGGTTGGTTTTGAACATACTTCTATTGTAGATTGAACAAAACTGTATGTACCCTTTCAATCAGTTGGGAGTAAAATATAACTCTTTCGTATTAGTCAATAAGAGTGTGATTTAGCGAGATAATAGTTATAGAGAACCTCATTTCAAATGTAGTTCTCTTGTATCTGTACATGGGGTATGAACTCTTTCAAATCGAAAGCTGAAACGACTTAGTTGACACTAATTACACAAAATTATGACAAATTGAAGTGAACATGATAACATCTTAAACAATTATTCTTATCTATCTCCTGTACAACCACAGTTGAGTCGCTATTACTGTTCACCACATGTCCCTACTCTCAATTAAGAAGTAATTTTTACCTTTTCAGTGATATTTTCTACAAAAAGTCTACGGTTGCAAAATAAGGTTATCAGTTATGCTATTTCATTTATCATTACAATGTGAAAAAGAGTGCTTATAAAACACCCCTAGTCCCTCGGTACAGTTTCACCTATGTTCTTGATTTTTATTATTATTGAACGTTAATGTGTTCAATTTACTCTTCAAACCTGCCTATTTAGTACGCGAAAGGAACAGGTGAAACATTATGTCGTACTACACTACTGATAAGAGTCCATGAAAAGAACCACAATAAACTTTATCAAACGGTGTCAACCTTATTGTTCAATGTATTACTGTTATCGATCTTCTAATATCACTCTGTATAGAATCTTAAATAGTTCCAAACTAGTCAATGGTAAGAAGTGAACCTAACTAGGCGTTTCTCAACCTTCCACCTTTAGAAAAACCAAAAAGGTTCTTCTTGAAATTGCACAACTCACTTCATTCTTAATAATGATCACTTAACGTCATTACCGAAAGCCAATAAGCATTACAAAAGAAAACCTCAAAATAGAAAATTTATCTCCACTACACATTCAGGCATCATATTACGATGCAGCCGTCTCCCCCTTCTGTAAGTATTATTTAACCTGGAGTGGTAACTTGTCTTCCCCAATATCTTGTTACATCACGTGCGAGGGGAATACAGAATTTTGTGACTTGTAAATCCAACAGATTGAGCCTTGTAAGTAAGCGGATACCAATCGACACAAACGATCATTTTGAGTGGCAAACCATCGCCTGTATTTCAATCCTTCGCTTTTATTAACTTGACCTCTTAAAAGAACACTACTGTCTAAAGAAATGGGAGCCCCTATTTTAGTACTTGTTCTTGGAACATTAATCACTGGTGCTACCAACTCGCTCTTCACAAAGTATCAAGATAATCAATGTGTGCGTAACTGTGGAAGTCCTGACGTTACTGAGCATGTGAACTTTGAGCAACCTGCTTTGCAGACGTTGCAGATGTTTGCTGGTGAGCTTGGGATAATCCTTGTATTCTCGTTGTTATACAAGACTACTTTGTTTAGGAGAAGGACAGAATACTTGCCTATCAACAGTGACCACGAAGAAGGCAAGGATGAAGAAACGAACTACTCCATTTTCGAGAACGCCAAGTTGGCTATTCCTGCTATCTGTGACTTGGTTGGTACTACTTTATTGAACATTGGTTTGTTGTATACCCCAGTTTCCATTTACCAGATGACAAGAGGTTCGATCGTTTTGTTTGTAGCTATCTTATCAGTATTATTTTTGAAGAGGAGAATCACCAAGTTGGAATGGGTTTCCTTAGTGTTTGTAACTTTGGGTGTCTCTATTGTCGGGCTTAGTGGTTCGAAAAACTCTGGCCCTTCATCTGAAGGCTTCAACGGTGAATCCGCTGGTTTGGTTCTCTTTGGTATTGGACTCATCGTGTTTGCTGAATTCCTTCAAGCATTCCAATTTGTCATCGAAGAACATATAATGACTAAGAAGGCTATTCTTCCTATTAAGTTGGTGTATTGTGAAGGTTTCTATGGATTCTCAATCTTGCTAGTTGTCATCCTTGTTCTCAACTCTATAATTGGTCATATTCAATCTCCAGACCGTTTCTTGGAGTCTCCCTTCAACTTGCACGAATCGTTGAGACAAATGTTCTATGCCAAAGAAATCTGGGCTAGTTCGATTTGTATTATGATTTCGATTTCACTGTTCAACTACTTTGGAATCTCATTAACTTCAGAATTATCTGCTACTGCCAGATCTACCGTTGATACTTGTAGAACTTTATTGGTATGGGCATTTGCTATTGCAATGGGTTGGGAACAATTCTACTTTTTACAGTTCACCGGGTTTGTGATTTTGGTCTTTGGAACCTTGTGTTTCAACAAAGTGTTGCACCCTGAAGAATGGAGGTGGGTTCCTGCTTCCTTAAAAGAGTAAGCTAAGCAAATAATTGCTTTGAATATCCCCAAAGGTGGGATAATACAGTTAATTAAAGTTTTTTAGAGTTTGTGCTTTTGATTCTTGATATTGGCTATTATTATTGGGTTCGTTTTGAAAATTTAATAAAGTAATTGCTTGATTGTAATGAAGTAACGTTGTCTATTGTAGAAATATTCTTTGTTGATGGATGGCAATTGAGTACCACACTCTTTCAAGGGTATGGATCAATAATGAAGTTGAAATTAGTTATAACTTTAGCTGACTATTCACTAAAATGCATAATTGCCTTCATGAATACCCACTCAATCAGATCAGTCCATTCGTGAGGTTTAATAGTATATGATTCTCTAAGCTGCAAATCCTGCATACACAACTCGTTTAACGTAAACTAAGAAGGTACCATAGAATCCTAAATATCTATCATATGAGCCTCCAGAGCTACTAGATCATCTACTACCTCTGTGTAGTTGATCTAAGCAAATGGAACTTTACGCGACTCAGGTTAAGTTACAAGAAAGTTTGCATTTTTAAGTCTTGTTTCACTTTCAACCTCCATTGACTATGGCACACTTAACCACACCAGAAATAAAACTAGCACTGATAAAGCTAAAGATCTATTGGAACCCTATATCTATATTATCTTGGCATCAACCCTTGCATCCTCATTAACTCTTCTCAAGGGTTCATTAAATTCAACACATCTTATTTTGTGCCACACCAAATGTGTATGTTTCAAAAGGTATATAAAGAATGGGAAGTGGAGTAGAATTGAAATAAAGTACTTATCCTTTAATGCTGGCATTGAATTTGAACTCCATTGATTACGATATGACTGACTATGTTGCTGGTTGTGGTACTCCAACTTTCTCTTACTCTGAGCCACATGTGAATGCAGTAGACTCATATTTAGAGATATTCGAAGGTATGCAGATTGATGAAGATTGTGTTTATTCAACCACCATTTTATTGACTCCTAACGAAGATTCTAATTCTGATGTATCAGCTTGTGTTGATGACTGCAATTTTCCAGGAAGATGCTCGTGCAATGATTGTTCAGCTATGCGCATTCATGAAGTTGAACTTGTTCTCCAAACGGATGATTTCGAACTTGATTGAATTTAAAGCAAGTTATTTCTCTCTCAGGCAGGAATAGGATTGCTGATGCATGAACAAGTCTAATTGCACTAGAGTGTGGTATGAATTGTGTGTGAGTTGTGTGTTGTGTGAGTTGTGTGTTGTGTGAGTTGTGTGTTGCGTGTGTATGCTTTTACAGAATAACTAAAGAGAATCAAATATACATGTGTGAAATTAAAGTAATCCCTTTCTAATTCTCTTGATCAAATTGTTGATGATTGAGTATTGAAACCTATAATGTATCTTTTAAGCTGTCTCTAATATCAAACTCAATAGGGATTCATCACTACTCCTACTATATTACTTCATATCGTAGTGTAGATATTTAGTCGTGCCGCGTTCAAAATATTCGCATACAACCAGTGGCGAAATCAAATCTGTCAAGAATCATCAAGACAAGCAAATACAATGGTATGTAACAGGATATGCAAGTTCTGAGTGACGATAGAATAGTATTCAACTCGTTTCAATTCATGAACAAGGTTAAAAAGATAAAATTCCATTATCGTTTGATCAATTTTAGTTATTCAACATCATACTAACAAGAGTAGTCACTTAGAATAGTTCCAGAAAACAACCACTCCAACAGCATAAGCTCGACCTCGCATGGTGAGGTTGCTGAACACGCCCCAGGATTGCAAGATATCCTCAAAACACAAGAAGGACCACTTAACTTAGCATCCAAGCTCAACAATCGTCACCCATTGGAACTGAGAATAGCCAACTGGGAACAAACGCAGAACGATACCAAGTTGGAGATGTATCGTAGAGTGTTTGGAGCTGGAGAACCAATCAAGAGAAGCATGGAGTTGGATATTGTTAATGCCACCGAATTTAGACCACTGGTGTTGGGAGGTGCCGACACATTGCACAGAGATATATTGATGAACAAAGAAACCTCAGTCGACTGGGAGGATATTTACAAGCACGACTTCAACAGTGGAGCACAAGTTAAGGATTTCCACTCAGAGATGGAAAAGAGTCTTGGTATTTAGAGTAGGAGAAGAAAATATAAGAATTTATTGGAAAGAAACGAAAAGAATTGATATGAATGAAAGTAGTGAGAATAAGGGATTGTGATTATTGACCTTGAATAAGTTTGTGGTGATGAACATTGAGTTTGAAGAATAAAAATAAGAGATAATTGATCAAGAAGATGATCATAAAGAATTGAGTGAATTGATATTTTTGCATTTGAAACAAATCAAGAGATACTCTAAAAGGATATGAACCAATAATGAAAGATACAAAACAATTCAATGAAACTTTCCAGTATTCATTCGATACTTGAACATACAGTATACTTCAGTATGAAGATAATTCGATTTCTTGAAACACCAAATGATTATATACTGCTACACCAACTCACATAAACATATCTTCACACAGCTTCAACTTAGAACAAACCCCAGACAAAATGAACATCAAGGAACACTCGCAACCTAAACCATTTTATCCACTTCCCCCAAAATTCTTTATCGAATCGAAAAACTGTAATCCATACGAATGTATGTAACCCCTAATCCCTCCACCCCATCTAGATAACCTTTATAGAGTTACCCTCTGTCGACCCCAATGCTTTGTACCACAAGCTAAAATTTTTCCTAAATTTTCACGACTCTCTCGTTAAAAATTTTCGTAGCCAAAGCTCAGTAACTTTTTGTCTTCATCTCACAGATAAAAGTAAGAGCAGTTCCCTCACGACAGTATTCGTCCCGCCATGTACCAAAGGTCCCGTAGAAACAACATGTCAGTGCCTTCGAGCCTGCAATCGAATTCGCAATCGAGTTATCCGCACCAATCGAATCAGCAGCACCCGCCCCAGCAACCACATCAGCCTGTGCACCCGCAGCAGAACGCGCAAAATCAGAGCCATCAGCATGCAGAAGCTGGTGTTACCGAGGATGTTCCTATTACGATCCCTCCTAATAAAGGTGGACAGCGTTATACTGTGGGCCAAGTATTTGATACTTGGAATTCCAATAAGCTGCAAGTCTTGAATTCGTCTGGTTTGCCCATTGAAACTTCTGAAAACTACAAGGTACTGCAACCCACACAGATCTATCATCTGGAATTGCAAGAGAGATATGCGAGTGTGGCCACGCCAGCAACTGATGTAGCAGAACCAGCTGACAATGGCAATCGGAGTGGGTATGCGAACTCTAACAGCAGACAAGAAACAAGCAGCGGTGGGTTTGGTACTAGATCATCTGGTAACTCAAATACAGACTCAAACTCATTAGCAAACGCAGCAGCAAACGCCTCAGCTACAGCAGCAGACCTATTGTCAAGTATCGACAGTTCTTTGGGAAAATTCCATCTTGAATACAACAACGGAACTTCGTCTGGTGTGGAGTTAAGTGGACTTGGAAATGGAACTACGAACGGGTACAGCAAACTGTTCGAGAAAGTTGCAGAAAACACGGGCGACGAAAATAGCCTCGGCACCTTTGGAGTTCCCCCGGGTATTCTGTCAAACCTGTCAACACTCCGTCCTCCAGCGTCAACACTAGTAGCTCCTGAAGAAATCGAATGGTTTTACTTGGATCCAATGGGTACCGAACAGGGACCCTTCAATGGAAGTATGATGCAAGAATGGTTGACAGGAGGATTCCTTGACTACAAACTTAGAATCAGACGAAAGGAAGAACAAACCTACAAGACACTTAAAGAATTTTGTGAGTCTGTAAACAACTTTACAGTACCATTCAGCATTGCTTTACCTGACTTGGCCCAGCAACAACCACCTCAAAATAATCCGCCGCAATTTTACAACAACGGATTAGGTGCAGCTGCAGCGATGAGAGTAAGCTCATCCAATTTATTTGGTAGCGATTTTGGAGACCCATTTTCCCCACCAACCCCTTTAACTCCTCTGGCTCTGTCCAAGACAGGACTAGCCAACCCATTGGACAACATATCAACGAGCACGACCAATGGGTCGTTTCAGCTGTTCCCATTACATCAGCAAACACAACAACAACTGTCACAGCCATTCAACGCCAACTTCCCATTGCAGTATTCACTTTTACAGCAACAGTACCATAACCAACAATTCCAAGGACATCCTCTCCCACAGCAGCAACAACTGCAACTGCAACAAACCCAACAGCAACAACATTTACCATACGGCAGTAACCTCATGAGCCAACCATTCCACCAACAGTTTCAACCACAACAACAACAATTCCCCCAATTTGCACAACAGTCATTTCCACCGCAATTCCAGCCACATTTACAATCTCAACCAGTTTTGCTGAGAACCAACAGTGGATGGGCACTCGATACGTCTACTACTGGAATTGCTAGTGGACCAGGAACCCCTGTTACGGGTAACCCTGCGATACCTTCACAACTCAACCAACCTACGCCAATCTCTCCATGGTTAGCAGGAATGCAATCGAACTCGAGAGTCAGTTCGCCATTTGTGCCACTGCTCAACGCTGCTCCTACGGCAATTCCAACCAACCAAGAGCCTGTGGAGAGATTAGATGATATCCCTACCTCGTTTGTTTCGGGTATATTAAATGAGGGCGAGGAAGACCAAACAAAAGACCAAATCTTAGAACCACAAGTAATTAAACAAACAACTGAAGTACCTACCCAAATTCAAGAAACAGTCGAAGAGACTGTTCTCCAACCAGTGGCCGAACCAGAAGTCACTGTGCCAACTGAAGAACCTAACTTAGAAAAGGTCAAGTCAGAGGAGCAAGCTGCTCAATTAAAGCCTGCAGTTCCAAAGCAGCAAGAGTTGGCACCATGGGCGAATGTCTCTGCGGCACCTAAAGCCGACAAGCCATTGTCGTTGAAGGAGATTCAAGCTTTGGAAGCTGAACGCTTGGAAAAGCAAAAACAGGCACAAGCCCAATTAAGACTGGAACAACAGTACAACCTTCTCTTGGAAGAACAAGCGGCAGCAGCACAGAACAACACTGCCCCTGCTGCTTCGTTGCCTAAAACATGGGCAACTGTGAACAAGCCAGTTGTACAGAAGACATTAGCTGAAATCCAAAAAGAAGAAGCTGAGCGTGCTGCTGCTAAGGCTAAGGCTGCTAGAATTTCAACTGTAGCATCATCCGGAATAGCATCACCTGTTGTCTCCACCAGCACCTTATATAAGCCTACTTCTTTTGCCAACGCTGTGGCCAACTCCACGACACAAGATGACGGAGCTTGGACGACAGTTGCGAAGAAGGCAGCTGCAGCTAAGAAACCTGTTCCAACGGCAGCTTCTATTTTGGGCCTGAAGACGAGTACTCCCCAAGCATTGCGTTCTGTCTCTGCAATTAAACCCACTAACCTAGGCCCCAATGCCAACTCTGTCAGAGAAGAGTTTTTGATCTGGGCCAGATCCAATATGACCAACTTGTACCCAACTGTTTCCAAAGATGATTTATTGGAGATGTTCGTTTCGTTGCCTACAAGCAGTAACGATTCATCTCAATTAATCTCTGAAACTATCTACAGTTCTTCGGCAACTATGGACGGAAGAAGATTTGCGCAAGAGTTCTTGAAGAGAAGACAAGCAGTTGACAAGAATATTGGCAGAACGGACGACTCCAGTTGGTCATCTGCAATTCTTAGCTCAGCAGATAAGGTTGCCACGGTAGACGAAGATGGATGGAGTACCGGCAAGTCCAAGAAGAAGGGTAAAAAAGTTTAAAACTATATAGAGATTGAGAGATTTTTGCAGCCAACATCATACGTTTACCAAAAGCAGTGACATGAAGTTATTTTCCAAGATCTGAAACAAAATCCAAGCATACGTTTGGAGCCTGCAGTGCATAATTATAAGTGTGTATCTAAGAAGAAAATGAACGCCTTGAAATGAAACTTGTAGAGCATCGATATTTTAGTGCAGATTTAACGGCTAGGTCGATTGTAGTCTCCTTATTAGTAACAGTAGGCTATTGTTCTAAAGAGTTTGAATAATAATCAAAAATTGAAAGAACTCAATTCACCTACTACGAGCCTGGTACTTGCAATATACAACCATGCACATTGCTATCAACGGTTGCAAACACAACTATGAAAATTGAAAAATTTAGCCTATTCGGCCAATTGAACCATACACAAAGCCTATGAGTTCACAACCTTTGCCTACTCACCGGTTGGGACGGAGCTTGTAACAGCTAGATTGAAAAAGATTGCTATGAAATTTGCCAACTAATGGCTGCGAAAGTTTGTATTTAAATTTTCTCTCTAAATCTCCTCCCACAAAGCTGGAATGTAGTCTAGATTTGGTTGATGAGTGTGAGCGAGGGTAATAAAACAGACGGAATCTAATTACTCGGTTCTAAAAAGTGATAGACTTGCCGATAATATGCGTTCGCCCCTGGTTCCCCTAACAGAAATAATAGTTCCCGAGTGTAAAGTTTAAAGTGAAGTAAGATAGGGATTAGTGGAAGGGTAAGAGAAAAACTAGGGGACGAAACTAGGGGACGAAACTAGGGGACGAATTTAGGGGACGAAACTAGTAGGTTGACGCAGGCACAATAGGTGGGTGCAAATTACAAAATGGCGAGGTTTTAGGTGGTGGTAATTTTAAAGACTGAAGGTTGTAAGCAAGTAATCAAGATAATTTATGGAATAGGGTGAAAGTAAATAGAGGGGCATGAGAAGTATCAATAGTGGGATAAAAGGAGTATCTAAAATCTCTTTTTGAATACGTTTCAAGACATGCATTCAGATTATCAGTAAATTAGGAAATAGAGATAACAAACCGATTATATCAAGATAAACATACTCTCGAATGCATAAACCCAGGTCTTCTCATACTACATCCTCCTTAGAAGTAAGTTTAACTGAGTAGTACATTACAAAAAATAATAAACAATAACCAAAACACACAATGCTAGTTTGATAGGGAATGCACACCGGGTATACTGACTCCATTACCAAATTAACTCAATCAAGCAAAGCCACACAATACGAGTTCAAGTGCATCTAACAATGGTTCAACAAAAACGACAATTATGGGCTAATGACTACGTAAATACGAAACACTCCGTTGCAACCAGGGGTAACTGATTGTCTGTATTTGTAAATACCCCCCAGTGATGTATTGATAATTTTCGTGGAATGTTTTCAAGAGAGGGGAAATGTATATTAATTTTTCAATTATTGTTTATGAAGTTTAATATTGAGTAGGCATTATGATGTATGCATGGGCTTGGTATTAGTCTTGGTAAATTCTATTAGTTTTGATGATTATTGTTGGGTTGTATTAGAGATGGTTCTACGAGGTTAGTTTAATTGGAACGTTGGAAAGTCAAATTAAGTCATTAAGTGTCAATATACATTAAGAGTAGAAGTTGAGGGTCTCGAAAGTAGCTTCGAATTGTCTGGGAATTGGTGAATGGAGGGGTTGGATTGGTTCATTAAGGATTTTGTTCATCAATTGTACGTTTTCGCGGGGGATCATGATGACCCCGGAGGTCGCCATTGACAAGTAGCTCATTTCAAACAAGCAATCGTTTGAGTTGTAGTCGTAGTTTGTTCGTAACAGTTTGATACCATTAAAAAGTTTACTTGCAACTCCAGCAACAATCCCTGTACAGTCCAACGGAAGTTTCGCAAAGTCGATTGTGATTGGTACTATAGTGTCTTGAGTCAGGCCTATTATGTTCGAAGCGTTGAATCCCATTAGGGCTCGCTCGCGTGCCAGTTTCGGTAAGATGAGTGAAACCTCATTAGCCGCAGTACGTGTTACCGCAAAGTAGCTTGGAATAGTCTTTACACACAGAAGGATTTTGGTAGTTTTTAGTATCGAATTTTGCACTTGCCCCAGACGTGCACCAGTTAGTAATAGTTTTATTTCCTTGTTGAGTTTAGGTTGGATCCCAGATTGATCAAATAGCAGAAACGTACTATTTGCCAACGCATCTGTTTCCGTTTCATATTCCAATCCTGGGTCAGCACCAAACGTTTGGTTATTTTTGAGTTCTTCAACCTTTTCCTTGTATCTCAGTGGTATCAACACAATGTCCATAAAGTGTGACAGTATGAAGAATAAGGGGATGTTATTTTGTGAAAGCGGTCTTGTTAACTCTAGTATTCTTAAACTATTATCGAATCCTCCGTCCAGATCGACTTGTAAGCTTATGAATGTTTCATCGAGTAACTTCACGTCCTTGTATAATAATGTCTTTGCAGCTGCGATTGGTTGTGTAAATAAATCGTCCATGACTTTTGTTGAGCAGATTACTGTACATTCAGATGGTGTAAAGGCAATGTGAAAGAAGTACTCATCTTCATGTTGCAGGTCTTCCTCCAGTTCTTCCAGGTCTGATACATTCGCGGGGTAATTACCATTGTTGTTGGCAACACCGTTACTACTTCCATTCTCTTGGAAACTAAACCCATTGACTCCTATCTTACTAGAATTATCGGCTGATAGTATTCGCAGTGACCCACTTCCTGTGGAGAACCTCTTGTTCGCTGTGGGGGTAACATGCTGACTATTGAATTGTGTATACCCATTAAAGTAACCATTGTGCGAAGTACTTGTAGTACTGTCACTGTCTGTTTCTTCACTCTCTCCCTCCTCCTCTTCAACATCGTCCTCATTATCGTCATCATCTTCTTCTTCTCCATCCTCACTTAACTTGGAAGACTCATTATGTAATAACTGTAGTACAGCACTAGTAAATAACCAATAATGGTCTCGAGGTATAGACAAAATGGATAGTCTCATAGAGTCAATAGTAGCACTCATATCTTCTTTTCAATAGGCATCCCCTGGTATATTTATAAAGAAAGTTTAATCCCAACTTTATTTTCCTCCCTTATTTAAAATAACCTTTATTGAATTTCGATCCTTATGATTCATAGTTGAAAAAAAAAAAAAAAAAAATCGGCTACAATATGAGCCATAGCCATAGTATAAAATAGAAGAGTCAGTTGTAGAGTCGGGGAGTAGAATTGACTTTGTGGTATCATCAGTGCATGAATATTATGATTGTATCGGGGAGGAGTGAATGGAGTCTGTTGTTGTAGATGTCTGATTCTGGATACGTGCCTTGAAAATCAATATGGGTATACATGGATTTTAGAGATAAATGCGTAAGTCCTATCGAAATGTATTGTCTTTTATTTTGGAGCAAGAAGTGTGGAGTGTTTGTTACGGCTGCATCGGTGTAACTCGGGACATGTTGCACGATCAACTCTGAGTTATGTTTAATTTTGTGCAATTTAAATAAGACTCCAGCATGACGATCGTGCGAGTTCACGGTGGAGGTGCTGAGGTGTTAGAGTACTTGTTGGATACATCTTGCGTCTCCCCTTCGGGTGGGAATAAACTCAGGCTATTAGTAGATGCTTCTTTCGAGGCTGTCCGTCAACATTAACCTTTCGAGTTTCATGATAAGATAAAGAAGAGCCGTTATCAATCATCGTTCTCCCCTTCCCTAATAGTGAACCACTAACTCCAAAATCGATTCAACCTTCACTTTTTTCTACAGTGTGCATTTTTCAGTGAACCCCGTTGCATGGTATTTCTTATGAGGGCCTTTCAGCTGAACCCTTAGTGAATAAATTTATTGTTTACCTCTCTTTGACTCGTGTTGTGTTGTTCAGGGAGTTCGCTTCTCTATTTCTCCGAATCCTCCACTCCACACCTAGGGCCTCTCATGTTCTGTCAAGTCTTTTCTAACTTTTTAACCCCATCTTCTTGTTCAACAATTCAAGAATTAACGGAAGCAGCCCAGGTAAATCCAAAAATTTATCTTTATCCGTTATTATTGGCGTGCCTACCAGAGATGCGTGTTTCCAGTCAGATTAAACTTGCCTAGTTTGACCTGGGGTCGCTTCTATGTAGATTAAGTGCCTTGGCATACGAGGTCGTTTTGGAACAGAATCACAACATCCCTCGGGCTGAGAAAAGGTGTTCCCGGTACTCCTATTCACGAACGTTTGTCCTTTTTACTTATTGTTTGACAACACAACTTATATGATGTGGTGGAGGCACTCACGATGAAAGTGAAATATCTTATCAATGGTGTAAGAGAGGGGGTCGTGGTGCTTAGAAATCACAACATCTTTTTATGGGGTCGTCAAAGTAATAGAATATAGATTACTAGTCAGCACATGTCAATCTGAAACATGTCCAATGTCCAGGTTTCACTTACAATAACCCAGGAATGGATTTGCAAGTACTGCTAAAATATTAAGATCTGCTGTAGGGAAATGTAGCTAGACTTGAAGATGCATTTCCGCAAGGACAACACCACCCATTAATTTTTTGCAACCTTTAAAAGATGTATTTTCACAGTCTGCACCCCATCATAACGTACGTTAATTTATGAAGTGATTGACGAATATAACACGGTTTCGATTTACAAAGAGCGCCTCCACTAGTGGAACAAACTCAATAAAATGGACCAAAGTCAATTACATGTGAGGTGCGTGTTTTATCGTATTGATGGCATTGTCAAGAGCTTGTGAAACCTTTTATAATTGAATATCAAAACAATGAGAGGGCTTTGTTCATAAAGATTTTAGGCTCAATGTTAATTATAAGATTGTACCTTCTGTTTTGAACAACTTGCCTGTATAACGACCGTTCATGGCATTTTTCACCTGGTTGTGAATAAAACTACAAAGTGGAATGAGGTAAGTGATTGTTTTCAAAATATTTCGATAGTGCAGTTGGTTTCATAGAATTAGCACATGATAGAGGTTCCAAATTTCTTTCATGAGCAAATTAATCTGTTCTATGTTGGTAGTGAATTGAGATGAAAAGTAGTAACTAGAGTAAGAAGCAAGCAGGTACAATTGTAAACGAAGAAGAAGAGAATGTATGATGAAGTGGATCGGTTAGCAAGCAGGTACATACAACGTTTTAGCAGATTCAATTCATCACCCTTTCTTTCTAATTCTCCTTTTCTTACTTTCTAATCGGTTACTTCTTCTTATCAGAGAGCTTTAATAGTCAAAATTACTGTTTCCGAATTATAATTTGAAACACTTTATCAAGACAATTATATGCCGATCAATTTGAATTACTTTCTCTACTAATGATTGGCTGCAAAAATATGGCTACAAACACAAACTTGATGAAACTTGTAACGTAAAAATACTATATTAGCAAATAAAAACAATCAACCATAATCATCCAATATCGACGGGTAACCAACTGCCCTTTTGTGAAAAACACTTAATGCAGGGTAACTTTTGCCAACAGATTAATTGTCTTTAAAATGAACTCGTGGCTGTTGTGCACCCAACACCTCACTTTCTCGGTGTTAGCCTCAGGTGCCCGATAACAAGATTTTCTTTATACAACAGCCAAAAGTTGCCACACATTGCTCGGACATTGCAATCGGTAATCTAGATCGTTTTGTTATTATTGAATAATAATTCGTATCCATTCCAGGGAATTACAGTAATGCAAGTCCAAATAATCCTACATTTTCTACAATTATTGCGTATTTCCACTAATATTCTCAAAATTCATTCACCATAACTACTGGTGGAAGTATACACTTCTATCTTCTATCCAGTAAATGAATTCCATTCAAAGTGAATTCCTTCAAACACTTCCCAAATTTTGTCTTTCATAGAAGGTCTCATACAACTCTATTGCTTCCTTCTGAGATTCGATGGAACTTTCTATGAAAATCTCCACGCTATTTCTGAAATCCTCAATCTTTTCAAACTCAAAGTTTGCAATCTCTTCTTTGATTACAGACGAAATAGTTTTGAACAGATTTTCGAATGCTGAGACTTTTTGCTTTAACTTCCCGATTTCAAATTGCAACCCACTCACCTTCTCATTCGGTGCACTACCGTACTTCCTATTGAGTTTATCATATTGCTGTTGCTTCTTTGTGAGGTCATTGTTGAAGTTTTGGTATTGTTGGTAGATCTTGATCCGCGTGTCAAACACGTAATTCACAGATCCAATAATGCGCAAGTACTCTTCGATGGTGAATCCCAAGGTGAGTTGATCTTGTAAGTTGATTCTGTCCAAGTTTTCTTTTAGCTTTAATTGGACTTCGCTAAAGGCTAAGAGCAAATCGCTCGTCACCTTCAGAATCTCCAATGCACTCAATTCCTCCAAGGTGAGCGAGATCTCGTCCAAAACTCCAGTTAGCTCGAGTCTTTGCGTGCCAATCAACTCCAATGACTTGTAGAATTGTCGCAAATTGGCCTCAAGTTCATCTACATAGTGTTTCTTTTCAGTAAAGTATTCTTCCGGCTCAATCAGTTTGTTTGCAATCGAGAAAAGAGACATGAATCCTCCTGATGAGGCATCTGCAGTCGCTGCCACAGTCGCAAAATTACCTGCACCATTGCCGTCGTGCTCTAGTACAGATGCAGCAAAGTCGTCTCTCTCTTTCGAGTCACATACAAAGTCTGCTTCTGTCAAGAACAGCACAAAGTCGGGGTCGCTACTTAAGATTGGAATATTGCTTATCTTGCTCAACATTTTTTCCAACAGTAAACGTCTGTTCTCGATAAAGTTCTCATTGAAGCGGCCAATGTAGGTTTGCTTTACAGGGGGTGGAGGAATAATGCGTCCAGGGTGGCTAATTTGTAATTGATGGTAGATCCATCTAAAGTCTTTGTAACGTCTAGAAACCACCACATCTTGTGGGAAGCTTTCACTTCCATTTCCTCTTGTCTTGATACTGTAGATGATATATGCGTTTGTGATATCACCAACTTTGACTGGGTCGCCCACTGATATGTCCAACTTAACGTGTTGGGTGTCTCCCGAAGGCCTGGGCACTACTTCCAGAGTTGGTTTGTTCAACTCTTTTAACGATTCTTCCTTGGTTTTATTGTTCAGAATCTCGTAAAGAGGGGCGTTTGCTTCTTGTACAAGTTCTTCTGCACGGTTGTTCGATTTGATCGATCTATCATCAGAACTTTCGTTATCTAGTGGACCTCCCGTGAGTGGGTCTTCCTTTTTCAAGTCGCTAGGATCTAAATGTTGGATCACACTTCTTGAGTTGTACTTTCTTGGTCTTGGGTTAGATCTATACATTTGAGTATTTTTAACGCTTAATACACGTTTTCCGGTATCGTTGCCTTTGGATGATTGTCCAGACTTGGGTAATACGGAACCAGAATTATTTTTGGAAGGTGGTGAGCCTGAGGCTGTTGACGATGAAGATGGTAATTTGATAGGCGAATCACTCGAGTTGAAGAGTGAATCTGATGGGTTCACTCGTTTGGGAGAAATTATCGAATCTGTAGGAAGAGAAGTATCGACTTCGTTTGTCAATTCGCTCAATAGCTGATGCTTGTGTTCCTTACGCTCTTCTTTTCTTAAATCATCAAGTTGTTCCGATTGATAGTTTCTAGTAGGCTGTTGTGGTTTTTGGGTGGTTTCTCCATCATCCTCATCTTCATCTTCATCTTCCTCCTCCTCTTCCTCTTCATGATTCTTGGCGGATTCATTCCGGGGGGGTTCTCTAAAGGGATCCAAGTTACTAAACTCGTCAGAAGGAGGAGCAACGATAGACTGGTTCATGTTCGCAAACAACGAAGATCCATTGTTTGGGGATACTATATCATCCCAATGCGAAGCAGTGAGATCTTCTTCCATGATTATTATGTTTAATTGGTGATAACAAGAACTACAACAAGTTGTCACTTTTACTTTTTGTTGAAGTACAAAATGTTTAAGAATTGGAAAACCCGCACCGCAACCGGATAGGACGAGACGAATGGTTATTGAAGCTAAACCAAAGTTAAATTGAAGGTGCTTGAAGAGTATTGTTAGTGTAGAGTATTTTTCTGATCTTAAGGGGGTTGAAGTCTTACGCAACTGTATATCCTTGAAGTAGTTTCCGGAGACTTATTGGAGAGAGATCGCTACTAGAAATCAAATAAGAGTCGTGAGCTACCATCTGAGATAAGAAACTTGAAAACCCAAAAAAAAGTAATACTCATCATACTTAGATCAGGTCAACTAATAAAACTGTGTATTGGATGGCGAACGGTAAGCCAGGATGCCTTCAAAGTATGTTATTGACACATTATTAATAAAATGTTATACATATTATTGATCACGTGATAAAGTTAATAAGTTCAAAACAAAAAAAAGAAGGGGCATACTGGGAATTGAACCCAGGGCCTCTCGCACCCAAAGCGAGAATCATACCACTAGACCACACGCCCTTTTCTGATTAAGATGTCGTCTTCTAGGACTAGATTGAATTTTGTTATCTAAATAAAAAACGTTTTTTGATCTCAATTGATCGTTAGGTCTTAGTGACAAGTGTATATTCTTGGTTCGGTAGTACTGTTTGGGTAGTTAGCCTTACTCTTTTCTTTTTTTTCTTCTGTTCTTATCGTTCAACGGCTCTTTTGTAATATTCAACATTATCACCATAAATTTGTTAAAAAGAACAAAAAACGTTAAACGCAACAGTTACAAACCATCCAGTTATTCAAATTCTATGTCATCATCGCACCTCAATCCAAATCATCATTTTCAATTACCTGAGGTTCCCACCGGTATGTACGTAAACACAAACATAACGTTTACAACATCACTAAAAATTACACCAACAGTTTTAGAAGAATGCATTTCTTCTAAAACCTTCCAATAGTCTGTGAGAAAGAAATTAGGTAATGTTTTCAGTGATATTGATCAACGGATTGTGTCTTCTTGATTTTGAACATTGGGATAACATCTAAATCGTTTCTGCCAATTACTTGAATACCTTTTCTAGAACCATTCACACCGAAGTTAAGATTCTTGTTCATGTTATAAGGGAAACTAACACATTCTCTTCGTTACATCATCAACTTCTATCGCTTTAACCTATTCCTAAAAGATCCCCCAAAAGACCCTTTATTGTTATCTTGCATTTGAACAATTGAGCTTTTGGGCTTTTGAGCATTTGCACTCAAAAGAAACTGCCCTGTCACTTTTGATTCTTCCGATCTCATTATGCATTTGAACAATCCTGTTATTCTACAGATGATGTAAATTCATTACATTCCACTAACATAAGATTGCTTTTCTGAAGGTAACGATTCAGCTCGTAACTAAACATTACGTCCTAATTTCCTCGGATCGCTGCATTCATATATTTAAAATTAAATTAAGTGAGCATGATCTAATCACACTTCTTAGTGTTTTGCAATTCTTTTATGCCTGACTCCATATGACAACATCCCAACTAAGCTACTCTTGCTGAACTATATTAAACCCACCTTCTCGATCATTCCAAGCCAAAACGCAAACCTTAACCAACCCCAACTCCAACCCCTTTTCCGAAAATCATTCCAATGACTTTGTAAAACAATTGCAATTATTCAAGTCCGTAGAATGGAGATCAATTTCCCTCCTCCACAATTGATGTAGCTTACCCCATACTTTTGTCTACGCAATAATGTTCGGGGCATCCCCTAATACAAACTTATAGTAGACTGTCACCTAAGTTAACAGTATCCACGGGCGAATCTTCAAGTCCATGGGAGAATTAACAATTATCGGGGCAATTAGCTTTTCGTGTTCGCGGAAGAATACAACTCATTTTATCAAAAGTGACACAAAAAGGACCCTTCTTCTACAAACAAATTACGGGGAATGATACCCAAAAGAGACACATTTTATCGTCACATGACTTGAAGATCACAGACGGAAAAATTCGAGTAGTTTCTTTTCAGGTGATGCCAACAAGAAAGCATCGCCTGGCGTTAAAGATGCGTTTGTTTAATAAGGTTGGTTGGTGAATTGTGGGGGAAAGGTACCAACAAAGCGTAAAAAGTTTTAGTATAAATATCTGGGTGATTCGCTGGGTAAATTTTTTAGAACTATAGACTCTTTATAATTACAATGACTGTCGAAAGCACCACACCTCAATCTTTCTGCAACGCCGACATCGGTGCTTTGCCAGCTCCATACCCTGAGTTGGACCCAAACATCATGAGCTTGTTCTCTCTTGGTACCAAGTCTGCGGTTGTCACTGGTGGTGCCAGAGGAATTGGTTTCGTTATTTCGGAAGCTTACTTGCAAGCTGGTTGTAGCAAGTTGGCTATTGTTGACTACGCTCCAAACGATGAGGCTGTCAACAAGTTGAGAGAGACTTTCCCAAAGGCTCTGATTGTATACCACAACTGTGATGTCAGAAAGGCTGAACAAGTAAAGGAAGTCATCGATGCCATCCACGCTGAATTCAAGGTTATTGACATTTTCGTTGCCAATGCTGGTATTGCATGGACCTCAGGTGCCATGATCGATGTTCCAAACGATGACGTATGGCACAATGTCATGAACGTTGACTTGAACGGTGTTTACTACTGTGCCAAGAACATCGGTAAGATCTTCAGAGAGCAAGGATTCGGTTCTTTGGTTATGACTGCCTCCATGTCTGCTCACATTGTCAATGTTCCACAATTGCAAGCTGCATACAACGTCGCTAAGGCTGGTGTTTTGCACTTGGGTAAGTCATTGGCTATCGAATGGGCTCCATTCGCTAGAGTTAACACTGTTTCTCCAGGTTACATTGGAACTGAATTGTCCGACTTTGTTCCAATCGACATGAAGAACAAGTGGTACGCCATGATTCCAAAGGGTAGACAAGGTCACCCAAGAGAATTGTGTGGTGCATACTTGTACTTGGCGTCTGACGCATCCACCTACACAACCGGTACAGACATCAAGGTTGACGGTGGTTACTGTTCTGTTTAAGGAGAGGGTTTAGAGTCTGTTTTATAGATTACGTTTAGGTTAGCATAAGATTCATAAAAATTTGAAATTTAATTGATGATAATGAGTGTAGTACGATGAGCATTATATTCAGAATGAATGTTAAAGTGTTGGTGTTAGACTGGCCATTACTGTCTCACAAATAAGGATCTACTCATCTACATAACAAAGTCCCTCGCATAGACTACCCATTCAATTAGAGCTCCTAGTGAGCTGCTTCTGTATTTCTCTTCTTTCATAGTAAGAATTGAATGACATTTAATTATAACGTCATTACAATCCACAACTCTGATACTAGCCAGGTTTTTCACCGTCATATCACATCAAACAAACTCTAATAGAATAATTCATTTGAAACCTACTCGTTTCACTATACAATTCAGATACTAATACTCATTTCATTCTTACTTCACTTACAACCCTTCATTATCTTTTCCAACTCTTTTATCTGTTCCATCAGAATTTAATACTACTCATAATTCAATCAATAACAATATTCAATTTCTCGTCAGACTCAACAAGCGTCATCCACTTCCGTTACCCACTTACATACTCCACTTCCATCCTCCACTTCCGTACTCCGTATCACATACTCCACAGTCTTTCTCCTCTCCAACTCTATCCAACTCTATTCCACCGAACCCACCCACTCCACTGCACTCCACTTCAACTCTAATCCAAATGCGGAGCATTTCTTCAACCTGCATACCACAGACCCCTACACTTCCCCAGATTCAAAGATCAATAAGATGAGCCAGTACCTCACCCCATTTCCAAGTCCATTCCCTTCAACTACTACTACTAAATATCATACCACCTACATCTCTTCATTTTCATCCTTGTATGTATCCACTCACTCGTCACTCTTTCAACTTATTCTCTCCTTTTCATCCTACATTCACCCACCCTCTTGCCCGGAGAAGTCGGGTTTCGACTTTTTCGAGCCAGTTTTCAACCACTAAAAACGCACCAATTAATAATTTTTCCTACCAATTCCTTCTTTAGCCTCGGATTCTCATTAAATCTATCTACTTCATATTCCAGTATCCAGTGCATTTTCATATTTTGTTTTCAATGTACACCTCCAATCTCTAAGTAACACCTAAATAAAACCAATCCACCAATAAAACAAGCCCAAACTGCCTCTCTACTTACATATTCAACCCCCGCAATCATTACTTACATCCGCTTTTTTTTTTCCAGTTCCTCTCCATACTCGAAAATTTATCAGCTCCCAAAAAAAGAGTAAAATATCAACAAGTTTTCTTTTACTTAACGATGCTTTCCCTCCGTAATAAGGTATCTAGAAGTGTTAGCCAGGGAGCTAGGGGGTTCTCTCAGTCTGCTGTTTATAAGCAGACGATTGGTTCCAATATCAAGGGTTCTGATTTCAATGCTGCCAAGTATATGGGTCAAAAGTACCATATTATTGATCATGAGTATGATGCTGTTGTTGTAGGTGCTGGTGGTGCAGGTTTGAGAGCCGCTTTCGGTTTGGCTGAGGCTGGATTCCTGACTGCTTGTGTTTCCAAGTTGTTCCCAACCAGATCTCATACTGTCGCTGCTCAAGGTGGAATCAACGCCGCATTGGGAAACATGCACAAGGATGACTGGCACTGGCACATGTACGATACTGTCAAGGGTTCCGATTGGCTTGGTGACCAAGACGCCATCCACTACATGACTAAAGAAGCTCCTCAATCGATTTACGAATTGGAGAACTATGGTGTTCCATTTTCAAGAAACGAAGAAGGTAGAATTTACCAAAGAGCTTTCGGTGGTCAATCGAAGGAATACGGTAAGGGTGGTCAAGCTTACAGAACTTGTGCCGTCGCCGACAGAACCGGACACGCCCTTTTGCACTCGTTGTACGGTCAATCGTTAAGACACGACACTCACTTTTTCATTGAGTTCTTCGCTATGGACTTGTTAATGGAAGACGGTAAGTGTGTGGGTATCGTTGCCTACAACCAAGAAGACGGAACTTTGCACAGATTCAGAGCACACCGCACTGTTTTGGCCACGGGTGGGTACGGACGTGCGTACTTCTCGTGTACCTCTGCCCACACCTGTACTGGTGATGGTTACGCCATGGCCTCCCGTGCTGGATTGCCATTGGAAGATTTGGAGTTTGTCCAATTCCACCCTTCAGGTATCTACGGTTCCGGATGTTTGATCACTGAAGGTGCCAGAGGTGAAGGTGGATTCTTGCTTAACAGCGAAGGTGAACGTTTCATGGAACGTTACGCCCCATCGGCCAAGGACTTGGCCTCGCGTGACGTTGTTTCGCGTGCCATCACCATGGAAATCAACAAGGGCCGTGGTGTAGGACCAAAGAAGGACCACATACACTTGCAATTGTCGCACATTCCTTCCAGTGTCTTGAAGGAGAGATTGCCAGGTATTTCCGAGACTGCACAGATTTTCGCTGGTGTCGATGTGACAAAGGAGCCTATCCCTATCTTGCCAACTGTGCATTACAATATGGGTGGTGTTCCAACTAACTGGAAGGGTGAAGTTTTGAAGAAGGGTCCTAACGGTGAAGACGTTATTGTCGAAGGATTGTTGGCATGTGGTGAAGTTGCTTGTGCTTCTGTGCACGGAGCTAACAGATTGGGTGCCAACTCGCTTTTGGACTTGGTTGTGTTTGGAAGAGCCGTGTCGCACACGATCAGAGACTCCTTGACACCAGGTACCCCACACAGCAATGTGTCTAAGGACATTGGATTTGAATCGATCGAAAACTTGGACAAATTGAGAAACGCCGAGGGAACTTCGTCTACTGCTGAGATCAGAGATGAAATGCAAGCCACCATGCAAAAGGGATGTGCTGTTTTCAGAACACAAGAAACCTTGGACGAGTGTGTCGAGCACATTAGTAAGGTTGACCAGAAATTCGAACACGTCAAGACCACAGACAGACTGATGATCTGGAACTCGGACTTGGTGGAAACCTTGGAGTTGCAAAACTTGCTTACATGTGCCACCCAAACAGCTGTTTCTGCTGCTGCCCGTAAGGAATCGAGAGGTGCCCACGCCAGAGACGATTTCCCAGACAGAGATGATGTCGAATGGATGAAGCACACTTTGTCATACCAGGAGAAGTTTGGAGATAAAGTACGTTTGGACTACAGAGACGTTGTGAAAACGACTTTGGATGAGAATGACTGTAAGCCTGTTCCTCCAGCCAAGCGTGTTTATTAAGCATGTTGAATATTTATATTATATTAAGTTTTGATGTAGATGAGAGTGTAGGGTGGGGAAGCCAAGAAGATTGATTTTAGAGGGAGGTTCGATGGTATACGAAGTTTAAAGGAGTAAGATCGAGATGAAGTAAAGTGAAGAGAAGTTTAGAGGGTGAGAAACGGAAAGGAGTGGAGCGAAGAGGGTGAGAGATCAACTAAGAAAAGTAAGATTAACGTTGAAGAGTAATGATCTATGACGTATTCAACAAAGTAATGATTAGGGTGAATTGTTGAGGTTGAGAGGTGAAGTTTTATACACTAGAGTATTTGGCAGTAAAGTCAATGAGAAGGAGAGTGTAGAGAGAGGGTGATTTTAAGGAGTGGGGAGTAGGAGGGTGAGGTTAGGTGGAGTATAATCAAGCGGTGAGGCTGATACTAGCGAAACGTCTATTGAATATCGATGTCTACTAGAATTAAAATGTATGCCATTTAACATACCATTAAGTTAAATGACGATTAAGAGAGAATGAAAGCAAACATAGTGTAAAAGAAGATAAACTAACTACTAAAAACAAGGATGTAGACTACAGTACAACAGTACAATAATAACAAACCGTGATTTATAATACACATATACTATTAAATCGTTTACAATACAATACAATTCAATACAATACAATACTTATCCGAAGATTAATTAACGGATATGGATGTCAATCAATGTATAGAACCAAGACGATATATTTTTTAGAATAAGCTTAAAGCTTAAGAGGTATTCGTAAGAGATACGTGTCGTACAATTGCAAAGTGTAAGTTCAACAGCTGAGAGATACGAAATTACAAGCCCCACTCCTTCGCCACTTCACTTTGTGAGTTAACTTTGTGGGTTAACTTTGGATTTACTTTAAAGCTTGTCTGGAACATTATAGGTCTTCAGTTTATAGGGAATAGGTACACTTCACTTTGTGAAGCAAGTAGTAAATATTAACTGCAATTACATATATCAAGTAGCAACGCAAAAGTTTTGGAGGCTGAAGGTCACAGTGACGTTACCTCGTGTTCGTTATCAGCAACCTTATTGTAGCTTTTTGTAGACGTATTAAAAGTTATGTGCCCTGATATATTAATTCAAGGTTGATCTAAAGTTAATGAGATGGATAGAATTAAGGTTGCTATAGGTTAGGAGTGAATCATTGAGTAGAGTAGATGATTACTATCCCAAATAACTTTTACCATTATTGAACATTAAACATGTTGTAACATTTATGTATTCAATACACCATTTGGAATACTGAAATTAATACACCTTATAGCAGTTATTATACAAACATTTTAAATTACGTCACAAGCTTGAAAAAGATCGAAATTGTACAAAGGGGGTACCGTTCCATGACGTTTGAACAGCAAAGGTTCCCGGGCGCCAAGTTGAGGCCCGGTGCATGATGATTCGCCCTTTCAACTTCGGTATGCCACTCCGACATACTAAATGTAGGTGAGTAATTTTTAACTATGGTTAGGTACGTTGACCCGTGTCTGGTCTTTTCTGGATCAAGCATTATATAAGGACTGTGCTCTATCCACTTTTTAAATCATCTTTATAGTCTATATTAGGAAATCAATAACTATGATACAATCATTAATTAATCCAGACGTTGGTCCATTACCTACTAAGCCTCCAGTATTACCACTGAGTGCTCTTGAGTTGTTTTCGCTCAAGGGAAAGGTTGCATCGGTCACTGGTTCTTCTGCAGGTATCGGACTTGCTGTGGCTGAAGCTTATGCTCTGGCAGGTGCTGATGTTGCTATTTGGTATAATAGTACGCCAGCAGACAAAACAGCAGAGGAAATCGCTTCAAAGTACGGAGTCAGATGTTCAGCTTACAGGTGTAATGTTGGTGATGCAGATGATGTTGAGGCAGTCATTGCACAAATCGAATCTGATTTCGGTACTATCGATATTTTTGTTGCAAATGCGGGAATAGCATGGGAAGATGGTCCTTGTATTGATGTTAAGGGTTATGAAAGCTGGAACCAAGTTGTCAACTTGGATTTGAATGGTGCTTTCTACTGTGCAAAGTCAGTAGGAAAGATCTTCAAGAAAAAGGGTAAAGGTTCCTTAATCTTTACTGCTTCAATGTCTGGACACATTGTTAACGTTCCTCAATTACAAGCACCATACAACGCTGTCAAAGCCGCTGTCATTCATTTAAGTAAATCATTGGCAGTGGAATGGGCTGCCTTCGCAAGAGTCAACACCATATCACCAGGTTACATTGCCACTGATATTTCAGAATTTGCTGATCAAGAGGTTAAAGAACATTGGTGGAAACTGATTCCATTAGGAAGAGAAGGAGTAACACAAGAATTGGTGGGTGCATACTTGTACTTGGCATCAAATGCTTCTACTTATACCACCGGTAGCGATCTTTTGATTGACGGAGGATATACTTTAGTATAGGTATTTAAATATTATTTATTGAATAGACTGTTAATTTCAACACAGGGGAAGTGCTGTTCCAGATGTAGATTTGATCTTACTAGATCAACCTCAGAGTATTGAAGGTTTCTTGATTAACGTTTATGCTCCAAGAAAATATCTTCAATATTAAACTTCGCTTGATTGTCATTTCTTGAACCTCTTCACACTCCCTCATATATTATCTTTTCCATCCTCTCTCTCAATCCTCTCTCTCAATCCTCTCTCTCAATCCTCTCTCTCAGTCCTCCCTCTCCATCCACCATCTTCATCCACCCCCCTACAAACTACACTTGAAATCCTTTTCACATATTATAGATTGACAATCACGAACACATCAGCTAACACAATAAACAATTCAGATAAACACTCAGCCAAAAGACAGATTCTAGCTCCATCTTGCTGTAGAATTCAAATAGCTCTCCAATAATCTCAGAAGTAACTCCCTATTCTATTTCTCTTGTCTCCTTCATCTTCTCTCCACTCACTCTGTGCAGCTTATACGTGTGTCTATTAAGAACTAAAAAATAACATCATCTTCATTCTCTTGAAGAACGTCGTCGTCCTCGCCCTTGGCATGGATATCCAAGTTTTCAACTTGTTTTTTGATTTCTTCTTCTTCATTCTTTGGTTTCTCTTCGGTAGTTTCTTCACCTGCTGTTTCTTCTTCTTTTGCATTATCTTGTTCAGTCTTCTTTTCAGCAGCCTTAGCATCCTCTTTATCCTTCTTTTCCTTTTCTTCCAATTCCGCAGCAGCTACTGCTTCTTGTTTCTTCTCCTGAACCTTCTTCAACCGGTAGAATTCTTCTCTGTCCAATTCATCCAATTCCGAGTTGATGTATGAGATGGTGTTTTCAGTTCTAGGAATGATGACGTGCTCAATAGCATTAACTCTTCTGTTGGTCACCTTGATGACTTCGTCCAAAATGATGAATGCAGTCTGTAAAGATGCCAATTCGACTAAAGTCTCGACTGCCTTGGTGTAGACCAACTTAGCCTTCTGGATCTGTTGACCACCACGACCCAACCCAGTCATCTTAAAGTCATTGATTTCTTCATTGATATGACTTTCAAACGTGGGCAAGTACACACCAGAAACGTTCTCTTGCTTAGCCTTTACTTGGAAACGTGCTGACTTTACCGATTCCTGGACTTGATACGAAATGTTATCACCAGTAGCATACTGAACTTCAGCTAATGAAAACGCAGCAGTCTGCATCACACGTCCCATCTTCCGCTTGGCATCGTCGATTCTCTGCGTAATGTCCCTGAATCTCTTAGTCAAAGCTTCAGACTTTCTCTTCAAAAGAGAATGTCCCTGCTGAGCACCCTTCAACTTTCCCTTCATAAGCCCCAACGTCATACGTGTGGGGAAAACTTGTTCTCTGTTTCCGGCTCCAGACATTTCACTAGCAATTGAATTGATTGAGTTCCCTTATCGTTGACTTTTGGAATGTTTTGTTGACCCAAAATTGTGCTTTTTTTCGAGCTTTTTCTGTCGCTAATGAAAGATTTACTGAGTACATAAAAGGACCATAGGCTAGTAGTGGTAGTTTATTGGTTAGAGGATCCTAGAAACTCGGCATTGAAAGTTACGTTTGTTATATTTCATCTATATACTTCCAAATAACCAATTTGCTACTAAAATTGACACTTAACTGACTATATTTGAACGTCTCTACTATTCTTCTTCATTAAAAAAAGTTGCAAGCGAAGACCAAAGATTAAAAAGTGAGAATAAGATAAAGTAAAGATTTAAAGATACAATTGTACTATAAGATAAGAACGAACCCAAGTGTCATGGAAGATGTTTGGAAAATAGATGAGTACATAAATGACTCGGATTTAAAATATGAAGAGGAAATAGCAAAAGGAGCTGGTGATTTAGACGCCTGGTTAAGATATTATACACATAAATCTGAAGGTACCTTTAACGAAAAGGTGTTTATACTTGAGAGAGCAGTGCAGCAACTTCCCAAGGCTGAAGAGTTGTGGATTTTATACATGGATCTAATATGTGGGTACTTGGGAAATGCAAGTTTCTATCACCATAGAGCAGAGTATTATCGAGTCAATGCAGCATTTGATAGATCTTTATCATTACTTGATCTGAGTGTTGAATTGTGGACCAAGTATTTGGAATTCTTAGTGCCTCAAGTAAGTGATGTTACCAGAGTGCGAACAACATTCAATAAGGCGTTATTTCATCTTCCTGTTGCATCTCATTCAATCATTTGGCCCTTATACTTGAAGTTTGCAGATATTGTAGGAGGCCCTACACAATCAACAATCTACCTGAAATATTTAAAATATGATGATACAGTTGATATAAGCGAAATAATTGATAAATTAGAGCCTACATTAGCTGTCAAACTACTTGAAAAGGTTGTTGATGGTGGAGCTTTCTCACCTATAGCATCGAAATCACCACTAGAAGTATGGAAAAAGTACTTTGATTTACTACTTTCAGATAAAACGATTGACAGCTTGGTTACTGAAAAGTTCGAGAACCTAATTTCAAAGGCGATCTACAGATGGCCTGACCAAATCACCTACTTCACACTCTTGTTGATTGAATATTACAAAAATCACGGTCAAATGCACCTGAAAATCAGATTTGTTTATGATAACGCAATCAAACAATGTACTACAACCCAAGACTTTGTTGAAATATACGATTCTTACGCAGACTACGAAGAAGAACAAATGCTAGACATCAAAAATGATAAAGAGTTGGACTTAAGAATGACTTTCTTTGAAAACCTTTTAACAGCTCGACCATTGTTACTTAACGAAATGCATTTACGAAAAGACTCAAACAATTTAGATCACTGGTTTGAAAGAATCACCTTATATGAACTGCGATTGGACAAGAAATTGCAAACATATGCCATGGCTATCAACAAAGTGAATCCTTTCAAAGCCCACTCACAGAAACACAGCTTGGTAGACTTATGGGTACAGTATGCACAGGAATATTCTTCACGTAATGATATCAACACAGCGAACTTGATTTTCTCCAAGTCAACCATCTCACAGTTCAAACTGTTGGATGAATTGGCAGAATTGTACATAAAATGGAGTGAGTTCACTTTGCTGTCTGAATTGGTTGATGACCCAGATACCAAAGCTGTTGAAATCATCCAAAAGGCCCTTTTCAGCTCTAATGAAACTGTTAATGCGGATGATTCAATCCAAAAGAGAATACACCTCTCTCTGAAACTCTGGTCTTTCTACTTGGACTTACTTGATTCTTTTGTCGAGGGTCCTGACCAAATTCAAGAAATCCAGAAGGTATCGGAAGCCTATGATGAGTTGATTGATTTGAAGTTAGCAACTCCTCTAAACTTTATTAATTATGCCGAGTTCTACCAGAGAGTATCACACTTTGAAAAGTCATTCAAAGTGTACGAAGCTGGGTTGAACATTTTCAAAGACTCACTCATCAGATTTGAGATCTGGAACGTATACTTAAGCAAAGTACTCAAATTCAAAGTGAGTACTGAGAGGACTCGAGATCTTTTCGAAGAATGTTTAAGTCAATGTCCTGCTCAACTTGCATGTCCAGTAATCACATTGTACTCCCAGTTTGAGTACGAAAATGATTTCTTGATAAAATCAAACAATGTTTTAATCAACGGTATTAAAACAATGAAAACTGGCACTAAACATACCAGGGAGGAACAGATAAAAATCTCCCAGGATAAGTTCACATTGTATACCATTTTGATCCAACAGGTGGTCTCAACTAAAGATGAGCAACTTCAAAGAGAAACCTTCACTTTCATACTTGAAGATAATGAATTAACAATGCCACAACTAAATGAAGTTTCGTTCCAATTCATTGCTATTGAAACAACTATGAACCAATACAAACGTGTTCGCCAGTTGTTTGAACACCTCGCCAAACTGACGAACCCTTCAACAAACACTGAGCTTTGGAAAAAGTGGGAGGAGTTCGAAGTGGATAATGGTTCGGAAGACACTTACAAAGATATGTTGCGCTTTAAAAGGCAGACCATGGCTGACCATGCCTTGGAGAAGGCTGCCAATAAAGAAGAAGTTGGTGGTATCGGATTTATAAAATCAGAGACTCCAAAGGTTGTGACTGAAAAGGCAGATGCCCAAGCTACTAATCCCGATCAAATTGATCTTGATATGTAAAACCAAATAATATTAACTAATCTATATCTAATGTGCCGGGGGGTAATAATAAATCTATGTAAAAACCGAGCATCAAATATTGACGCAAGAATAGAAACTATCTTGTGAAACAATATCTCTATGACTGCTCATGTTCCGTATTCAATCTGAAAGGTGAAGGAATAAAAGGTTCCACTAAGTGGAATTCGTGTAATGAAATGCAGTGGTTAAAACCTCTTGAAACAATCCTTCCACTTGTTCACAAACGTGTCTAGGTTAGCAACCTGATCTTGTGTATGATTTATGCGAATGGATTTGTTGTTTCTGATAAGGTCGGTGACGTTGTTCCAGTTTAAATGATGGTATTGGAATACGTTCATCATCAAGGTCTGGAATACCTTAAGGTAGTACTTGTTGCGCAGTTTGGGCGAGTTCGAGTGGACAACCAAAAGTTGTAAGAATTTCACAACAAGCTGGAGTAATGCTGAATTAGGGTCTGAATTGACGTCTTCATCGGTGCTCAATGCGCTGTGCATAGACAAGTCCGAAGTAGATTGAGCAGGCAGTTGCATCGATAAAACGCTTGCTGCCAGAAAGCTGAAAGGTGACTGCGACATTACTGGTGTACTTGGAGACGACAAACTCATAGGTAACTGGTCGTTCATCTGCAACAACATTTCAAACACGACACTTGAGTTCAAATTCTGGAACTCGTTCATATCGGTAGAACTCAGTAAGAACTTGTACAAGTGATTTGAAACTGAGTAGGATAACTTTGGTGAAGACCAGTTGCCCAACTGTTTGTTCAATTCGCCAAACACTTGGGGCGAAAAGATCTGCTGATTCATCAACTCGATTAATATGTACAATTCCTTGAGTGGCTGCGAGTTTTGGAATAGCAAAAGTGTGATGGGAATCAAAAACGTTTCATCGTGCTTGCGTAATCCCATTTCAGATAATGAGAGCAAGTAGAGGAAATACCTGTAGTTTTCGTGGAACTTGAGGACAGAAAAGGAGCTTGTCAGTGCGAGTTCCTTGAGGATGGATTCAAAGAGTGGACGCAGTAAGGTTACTTCAATGATTTTATCAAACTCAATATCCTTGTTAATGCAAATAGACTCACTCAAGTTGTTGTACTTTTCATGAAGCGAATCAAAGTTGCTTCTTAACTCTTCAGCTTGTGAATCTGTGTTGCTACTCAAAATCTTCATGAAGAATTCAAACCTATGCGAAGCAGGGACGTTAGATTCCCAAGCCAACCTGCGGACATGGCTCTTCTCGTATGCAAATCTCTTGTTAAACTGCTTGGGTGTTTCACCCTCTACGAAAAAGGATTCCATAAGCTTTAACCAAGTTTGTTGGTTTTGCATGTGGATATGGTTTGACTTCTTACGTGAGTCAAGTATACTCTTTGCGTTCGACTCGTAGTTAGTCAAAGCCTTTTGGAACTCCTTGTTGTGTTTGGATTTGTCACTTCCGGTTTTGGGTGGTAAGTTGATTGGTCTTGTTTGGTCAATCATGTTTAATTTCTCAAGTGATACTAAGTTGAGGTCTTCTGCCAGTGTTTGCGATCTGACGTAGCTTGGTAACTTATAAATATGCAGGTCTCTTGACAGTTTCATCATCTTGGATACTGAGCTTGATCTTTGATTGTAGAAGTTCAGGATGTTTTCTGAAATGGTGTTGTCGTCGGCGTGGCTAATCTTTGAGTGTTTGAAGTCGAATTCTTCGGGTTCTTCTTCTATACTGTCTTCAGTCAAAGAATATTTCGATGTCAGAGGGAGTTTGGATGATTTCAACGACGAGGAAGATGAGGAATTAGGTGACAGCAGAGCTACTGAGATACTAGACAGTGAGCCTCCAGTGCTCATCATGTCGTTGTGGAATCCTCCTGTGTGTATGTATAATTCTGAGTTTTTGATTACTGGAACATTGAACATATCCATGTCGTCTAACAAGATATCATCATCATTGTCATTGTCATCGTACTTCTTTTTACGTATTTGTATTCTTTCTTTCGCTTCCTTTTGGCTCAAGAAGCGGGATTTGTTTCTTGAGAGTGAAAAGTTGTATTGGGGCGATGTGTGGTTACTTCTGGGCAGTGATTGACGTAACGGGGAGGATTGCATTAGTGTGATAGTTGATACTGACATGTTACGAGCTTCTTCTTCGTCTTCTTCATCTTCATAGTCAGCATCATCTTCCTCGTCGTATTCGTCTGCGATTTCTTCCATGATGTCGTTTGTGAAGCTGAAGGAGTTGATTGCAGGCAGGTTCAGTGGAGGTGAATTTGGGATCAGTGCACTGGTAAGAGAGCTGAGTCGCAGTTCTGGTGCAGTAGCTGTGGCTTCAAAGTGCAGTGATACACCCAGCAGATAATCTTCTGAAATAGTACTTTGTAATGATACGATTGAGTCGCCCGAAATAGGTCTTGTAGCATTCTTCTTCAAGACAGGAGCCGGGTATAATTGTGGGAACTTGTTTGCAACAGGGCTATTAAGTTTCTCGACGTAATAATCACCAGGTCTTTTGTATTCATTCAAAGTTGGTAACAGAGCCATCGAGTTTATCTTGCGTGGAGCTTTACTTTTAGGAGCCAGGCCATAGTTTAAGCTGGTAGTAGATGCATTGAGAGATTGCATCGAAGGCATAGAAGGCATCGAATGAAGGGAGATCCCCAGACCAGTATAAACATTATTATATTGCTGCTGAAGCAGCCACGTCAGATTAGAAGCACCACCTTGAGAACCAGTATTAGTAGATCCAGCTGTAACATTAGAACGAAGTTGATGCGACAGTGAAACTTTCCGTATAGTAGGATGAAGAGCTATCTCATAATAGTTATCCTGAGAATTCATACCTCCTTAGCTTTACCTAAAGACAAAATTAAAAGATTCAATTAATCACTGATTTGTTCTGTTATGATCAGGGATTTTCGGTTCTCATCGACAGGCGACTTTTTTTATGGCTTAGCTAAGCTGTTATGAGCATAATATTTTGTCTGACGTGAGTTTGTGTGCATTTGATTTTTCTTTTCGAGAGATTTGGAATCTGAAATTTGGAATGTAGCAGGTGTTGAAAGTTAGAGTTTGGGATGTGTCAAGTGTTGGGAAGTTGGGTAGGGTAGTTTGAGAGTAATGGCATTGTAAAAGGTGGTGGTGTAATAAAAATCTCGGAGTTCGGCAGCGATTATTTCACATGTATTGTCAAGTGAAAGAATTGTAAAATTGTTGGTCGCGACTTATCGTTGCACAGACTAAACTTAATTAATAAGTGCGAACCGAAATGATTGCATCTGTAAAGAGAAAGAACGCTTCCATTTCGGGAGAGGGGGGAGGAGGGGTGGTACTTTTGATTGACTGTGTAGCCTAAAGATAGTCGAGGACAAAAGCATTCTTGTGGTACGTACTAAGGAGAATGGGAAATGCAGTGCAATCCAGAGGAACGCATAGAATAGAGTGTGTAGGTTTCAACTTGACGGGTAGACAATAGTATGCGATTCTCTGGCCAAGGCTTTGGGTTGCTGTGGATGAATCTGGATCTACAATTTGGCGTGGAAAATAATGGTTTGGAGAGTCGGGCCAGCAATGAAAGCTAATTTGTGTTCTATAATTAGCTGTTGCGAACTAGGGGATGGAAGCTTTTGGTGGGAAGTTTAGCCAGGGAGTGCAGTACCGTGGGGAGACAGATCAATAGCAATGGTGAGGGTCACGTTGTAAGTTAGAAAATAGGCGTAGTAGCTTCAACTTGATATTTTAATTTAATTGATAGATAGTGAATGGGTGGGCCCATCCACATATGTTGGATTGGTTATTTCAATATATATTAGAGTCAAGGTTAAAGTTGTTCACATCAATTGTTTAAATAACACCAAATGAATTCTCGTCAATTGTTAATGATAAACATGTTGCTCACAACTAACATGAAATATGTAAAAGTGTCATACTAAAGCCTATACGAATACTGAAGAATTTATTGAAAATCCGTTGACGTTAATTCTATTGATGATTCTCATGTCAACCAACATATGAAAAGTTTAAATAGATTGCTCTTAAAAAATTAATGATTATGAGGTTGCAAATTAGAACCAATTAGTCTATCAAGTCGTTAACCTCTGCGAACATATCCCTCTTCTTGTAACCAGATGGGAGAAATTAAAAGAGCGCGAGTAGAAAGATTCAACCGTAGAAGCCGAAATACCTCTTTGTTTCTTGGATTTGTTACAATTGTGACTCGTAAGTCTATCAAGTTCCATTTTGGTATTTCGTATTAGGCTTGGAATGTCTTATCTTTATTGGTGGGAAATCATGAGATTGCTATATTTAGAGCTGTTTTTTGCAGATTGCTTTCTAATAAACTGATTTCATATTGGACAATAGAATGTATACATGGTATTGAATACCAGTGAGTATAACCTTCAATTCCAAGAAATAATCATACGAATAAAATTGTACTTCTAGTAACAATAATTACCTCGACTGTTGTCTCTTTTAATTCTTTATACCCAATTAATTATTGTTCCGTCTGGATTGTCTTTATATTCTTATTCTTATTCGCTCAACTGTAATTATTATTGCGAATGTTAAACGTTAATCTGTCAATCATTTCACAATAACTTTACTTTGGTATGGTTCTGTTGACAATAAACATAATGTATTAAAACAAGTTTGTTACACAACTTCTTAGTTTCCTTTGTACATTCTCTTTACGATCTACCTTTACGAGTGGAGATGGTCGATACTGATTGCACTTTTATTTGATGCCTGTAAACACCACCTACTAAACATTGTCTACATAAAAATACCCAACCTTACTATTCGTGTACTTTGTTAATCTAAATTCCAGTTTCTAAAGAACTAATAAACATTAACTACCATTTCCTTCAATAAATAAAACAACTATGGGTCCTCTATCCACTCAGTAGTACTCATCTGCGATAATCTCAGCAATGCTCTTGCAAATGCAAACTTTTCTTCATCATTAGAGAACATAGATGCCTTTTTGGCTATACTTTTATCGAACCCATGTTTCACCACCAATTCATCATCTTCAAATGTCTCTTCTACTCCCTTGTCTTGTTGTCTTTTGTACAATTGGAAGTTCCCACTTTGTAAATCCTCTGGCTCGACAAACAAGTCCTTGAACGGTGCTGTTGCTGTGACTGCTAATTTTCCATGATTATCGTACACTGCGTCCAAGAATGTAATGAATCTACGCACCTCGTTACGCAGATTGATGCTCAAGTATGGAATGTCCGTGATCACAAATGACTTGAACGAACTTGCTAATTGTAAATAGTCTCCTGCAGCCAACGGTTCTCCACAAAGCTCATTAAATGTGAATTGAGCAACGTGTGGTGCGACACATCGAGGTACACGAAGTTCTCTTCCCCAAACTATTAACTTACGGTCGTATTCCACTGGTGGTGGAGGAGTAGACTCATCCATATGCCCTTCGCTTGCAAAATACGAAAACCATGACTCAACATGTTGAGCACAGTTCAGCTGGTTCTTCTTAGAACTCCATTTAACACCGGGCTTTGGATAATAGTAAACAGAACTAATTGGTTTGGGTACTTTTCTATAGTCTGTAGGACTGTTCAAGTAAATAACTTTGGTTTGTCGTTTGATTTGTTGTATGCATGGAATGAACGAAACACGTTGAATACCATTCAAATATAAATCATCTGGAGCTCTATTCGAAGTGGCAAACAATATGACTCCGTACTCTTTCAGAAGAAGGTACATCAACAAACGACGTAACAACATGGCATCTGCTACATCTGTGACTTGAAACTCATCAAAACAAAGAATGGATGACAGCATGGCAATTTCACTAGCGAGTATTGGAATCACATCTATGTCGCCCTCACCTAAGGAAGCATGCTCTTGCTTCAACTGGTGAGACCGTTTATGTAAATGCTGCATAAACTGATGGAAATGTATACGTTTCTTTGGTAAGTGTTCTGGTATTGTGGAATAGAACAAGTCCATCAACATCGTCTTACCACACCCAACGTCTCCGTACAAGTATATACCTTTAATGTCACTCTCCATGCTTTCATCTATCATGGAAGGTTTCTGTTTCCAGAACGATAGTACTTTTGTAAAATCAAACCCAGTCTTGGGAGTAAGCAGTGATAGCGAAGGAATAGTTACAACTGGAGGCTCGTACGATGCCAAACTTTCATGGAGACTCGAAAGACTGCTGATAATCTTACGTTGATATGGGTCATCACGAAGCTTTCCCATACTGACTCGAGCATTGTATTCGTCTAAGGGAGCCTTTATTGTGGGGGTAGCCCGGGTCTGGGGTAGCTCAGCTTCTCGACTCCGAATCTCTGTAACAATACTCGTTGTACTCGAAGCTCCCGTGTTGATCGCTTGAGCCATGGACTTACACAAGGTCCTTCCATAATGAAGACTTCTTCTTGGTACCATGGTAAGCGAATGCTATACTGACGTATTTTTTTTTCAACCCCGGGTTTGGATCAATTAAGGTGGAGACAAATTAGGGGTACAAGTTGGTAAGTATTGGCTGGTAATTTCTTCGAGTGGTGGAGATGGTAAGAAAACACGTTGAGGGCTGTAAATGAGAATAGTATAGTTACTACTATTTTGTTAAAACTCCCATATTAATGTGGTTGTTTATATCTTGGACACTTCTTGGTGGATACTAGTGAAGTGTCACGTGAGATTATGAAGTGGCTTTGTTAAGGGTCTTTAAGTAGTTGATATGATTGGTTGGAAGGAAGTTACTTAGAAGTGAGTAGAATAGAGTAAGATAGATTGAAAGGAGTTGAAATAGTATAGGATTCGTTCGACTTGTGTTAGTGTAAGTTTGTTTGTTCTGAAGTTGAACAATCAAGAAGGTGTGTGTTGTTCTATTACATAACTCCCCCACATTACCCTTGTTCGTAATGACGTACCTATAACACTTGAAATAATCCATTCTAAACTTTTATCCTCGAGCCGTATCTTGGTATCTTCTATTAATCAACAAGCTTCAACTTTAACAGACGTAATAATTTATGTTGCAACTTTTTGAATTTGCACCCAAAACTGCAAGGCTGTGACATTTGAAGTTGACACATTGTTTTAAGTAATGATGGTAGTTTCATTTCAGATTTGTTTCTAGTCGCTGTTAGTATACTTGATTGAATTTAATGAAGCGTATCTTGTTGCTGGTTGTTTCTTGGTTGTTTGCTGATACGGTGGATTGATTCAAATGGAAATTGTGTGGTTGAGTGTATCGACTTATCAACACAATACTCTCATTGCGTAGTTAACACCACACTTCTTAACTGTATTTCGTTCCTCACAACGTCACTAACTTATATCCTGTTAATCTATACTATTCCTGAAGTTCCTTCTCATTAATTCCTCAATTAATCGAACCCACCTGCTCTACTCAATCAACATTATATCCACAATGAACCAACATTATACTCCTATTTGCCTACATTCAGCATGATTGACTCTCATTTGACATCCACTCCTGTCACCCTTCCTTATATCACCACTCATAGTCTCCCCACACAACTCTTGTCCCCTCATTATCTATCCCATCTCTTTCCTCCACTTTGCTCGCTTTAGCCAAATTCAAACCAAAATCAAACCAAAATCAAACCAAAATAAATTTTCAATCATAATCACATCTATCCATTATGACAGACCTTAACGTTCGATCCGTCGACTTACAGAATCTCTCTGAAGTGACTACACGTGAACATTCATTCAAGAATCCCAACCGTCCTCCTCCATTGAGACGTTACAAGCCAACGCGTCAACTCATCACTGATGAACAGAAGTACTTGCAGGCCAAGGAAAACATCAAGTACGACACACCTACGTGGCACTCGATGGTTGCACCACCCACATTGAAGCCAGTTAAACATTATTGCGACATAACTGGACTTGAGGGTAAGTACAAGAACCCAGCAAATGGGTTACGTTTTTTCAACGTTGAAGTGTATCAGGAAGTGATCAGGAACATGCAACCTGGTGTAGATCAGGAATACTTGGAGCTTCGTGGTGCTCATGTGATATTGAAGTAGTTCAGTACAAGTACATTATACTTAACGACTCCCAGTCTAACGTCTCATTAGATATTTACATCTGCATTTCTTTAAAGATGTTCTAATGTATAATTCACAAGTTCCTCCAAATCTTCAAGTACTACTATCCATTCCATCCGTGAATTAAGAATCATCAAATATACACTACAATGCATCAGGATTGTGTACCACTACAGACCCACTTGTTTAGATTGTAAATTAATATACTATTACCATTGTTCAACAATTTTCTTGACGTTGTTATCAAACGTACCATTCTGTAAGCTAGCCTCTTCGTCTTCTTTAGCAAACGGATTGAATATTGCTCTCAAGTAGCACTTGTGCACTTGGGAGAATAACTCCTTGATCAGTAGTTTACTTACTGCTGACTCTCCAGGGCTAGAATCTGTCTGTCCCAATCCCACCACAATCTTCAACCCGTTATTCATCTCTAGTCCATAGACAGAAGTCCCATCTTGTATGAAAAGAAGAAGCACCCCCGTGTTGTGTTCGTCAACCAGTTGTTGCTGCTCCCGTAAATTAATCAGTGTTGTGGATGAGAACACATCTAGTGCCATATGCGAAAGGAAGTTGTATTTAAGAAACGAGTTGACTGATGTGGAAGTATTGTCATTGTCGGTTGTAAAAGATTGGACATAGAGTGGCTTGTCATCACGAGAGATCAATGAGATGAACTGTACTCTCATGGTTGGATGAATTGAAAAGTTGATTTTGTAGAAAACAAAGTGCTTTAATGTTAAAGTGAGGGCTGGGAGAATCGAAGGAAAAAGTGGTGGGGTTAAGGTGGATTTTAGTTGGGTATATACAATGTGAATATTAAGTTGAGGTTATTGAAGGGATGATATTGTATTCTATTCAATTCACTGTATGGGAAGCAGGATTTTATTCAAGAAGCGTAGTAGAAGATAACACATTGACAAAAGGTAGTAGATTATATACTTGAGATTTGCACAGTCTAGTACTGACAGGTATCTCATTAGAAGACTAGTACAGTAAACTGAGAGTAGAATGAATAATCAGTAGACAATACTACTTACTATGGCTCCTTTCAGATCATTAAGAATTGTAGATATTGATGAAGTTAAGGTAGAGAAAGAAAGGTGAAGAAAGAACGATGCAATATCTTCATGACGGGGAAACTATATTATGTATCCCTAATGAACCTTTCTAATTTATATTCATCCACTACCTAGTGATATAAAAAGGAATGCAATCATTAATATTCAATTGTACCTCTTAATAATAGTAAATACATTACACTATATTAATATCTAAGCTCACACCAAGGAGAAAACTACTAACATCTGTTCTCACTTCTGCAGTTAGAACTCAACATCAACCTTTGTTTGTACCTCCTGCTCTCCCCCATCATCAACTGGAATACCCCATTCCTCAATCTCAAACTTCTTTCTTGCATTCCTAAATGCATATTCTCCTACCCGTATATTCATCAATCCTCTCTCAGACAATATTGGTACTTTGACTATATTCACCAATCCGTGTTGGACCTTTGTTGGTTCGTTCTTGTACGCTTGTTCAAGCATTTGCATCATTTCCTGGTTAAATGGTTGCAAGTGAACAACACCGTCAAACAAGGTCTCCAAGGTTCCTATTACTGTACCATCACGTGGGTACAAGTCTGTCAGTATAGATGCAATCACAACTACGTTCGACAGGTACTTCCGAACCAATGCTCTGAGAGACTGTACTAGTGGTACTATGAATGTATGAGAAGAACATCTTGGTTCGTATTCAGATGGGTTAAGCAAACTGGGCACAACTATCCGGATAACTGCAGTTGGGTTCTGTTGAATCTTTCTTTCAACTAATCCGCAAAGTCGAGTGTACATGGTAATTGGCTTGGAGGTGATTGGAATCTCTAAAATTTCTTCTTCATTCACTTCACTCATGGACTTTGTAATATCAAACTCATGGTTGTATTCTTCTGTTTGTTGAAGATCTTCCTTCTTTTGAGAGTTTTGTTGGTTCAATCCATATCTCCATGCAATCTTCATATCTGATTGTGCCAAATTCGATACACTCACTTCAGATTCCTTTTGCTTGATCCATTCCTTTTTACGTGCCTTGGTGGATACATATACGTCAGGTAACTTGGATGCCCATTGTCTTGATCCAATTATATAACATTGAGTATTTTGGAATTTTCTTGTATGGACAATACCTTGTGCTGTGAAACACCGCAATACCACAGACGCAAAGTCAGTAGTACCTGTTTCTTCAACTAACAACATTGTACCTGTTGGTATTCCCTGGTGTAAAAGTATCTTATCCAAATCACTCACACCAGTAGAAACTGTTGGTTGTGAAGTGATTGGTGATGGACGAACTGCAACATTATCCAAAATCGATGCTGCTTTAGTTTCTTTCTGGCTTGTTCCAGCAATATGAGGTATTCTCAAATCACCACCTGGACCTCCTCTAACTCCTGGAATACCTCTTCCTCCAATAGGAACACTTCCAAGCCGAGTCTGCGGAGTACTTATAGGTCTACTAGATCTAGCCAGTGGACCACCAACAATTGGTTTCGAATTACCACCAGGAGCACCATCTCTATCTATACTTCCAACATTAGAAGAATCTCCTCTTGGACTTCCGATAACTTCACTCCTTTTTCTAAATGACATATCTCTTCTTCTCTTCTTGTTCTGCTCTTCTCTTCTCTTTTAAAAATACATTTTCCAGCGCTCCAGTTCGAATCCGCCCCAGGTCATTTTCAATGTCTAAAATGTGACTTTTTTTTGATGGCAAAATTAAACTAAAGGACAATCAATCATGGGTGCATTCATATCGCTTCCCCTTATCCCGCTACTGTCTTTGACTAGTTGTCTTGGAGCAGCAGCATGTTCTGCGTTCTGTTCTACGTTGGGTGGAACTTTCAAATCGTCTATTATGACCAGAATATCTTATGCTATTCTCCTTTTACTCAATTCGCTACTATCATGGATTGTAATGTCACCATTCATAGTTAAGCGATTGGAGAAGGCTACGTTTGGTTTTATCAATAATAAGTGTGGTCCAGATGGTACTGAGTGTGTTAGTTTCACGCTGGTTCATCGTATTAACTTTGCACTTGCAGTGTTACATTTGATATTGGCTGCGCTTTTGATTAATGTTAAGTCAACTCTGAATCCACGTGCCGTCATTCAGAATGGGTGCTGGCGTATGAAGATCGCTGTATGGGTGGGTCTTATAGTGGCCAACTTCTTATTGATCCCTGATAACTTCTTCATCTTCTACGGTAACAATATTTCGCTCATATTCTCAACTATCTTTTTGGGTATTGGTTTAGTATTGTTGGTAGAGTTTGCTCATGATTGGGCTGAGAAATGTTTGGAGAAGATCGAAATGGAGGAATTGACAGGCGAAGAGAGCGATGCTGGGTTTTGGAAGAAGTTATTGATTGGGGGTACCTTGTCAATGTACTTTGTAACGCTTATTTTAACCGCATTGATGTTTTGGTTTTTTGCAGGAAGTGGATGTGGCATGAACAAATTGGCCATTTCGCTCAACGTAGTATTTGCAGTGGTCATTACACTCTTGTCAATCAACCAGACAGTCCAGGAGTATAACCCTCACGCCGGATTGGCGCAGGCGCTGATGGTGGTGGTATATTGTACCTACTTAGTTATGAGTGCTG
Organism: Kodamaea hsintzibuensis (nom. inval.); assembly: GCA_030568835.1. Classification (NCBI taxonomy): domain Eukaryota; kingdom Fungi; phylum Ascomycota; class Pichiomycetes; order Serinales; family Debaryomycetaceae; genus Kodamaea; species Kodamaea hsintzibuensis (nom. inval.). The sequence goes on from JAJMJA010000001.1 coordinate 680,375, forward strand.
TGGCATCGGAACCTGATGACAAGTACTGTAACCCTCTCATCAGATCGAAGGGGACAAGAACTGCACTGGTGGTTCTCGGAGCATTCTTCACTTTTGTAGCTATTGCTTACACAACTACGCGTGCAGCTGCCAACACTTCGCTCGCAGGTGAAATTGCTGACCACGTAGATGCACCGGTAGTAACACAGCAACCAGCAGCACGCAGGGAAATGAGATACCAAGCAATCAAGCAGGCGGTCGATGAAGGCTCTTTACCAGAAAGTGCATTGAACCAACCCGACTTGTACGATGATGACGAAGAAGAAGTTGCCTACAGAGGTGATGACGAAGAGAAGTACAAGGTCAAGTACAACTATGCATTGTTCCACATTGTATTTTTCCTTGCAACCCAATATGTCGCCACCTTGCTCACGATGAACGTGAAACAAGACGACATGGGTGATTTCATGCCTGTCGGTAGAACTTACTTCTCCAGTTGGGTCAAGATTGTGAGTTCTTGGGTGTGCTACGTATTGTACGGATGGACATTGGTTGCACCTGTCGTTTTCCCAGATAGATTTGGTGTACAAATTTATGAGTAAGCCATTGAATATGCCTGAATTAATAATGAACAAGTAAAGTCTAAAGCGATTGGTGATTTTGGACTTGAGAACTTTTGAAGTATTCAGATGATCATGATTATTTGACTGACAAACTGAATTTAGAGATGGATAAAGTATGTATTTAATTCATTTCTAACCAATCTTGTTAGGATTTAAAATGAGTTCAATCAGGTACAGGTGAGCATTTATAGTAATTAATAATATGGGTTAAACAGGTGTAGATCAGGTAATAAATAGAGTGATATGAGGTCATCTTTGAGCTTCTCATGACTTTTCGCAGCCATTAATTCCTTCACAAAATATTCTGCAGCCATTGACTATTGAACAAACCACAAGTATCGATTGAGCGCCTGCGAATGGGGGAACTAGAAAGAGGCTGCTTTCGATATGGATGTATTTATCAACCTTTATTACTCTAAACAGTGTAATTGTAAGAGCATTTATGATTTTCTCGATTGTTAACTATTGTGAAAGCCCTGGTTCAAACAATATATCTAAAGAGTAATAGTGATCATCCTTTCTACTGAAGTACTATCACTTATATCTAACTAGTACAACAATCAACACTATACTAGTTCATCTTCTCAATTAATAACATCCTTCACCTTCTAACCTATACACCTAAATTTCATTAATTATTGAACCCTCCAATTCTTCCATGTTCAAATCAAATTGTCTACATTCACCTCCGTCAGCTGTACAAAGGTGAACACTAGTAAAGTTCACCACCACCATCACTCAAAAATAATTTGACTTAATCTAAAACATCTCAATAACCTACACAATCATTCACATTCTATAAATCATCTCTAACAACTATAACAACCTAACACACCTACCTCGCAAATGGGTTAACTTCCTTCCCAATAAAGAAACGACATTGCTTCACTCTCATTGGCTGGTTAAAAAAACTTTTCAAAAGCCAGAGAAAATACAAAAGAGAAAAGACGAATAATTCTTAATAACCAAAGATGTCTGCTATTGTTACTAAGGCCACCGGTCTCCTTACTTCTTTGACCAACAAGTCCACCAAACTTGTTAACCAAACTGTTTACTGGTCTAAGGTTTCTGCTGAAGTCGGTAAGATTGTGTACAAGAAGGAAGGATTGGCTCCTCCAACTACTCAACAGTTTCAACAATTGTACCAGCAAGCTTTCAAGTTCGTCCAATCCCCACAACAGCAACAAGCTTTCCTCCAAAAGGCTGCTCAGTTCAAGCCTACTAAGGAATGTGCTGTCAAGGCTGCCGTTTACGGTACCCAATTGTTGGCCTTCTTTTCCATTGGTGAAGTCATTGGTAGAAGAAAGCTTTTCGGTTACCCATCCTTTGGCCATGCCGAACACCACTAGATATTAAACTATTTATCATGCATTGCTGCCCTGTATCATAATATATATTCATTGAGAGCTTCTCAAATAATGTATACAAGACTGTGAAATTAATGTAGATGATTTGAAAAGTACTAACGTTTGCTTTAGTGATGTATATGCATTATTGTTTCCATTAAATATCTAAAAACTATCTTATTCTTCCTTGTTGGATGACTTGGCTTCTTCTCTTTTCCTCTTCTTTGAAGCTTCAATCATATCTTCTCTATTTCTGCGTTTCTGCTTAACAACCTTAGGAACTGTACTAATTTGTTTTCTCTTAATTTCATGTTGTTTAATCTTCTTCTTGTCATCCTTAGATAACTTGCCCAAATCATTCATCCATTCACTGTATCCATCCTTGCATCCCGATTGTTTCATCACATTAATAATAGGCTTGACAGCTTGGTTATCGTCCTTGGTGAAAAATGTCACGGCTCTACCACTCTTTCCTCCTCTACCGGTTCTACCAATTCTATGAACATATGCTTGAGCACTCTGTGGTACGTCATAGTTAATGACCATGTTTACACCTTTGAAATCCACACCTCTTGCAATCACATCAGTAGTAATCAACACCCACACATCTCCATTCTTGAACCTTCTGATTACCTCATCTCTCTGTTTTGGTGTTCTTTCAGCATGTATCACGTCAACGTTAAGTCTATCGTACAATAACTCATGGAACAATGCTTTAGCTCTTGTAATCGACTGCAAGAAAATAATAATAGGTGGTTTGAATTCAGATTGTTGGATCATTTGTCTGATTGCCAACAACTTACCCTCCTCATTACCTGTGTATACTAACTTTTGGTCAATGGTACTTGATGCGGCTTCCTTGTGGCCAATAATCACTCTGATTGGATCTCTCATAATCAGGTGTGCCATATCTTCCACTCCTGAAGGAATGGTTGCAGAAAACATTGATTTCCTGAGTTTTGGATATGTACAGCTCAGCAAAATCGAATCGGTTTGTTCTACAAACCCTTGTTCAAAGAGTTTATCTGCTTCATCAATAACCAAGTCTTCCACCTTGGATAAGTCAGCATTGCCATTTTTCACCAAGTCTATTAATCTCAATGGTGTGGTCACTAAAATATCGAATTTAGTAGAAACAACCACTTTGTTGTTTAATTTTGCAGCCAACTGTTTGGACAATATAGCACACTTCAACTTCTTTCCTCTAGTCAAAACCTCCAACTCTGCAAAGATTTGGTTGGCCAATTCATTGGTTGGTGATATCACTAATCCACGAATTCCATGGTTCTTTCCAACTTGTTGTGCAATTATTTTTTGAACTAAAGGAATTGCAAATGCTAAAGTCTTACCAGACCCAGTAGGTGCACATGCAATCAAATCTCTTTCATTCAATGTGATTGGAATCGACTCACATTGGATTGGCGTGGGCTCAACAAACTCATTGTCTATCAAATTCAGCAAAAGCTTCTTGTCAAGTTTATACCTTCCTACCAAATCTTGGAATGATCCGATGGGTAGTGGTATATCATCACCAGTGATTTTAGATTTATTTACATCACGAAGTCTGCTTGCATCTCTTTCATTCTGAATTTCCAATGGAGCTTCTTCTTCTTCTTCTTCCTCTTCCTCTTCTTTCTCCTTATCGTTCTCCTTTACTTTATCACTTGAAGCTGTCTTTGACTTTTCGCTTCTCTTTTTAGTATGGAAAAAGTCCAACTCCTTGTCGATTTGAAGATTCAAGTTGTCCTCATTCTTCACAGGTTCATTCTTAGGAGTCGAATAATTCGTAGTGACCTCCTTAGTCTTCTTAAGAGACGCTCCCCTACTCAATATCCTAAATATATCCATGCTTCCTTAACTCTTTCTAAAGTGATGCCATCGCCATTTTTTTTTCCCCGATAAATTCAAGTCCAGATGTGGATCTTATTACATAAGCTGTTACCTAATCAGCCTACTTTTTTCGAATTGAAAATTTTCGGCTTCATCATTAAAATTTCTTCCAAAGGTGATAACCGGTACATTTTAATGAGCATACGACAACTAGTAGGTGTATCCAAGGCATGGAGGAGCCAGGGGATATTGCGTTTCCAGTGTAGGAATGTTTATTTGCATAAAGGTCCACGTGTGGCTGGTCTTAAGAGGGATCCTGAGGAAGTGTTTGTGACAAGAACGGGAGTCAAGTATGGACCATCTGTCGAGAATTTACAACATGTCAAGCAGTTTTTGGGTGGAGACTATTCTATTTCCGATGACTTAATATTACAAGTGTTGACACACAAGTCTTTTGGTAATGGAATCAAACCTTATAACGAGAAATTGAGTGCAATGGGAACGAAACTCGTCAACTTGTTTTTGAGCAAATATGTGATTGAACACCCAACCACCAACGAGAATGCTATAAATGGAAAGAACTTAGATGTATTGGGAACTCCCATGTCCAAGGAGTTGAGTGGACGTATGTCCATGGGATTGTTTGCCAAGGCAGCCAAGTTGAACACAGTAATGTTCTGGAACTCATACAACCATGGTTTGGGATTCGAGAGCAGCGGAGAATTGAAGGTAAGTGCACAAATGATGTATGCATTAGTTGGAGCAGTGACGTTGGAACACGGTAAATCTGCAGCTGAACAATTTGTAAAAGAAAGGTTCCTTGGTGGACTGAACCCCACATTGGAGGAAATCACAGAAGTTGTGGTAGAAAAGAGGTGAAGAGGAAATTATCAAGCAGCAACTAGAGAGTCTCGGTTCGATCGATTTGAACGATGTAAATAGAGTTAACGATAGTGGGATAGAGGACTACTAGTTGAGTGTAAATAGAGTGAATGATAATTGAGTTGAAGGAATCAGCAAGTTTTATTAGGTTTATGCGGAGCTCTAAAGGAGTTCTGAATGAGCGTGTAGATTATGAACTAGATTGTAATTTGTGAAGTGTAATTTCGAACAGATGAGTTGAGATCATAATGTGTCAAGATTGTATTTGTATTCGTTGAGTTGAGTTGTGTGGAGCATATATCATATGGAGAAGGAGGTACAAGAGGCAGTTGCTCGAAATTAGATACAGTTTAAAGATCAACTGAGAGATGGTTCAGGTCAGGTGCACTTGATATAGTACAATAAGAATTAACAAGGCACTGAAATGGTGTTACTATAAGCCATAAGTGTATTCTAATTCATATTGTATAGTTGTGGTCCAACTGTCGATGTCCTTGTACTCAATCAAGCTAATTATCTTAGAAGGGTTTGAGCTTAAAATTTGGGAAGTATCTTAAATGACAGTAAATTAAGGATTTTCAATATCAAAGAAATCATCCTCATAATTCACAATGGCTGCGAAATCATTTATCTTTTCCCAATCCAACATGTAAAATCACATCCCAAGACCTGGTACTTTCAACACATGCATTTACCAAGTAGGTACGCTTTAATATTTTCTAAAGTGTTTAAAAAATTGCTGCAAATTCAGCTACTTATACTGTAGCTTGTACTAACAATGAATCACAGACTAGCATGTACAATCACCTCGTAAGTGACCAATTGATATTTTCTATAACAACTAAATGTGTCAATTCCTGAATACAACTATACATAATGTTATTATTCCTTCTTATCTTCCTTATCGGTATACTCTTCAAAATGACTCTTAGTACTGTGTTCATATTTACCTCTGATTATTCTCTTCATTTTAGAATTTAGATCACCTTGTCTCTCTTTAAAATTCCAATCAAAAATACTTGCTCAGTCAGTTTATTCTAAACAATTGATAGCTCTCTCTGAATATATCATTCGTTCTCTAAGAAGTATAGTCCATCAGAATTATAGATCAAATATTCGATATCATATCTCCTACTACCATAACAAACTTTATCTCTAAAATCTATGCACCTTTTAAAACTATCTAAATTCTCCATTCTACAATACATTCTTCAACACATTCACTTACGATGATCTCTCACGCTCTCTCTCACGCAAACTTTTCAAAACTGCACAATGCTGCACCCCCAGAAATATTCATTGATTTAATCCATTCACGATTTCATGAGTTCAATTCTGTCATTTGCGCACATCGAATCTGAATCAATTTGAAAATTTCACCCTAAAATCAATTCTATTTCAATTTTTAAATTGGAATCAGCTCTCTTCCTAAATCAAGTTCAAATCAACTCAAATCAGTACCTTGCATTCCATGGCTGGCCTTAGCTTATTTACTATTTAGGATAAGAAACAAATTAAGGCACGATCACGCCCAATCAAAAAAAAAAAATCATTAAAAATCGCTTCAAGGCTTTGCAACCCTGTCAATCCTAAATGTCAACCCACCTTGGCAACCCATACTCCTACTTCAGCAGTGTACCAATGAAGAAGTAGCATACCCCTAAAACGCGTCTCAAACTCACAATCCCTAGTGAAATTTTTTCTCAGCAGCACCGTGAAAAATGTCGAGTGCAATTTTCAACAGTCAAAGGAGGGGCTTACAAAAATGCAATTCCATCATTACAATAGCCAGCAGGGTAACCGAAAGAGGTACAAAATAAGTTAACTAGTCCAAGCAGTTTAGTGGTAGCAATATAATGAGCCTTTTCTACTGTAACATTAACTAAAAAAATGTAGAGCACCAGTGCCCACAACGTTAACAGTCCCACAAGCACCAAATTCCTCACAGCGGCTAAAGCTTACAAGGAGAAGCGACACAAACCAAGAGAAATTATCAATCTGACGCGTCAAAATATATTGTACGCATCTCTTGGAATGTAGACTGAGATCTGGACAAAAGTGAGGACAAACAGGTGGATAAATGGGTGGATAAACAAGTGGAAGAATTGTACTTTTCGTGGGTCTGAATGGGATGGATTGGGAGGTGAAAAGAAGTAATGAGTGGGGGTTGTTGATGAGGAGGGGGAACTGAATACAGCTATGAATACATGAAAATTATATCGTAACAATAAACATGTAAACAACATTGAAGAATAACAAAAACGACCAAAGACAGAATATTCAGGTGCATAAACGTACATGTAATTTCACATTGACCATTCAATCTCCACCGTTTGGTGTAGAGATAGAGTTTATGAGGATTAAGGTTTTGATACTTGTACTTTAAGATCACTTTGTCATTCAGAATAGACTGGAAGTATAAAGTATTTACTTATCACAATCATATCAGCATCCCATCAAACATCTCATCAAACATCCTCCACTTGCTAAAATTCAACTCCTTCTTAATTAATTAATAACCAAAAATGTAAATCTACCCACTATTAACTAACCTTATAAATTATTACAATCTATAAACTTTACCTCAAAACCATTCTACAAAGATACCCACTGATCACCCATCACCAATTCACCAATCATCATACCTATCACAGCTAACAACTCACCATCTACTCTATCCAATCAACAACCACAACTCACAACTCTCCAATAGCCAGCCTCCACAATCTAATAAAAACATACCCTTCACCTCTCACGTTCCACCCTCCACCCATCGTTGTCCTCTCACCATTTTCAAGTGTTACAAATTCAAGAAGAAAATCCACACAAAATCCCCTAAAAATTCAAACTTCTCGCAAATCAGAAAAATAAATCCAAATTGTTTGGCGTTTGAATTTTTATACCACATTTTTTTTTGAACCAGCGCTGCCTACGATAGGATTCAATTATTTTGATATAGAAAGGATTCGTGGTCTCCCCCCCCTCAATAGATAGTATACTACCTGTTTGAAAGATGAGTGAGACGGATTTGGTTCATCATTATACTGTTTTGAAACAGTTTCTAGATATTTCAGATGATGTGAATGCACGCAGCAAGTCCAATTCGTCGCGGGCTGTTAGAGCCAGGGAGAAGTTGTTTAAGTTATCCAGTGCACAGTTTCGTGAGTTGAGTACGGATGTGCATGATGAGTTGAAGCGTCGTATCGATGAGTCGCGTGGTGAGCCTGACTACTTGTTACCTAAACTGTCGTTCCACCCTAAGCGTAACCAGGCTAGACAGAAGTTATCGTCGCTTCCTCAAAGCAGATTCAAAGATTTGGTTTCTGATATTCTGTATGAGATCGAGAGGCGTGGATTACATTTGGAGAAGGCAGATGCCGGAGCTAGTGCAGACGCTGGTGCTAATGGTGTTGGCGGCAGCGGTAGCAGCCGCAGCAGTAAACAGAGTCATTCTGGCAGCCACCACAGCCGAGGTAGCAGCTACCAAGGTAAATCTGGACAAGTTGCATCCGCGTACGCCAGAGCATCACATTCACGCACCAACAGCGAAGCCACACAACGATCAGGCAACGAAATCACAGGCACACCCAGCATCAGCTTACGCATCCAAGAAGAAGATGAAGATCCTGATCTAATCAACAGCAAGAGTATTGTTTCTCCAACAAATAATAATAATAACCAAACAATAGGAATCCAATCCACTACAGTCGTTCCAACAAAAGCCAACTTGACATGGTCAAGCGACGAAGAGGAAGAAGAAGAAGTTCGCCACGCCCCAATCGCTACCGGTGCCGAAGACATGTCTCAAAAGAGTAGACAAACAAATCACTTGTTACAACAAATCACAGCAAAAGATGAAATAATCGATGGGTTACGCGACCAACTCACAGGGATAGAAAAAGATAAGGCTGCTCTAGAAGTAAGATTAAACCAATTGAGTCAAGACTATGAAGAATCGGTACAGCAAAACAAACAACTAGGACTTGAATTGGAGTCTTTGGCTGAAGAAAATCAAGAGCTGCACCAACGTAATATACAAGGTCATGAAACACATATCCTCTCGTTAACAAACGAACTTGCAAACCTCAAGGCTGAAAACGAAAAACATGTACAAGCCCACACCGAAAAGGATTTGCATACTAAAGATTTGATGGCTGAAAATGACGAGCTCATAAATATGAAGGCTGAAAGAGATGTACAACTCATGAACTTGAAAATGAACGAAAATGACTTGAACAACTTACGCTCGGAAAACGCAGCCTTAAAGGCTGAACTCCAAGGGGCCAAGAGAGGTATTGTGAACCGTGGCCTGGTGGACTCAGACTCTAGTTCAGCATCAAACAAAGCCAAAAAGGAAAGCATGAAGAAGGACATGGAAACCTTTTTCGAGAAATTATCCAACTTGGAAACCACTACTCCAAGCTCGAGAAAACGCGGAAACTCATACGTGGAGTTGAAGAACGACGTCACCAAGTGGCAACTGAAATTTGAAGATGCACGCTCCAACAGAATCTCGACTGACCTTTCTGCGCTGTTGATGAAGACAGGTGAGTTGAAACTGTTTGTAGCACCACACGGCTTGATCTCGATCAAGTTAGTTGCAGATTTACAAGCACTTGTGGAAACGTTCTTGACGTACCTCAACAGTAGCACGATAGACAGCGATATTCTCTTTGAAAAGATATCGAAGATTTCCATATTAGCCAACGAAATTGCAACTCAAGGCGACAACCAACACTTGAACAGTAACGAGCACTCGATCAGTTTACGTGAAGCAGTGAGTTACTCTTTAACTGCAACAAGATACTATGCCGTGTACTCAAGTTTGTTACCTAAAATTGTTGTTGAGAGATCGATTGGAGAGATTTGTTTCACCTTGTGCGATTTAATCACAACTTGTAAGTTGAATGAGAACTCTGCATCGACAAGACTGGTAGATCCTGAAGGTGTCAAAGTAGCTGCACAGATCAAACCTAATGGAAACAGAGAAGGAAACTTTGATGTCCGCCCATTGAGAATGGCTAACAAGTTGCGCGAGACCCAAGCACTGGGAGTTGAAGAAAAGTCAAATGGATCCGCAGAGGTGCCGCCACCACAATCGGTTGCTGCATCAGCGCTGAGTTTCCTTAGAAAGTTTTCGCCGTTTGGCGTAAGTAGAGAGGAACCAGAAGAAGTTAAGGAAGAAGTTAAGTCTTATGAGGAACCTATACTGCCTATAGTGCAGCAAGTACAACCTATAGTACAACAACCTATAGTACAACAACCTATAGTACAACAACCTATAGTAAAACCTTTACCAGCAGAACCAATTCAAGAAAAGAGAGAAATGGCAAACGATATAATCCCTGCGCAGGTAAGTAAAGCCACTGCATTGCCCGACAGTCATCAAGCCCATAACTTAGACAACGATATTCCCGAAAGAGTTCAATCGTTGACGAAACTCAATGTCCAAAAGGTTATCCCAGCCAATGTTCAAGCAAGCATTTCAGAAGAAAATGATCCATCAAGTCAACGTCGTATTGAATCACCACCAAGAAGCAAGAACATCAACATGTTGGCATCCAAATTCGAAAATAATGGAGCCGAACCTTCGTTTGCAAACACGTCGTCACCCAAATCAAAGAATGAAGGAGCAACACAATTTTCTAATCGTACCATCAGCGACGGATCTCCTGGTAACTCACCAAGACGTAACATTTTAGACAAGGTTAAGCAGTTTGAAACATCAGACTCAAAGCCTTTGCCTAGGATTTCTCCAATCGCAAGCCGTAATACGGGCCGTAGTGCATCTGATTCGATTGACCACCTGCAAATTATTATCCCCAAGAGAGGCGATCTCAAGCTTTCCGGGCCATTTGCAGCTGCGGACGAGCAGATTATTATCCCTAGAAGGGGTAAGCTTTCTGGACCTTTTGAAGCGAGGGACTCCAACTCCATTAATGGTGGTGTTGGAGGTCCCGTTTCAGGTGGTGGTATTCACGGTATCGGCGTAGCTGCAACGGCTGTAGGCGCTGGGGCAGTTGGAATTGCATCTATTGTTGGAGGCGAGAAGGAAGTGCGCGATAGTTCTGTAGAGTCGAGTCACTCGATTCCATCGCTTGCATCAGACAAATCACACGACGATCCAGTGGACGAGGCTATAACGAGTCCTGAGACAGAAAATACTGGCACTGGTAAAGGATTATTCCAAAGTATACGAGACAGGTTAACTGCCGATACGGTTACTAAACCAGAAGAGCAGGGTGTTCCTCCAAGACGTGGTCTTCTTCCTAACTTGAGCGACGACACTAACAACTCTGAAGAAGAGGTTGAGTTGAGCACTGACAAAGTGTTAACTTCTACTGCAGAGACCACTCCATCGAAAGAAACTGAAGAGAACGAGAACCAGGCTGACTTTGCTCCTGTAAAGGCTGAAAAGGGATTCTTTCAATCTATAAGAGAACGGTTAACGACAACTGCAGCAGATGCAGAAGAATCTGACGTTAGAAAACCGCTGTCTTCAACAGCATCCGACACTACAATTGAATTAAATGGAGATGGTAGAAGTTTCCCAGAAAGAAATGTTCTGAATATTCTGAAGGCTTCTGCTCAAACACAACAATCAGGGGCTTACGGTGCAGGCGTTTTCAGTGACGAACAAGAGTCTGACTCTGAGCACGAAGAGTCGCCACTCCGTAAATTGGAAAGAGCTGAATCCAAGGGATCGTACAACGCACATCCAACGTCACCACTTGGTCATAAGAATGCTGAAGCACCCTTACTTGTGAAGAAGGTGGAAAACAACATTCCAAGAGCACAACCTCAATCTGCCATGGCACAAGCTGACAAAAGACAACACCCCCCTGTAGCGCCAAATGCTTTTAATGGACAAGCAGTGAAACAGACTAAAACTGTCACATATGCTCCACCTGCACCAGAGTCTGAAACGGAATCAGAAAGTGAGTCGGGATCTGAGGAGGACTCAGAGTATGAATCTGAGACAGATGACGAAGAGGTTGAGGCAAGACAGAGGCAAGAGTATCGTAAGTCGATGGCTGCTGCCACATTCAACATAGACTTGTTTGATATTGACGACCCAGATAACACTTTGACACAGGTGTTGCTCTATTTGGAGCACCAAACTGTGCAAGTAATTTCTACTATCCAGTCGTTGCTTTCTGCAATTAAACAGCCCGATGCTACCCGTGGTGACTTGCGCAGTAAATCTAAGGCTATCACTGAAGTGATACTGCAAATGACGGAAGCAACTAACACATCAATGAACCAAACAAGAAACGCACAGTTGAAGGAACACGGAAGCTGGGTGGTGAGGTCGTTGGAGGACTGTGACCACAGAATGAATACCTTGTGCAGACCCAACTCGGACAAGAGCGACCAGGACTTTGCAGACAAAAACTTTAAGCAAAGATTGGCCGGGATCTCGTTTGACATTGCCAAGTGTACTAAGGAGTTGGTGAAGACGGTGGAGGAAGCAAGTTTGAAGGAGGATATTGCAAATTTGGATGCTAGATTGCAACTGGATTTGACTTAGAGATGAAAGGAGAGGTTTATTTTATTTTATTGATTGTTTCTACAATTAGGTATTATTAGTTATATTTGAATATACATGAGTATAAAAACTTAAAGTTGATTATAAATGAATATGAGAGTTGTAAATTATACTTTATAAATATTTGCAATACGCAAAGGTGTGCATTTTAAATAGTGTAGCACTTAAAGTTTTCTCATCTAAGAAAGCTAAGAGTTACGTTATCAAGATTGCCAGATTACAAGGACATTGTTAATTTGTCTTATCTTTTGATCATCATAGTTTAGATCTATAGTATCTCGTCAACTTTGCGAGAGTATGTTGTTCACTTCAAAAGAAGCACTTTGCGATGTAAGTTTTATGATCTTCACTTTATGAAGTGAGCTAAGAAATTCTTGTGGTGATCTGATTTGAGTGTATCGTTGGTATACAGAGGTGCATTGGGTTTTGCTTGGTTGTTGTTGAAAGTCTTTTTTGAACGCCAGTCTTTCTTTGTGGGCTGATGTGGAAGTGGATTTCGTGTATTCTCGTTTCGTAATTGTTGAGAATGTGATTCAGAGTCTGATCCGGAATCTTGTGACGACTGGTTTTGATGATTATTAGTGGAGGTTTCTTTTAATTTTCGTAATTCTTCTAGAAGTTCTGACTCTGATTCTGATTCAGAGTCTGAGTTTGAGTCTGATACAGAGGCTGATGGTGGATGTGAGGTTGGTTTCAGTGTAGGATTGTTTTCTTTAATTTCTGCGGTCTCATTATTACTTTTAGATTCTTGTTTGTCTAAAGATGTAGGTGTTTCAGATATACTTTGCAGATGATCTACACCCAAGTTAATTCGTTTTGGTTTATTCTCATTCCCTTCTTCTCTTTCAAGTAGTTCTCTTTTTAATTCAGAGACTGCTATTTTCGCTTTACTTGGGTCGATTGGTCCATCTGTTCTTTGTTTAAGATTGCTTTGCTGTTTAAGTGATCGTGAGTGAACAATACTATCTTTTATAGCAGCTACTTTTCCTTTCTTGCTTTCAAGTGTTGGTCTATGATTCGTAGTCATTATGTACTATTAACTCCATAACTTAACATTATTTGTGAGATGCGCACTTTAACTTTGAGATGGTGACACGTGACTATACTATAAAAGTATATCAATCAAAGTAGAGGGTGATAAGAATGAGGAAGAAAGATGGAGGAAAGTAATTGTAGATTAAAGAATGAAGGTATCCATCAGCAGATTATGAAGTATATTTGTTCCTGATTTTTACGAATGAACAGCATTCTCATTTAGGTGCAAGAGTAATTTGAAGGTGGAATCGAGGTAATTTTCTTGTGAGAACAATCAAGAGTTGGAGCAGAACAATGTAGGAACATACCAAATAAAAGGCAGTGTTGATTGGATCGTTTCATCTTCTAATGATTGAGGTGCAACTATTAGTTCTTACTTCCTATGAAAGTGGAGTGATTTTTAATTGGATGGTGTGATAATCATATGATGTCTGAGTTGTATGTTGGTTTGAATTAAACTTGTAAGTAGAGTGAAATATGTTTGATTATTGTTGTGTTGACAAGTAGATGGTTTAAAGTTGTAAGGTAAAATAGAACCTTGTGGGTAACACACTTCCTTAGAGTTGTGATGAGCAGACCACATTGATGCCTTATCTTGCTTCTGGTAAGATACGAATGTCTGGGGAAACACGCACGAAAACTCCTCGCTAAGTTTTAGGGAAAAAATAAATTGTCGCTAGATTTAACGGTTAATAACAAGGCACTAACGGTTGATTACTGATGAGGGTAAGTGTTGAGCTTTATATTCAATTAAAGATTAGGGATAATATATTATCACTTATCTGAGTGTACAAATTGAATGAATATTTAAGTTGAGGATTTTAAATTATTCTTGCATTAGTACAATATCCAACGTCTAGTGAACACCTTCCAGTATTGGATACACTATAACCAAAATACTCAACTTTGCCGAAAGCTTAAGATTGATTACCTATTTGGTAATTCAAAATGGTTAATGCAAAAGGTGTTAATCAGTACACGATCAGTTGTTTAAATAGACAAGGGAAGTCAACAGTATATGTCTTCCAAATCTTTAATTATTTCATTCTCCGATTGAGTCTATATTAAATCTAATGATATGTTATATCAGCTCTCTCATGCGACCTCACTCTCTGTTATTCCCTCTCATCATAATTCTCCTACTTCAGCTCAACTACTTTACCTCCAATGGAAGGGAAGTACATCTTTTGAGCCCTGCCAAACACTATTCTTACCATCAACCTAACAAAGAATATCAAGGTAGATTACTGCAGAATAAACAACTTTTTTTGCTCAAAACTAGGCGGTTTAGCCGTGTGCTGCACTTCTTATTTGGTGTACTTGTAAGTCTAGCCGTAGTCGTAATAACGTTTAGGTTATTGTTGATGTATATTGCTTATTGTTATAAGACTAGTTTAACTTCTAGGAGTGTCCATACCCTTTAAAAAAAGTAGTAGTCACCTTGACGTGTAACGTTATCACTTTCATCCATAAATTGACTTGATACTTGAAACAATTATTCAAATCTCTTCACTGCAATTCAATACTAGAAGAGAACATCATCATTTAATTACCCAAAGATTTTAAATATCCATTTAACCAATCTCCTAAAGAACCACAACCAGTTGACAACAACACATTGCATCATAAACAACACTATAACTAACCCTTACCATAAATACTCTGAAACCTAAATACTGTAATCTGAAATTTCAGTCTATTATTTACACACCCTACATCCTCAGTTAATTTTGAAATCTGCACCAGATCCCATGTGTAGATCTACTAAACCTGCACCGGTCCATGCTAGGGGGTGTTCGCCTTGTCCGCAGTTTTTTTGCATATTACTAGACTGGGGTAAACTTGTACTGATCAATGCCATAGTATAAGAAAAAATACATGGCATTCATTCATCTTCACTGCCATATAAGCACATAGAACGTAAAGTAATCCTCATGTACCACCCCCTCGCAAACACAGAACCTTGAACCCTTCAAAAAAAAAAAAAAAAAAAAAAAAAAAAAAAAGAAAAGGCCAAAAAAACTTTGAAAGAGAATGAGTAGACCACGCAGAACAACAACCAGACCAAGCTTTTCTTTGTTTGTCCCACCTTAAATCAATTGTCACAATCGTAAAAAGGAAATGAGGTGTTTAGTTATCTATTAGAAGGTGTAACGGGGAGTTTCACGGGAACCTTCACTGTGATTCTGCCAAATGAGCTTAGAAATCATTCATGTAAAACATTTAATACAGTGACTCTAAGTCTACTCCGAACCCCCAACACAATACAACTCATATGAAATCCGCTACGGCAAAAATCTTGAAGCCTCCTCCTCCAATTTGTTGTGTCTCTGACTTTCTTCTTTGTACCCGCTTCTACATCCTCCTCTTCCCCACTCCCCCCAGAATGGAGAGAGAAAAATGGCAGCACCAAAAGATTTTAATTCTACACATTTTGTAATATAATTTGCACCTTCATATATATAACTTGCAAATGGCCAAGGGAGTTTGTTCATGAATCATTAATCTTGTATCATGTTTGTGTTTCCTGCGTTCGATTCTAATTATAAGACTCGCAAGCGTACTTTCCATTGTTGTCAGAACTGTCGGAATAAGCGTATAAAGTGTGAGATCACTTCTAAGGATTATGAGAAGTATGGTTGTTTGACTTGTCGAAAGCATAATTGGAACTGTAGTTTGATTAAAGTCGTTGCTGTTGATGGTGTTTCGGTTCCGGTGGCTTCTGTCAGAGCAGACCTGGTACTGGCGGGGGTGGGGATCATACCATCATCAGGTGTTTCCGTTAAGATCAACGGAGGCGGGGTTGAAGATGTTCATGTTAATGTACCTGTACCGACTTCTAGTCCTCATAAAACAGTTCCTCTGCCAAGTGGTCAAAATTATACTACAACTGTTCCGTCTCCAGTACCCATCATCCCACCATACCTGTACACTAAACATCAACACCACCACCAAAATCAAACCCAAACCCAAACCCAAGCCCAAAATCAAAACCAAAGCCAAAGTCAAAACCAAAACCAAAACCAGCATCAACACCAACACCACCTCCATCATCAACATCAAAACCAACACCTCCAACCCTTACAACCTCAACACCACTTACAATATAAAACTCCATCAAACCAACAAGTACTTCGTACAGTACACGCACCATTAATAATGCCCCCACTACTCCCAGCCGCTCCACAAAACATCCAAAACATGAACGTTCAGTACCCAGTAAACTACTTTTCACCACTGGCCGAATCATCTCGAACAAACTCACTCGAGAAACCACCAACCAAAAAAAGCGACCTTGAACGCATCTACGAAAATGAATATAATATTGCCGATATGAAAATAGTAACACCAGAACACTTATCGGAACGATTCAACTTTAGCATTACTGGCCAGGGCCCTAGTAAAGGCCCAACTCTGAGACATCAATTCTTATTCAGAGGCCACCCAAAAGCAATCATTGCAAACGCATCAAAAGACGAAAGCATATGGTACCCTTCGGGAGTATATATCAAACCAAACGAAACCACTGGTGATGACAAATTCAAAGTCAAAAACTTTGGCAAACAAGGTACCCTCAAACAATTCCACATCAGAGACTGCCGCGTCTACAAATTCTTACTAGACATCAACGCTTTCACATTATCAACTTTACGTCACCAATTTGAGCACGAAGACTTGCGTAAACTATCAGAAATCTTCTTCTACAAGGTTAACCAAGTCTTCCCAATAGTTCATGAACAACTGTTTTGGACTGATTTCAATGCAGATAAAAGTCAAAACATCTTATTGTATCTGATGGTATTGGCAATTCTGCGTGACGAATTGGCCAAACCTATCTTAAAACGTGTATTCGGAGACAACGTAGACTTTGACCTGGAATTAGTGAGCTTCATTACGGATTTGGAATACAAAATAAGACAAGTCATGCTCATATTACCACAGTTGGGAGATGACGATAAATTCTCCAGATTAGTCGTATTGTTGATACTCTCACTTCATTTTAACTTTGACCGTTTAGGAAACGAGAAGAGTTCTCATGACTTGACGGACTCAATCAACTTGGCAATTTCAATTGGAATACACACAAAACCCCTTATTCCAACTCCTGAAGATATTGAGCGACTCCACTATACTACTAACTTGTGGTGGTGCTGTTATATCTTTGATAGATTCAATTCGATTGTAAACCAAAGATGTTTGTTTATCAAACAGGACGACTACAATGTTGACTTGCCATACGACAATCCAAATCTCCTCAAATTGATCCAGTTGGGACGTGTAATCGAAAATATGTCAATGGCTACTTTCGTTCCCTTGAATGACTGGAACAGGGAGAGAGCGGAGATGAGAAGTAAATTGTTCAATGGTGATGAGTTTGAGAGAGTTGAATTTGAAGCATGTGCTAGAGAGCAACATAGCTCAGAAATGTATGGGGGACCTGACTATGTAAGTAATGCCACTCATTTCCTTGCTCGTGTGCTCAACAACGTCATTATAGTGTGTTCTCAAAAACTCAAGTATGAGAATGAAAAGATTCCCAACTACATTCCTGAAGCCACTGCAATCAGAGCTTCACGAAATATCTTATGGTATTTTAATCGGATGCTGGATCAAAATATGTTGAATATCCCGATTATTCCTTGGTGTATTTCGCTCGCAATGGCTATTTCGTTGAAACGTAAAGCAAGATCGTACTTTAAGGAGGAGGATCCTGCGGCTGCGCCAGACTCAGCAGCAGAAGCAGCTGCAAGAGAGATTGTACTTGATGATACTCACGATATTGAGCAGTTTATGACTGCTCTCAAAAGGTTCAGAGCTTCTTGGTGGATTGTGGATGAAATATACAGGCTTTCACGAGATCTTATTGATATGCTTCATATGAAGGCTAGAATGAAAAGGAAACGTGCGTCCAATAGGCAAAGCAAAAGACAACGCATTGCTGCAGTTTCTCAACTTCCTCCAATTAATTCTTCAACTAATTTACAATTGAAACTGGAGGAACCAGAAGAATCACAGGCTCCAACACAACTTCCAATGCCGCTGATATCGTCACCAGCAGCCATCCCCTCAATAAGAAATATTTTACAACCGACTTCAGATGAAGTCATTAACCCACCTACGCCAGCTTACGACCCATACAATAATCCAGTGCCAGAAATCACAACTACAAAATCTACTACAAGTACATCTGATCTGATCCATGATGATGTGAGTGATATTAGTATCGGCCAGTTTGATGAATACTTTGAACTGATGCAAATTGATATCTTCAATAATGATTTCTTCAAAGACGTCCCTAACGTGATAAACTTACTCAATTGAATGAGACGATATTTACGAATATGATTTGACGAACACACAAGGTTTGAAAAGTAAATTTAAAACCTAAAACCTTAAGTGAATTATGGGAGATAAGAGAGTTAAAAAGGTTTTGGATGTGAAATTCACTGGAAGGGGTGAAACAGAAAAAGGAAGGTAAGACAAGTAGACATCAAGACTTCTTGATTGTTTTTGAAGAGCTGTCTTATTGTTTGTACGAAAGATAGCAAATAGAAGTAATAAAAATAAATGAATGTACTTAGTAAGATAAAGTGAGAATTTACTAATAACTAATCAGAAATACGAACTTAAGTTCACTCTTTCCATTTCTTCTTACCTCTATCTTATCTCTGTTCTACCTACAGCTATTATGATATAAATATGTATTTGAGGAGTTATGGTACTTCCCAAATTGTCCCATTCAATATTCTACAAACTATACACCTCTATCCTGTCAATGTTTACTCTTCTCCAGATTCAATTTCTTCTTCCCAGTTAATATCATCATCTCTTACTCTCTTTGGAATTAATTCTGACATGTTAGGACCTCCTACTTCTCCAATCAATTGTTTCACCTGTTCAATTAATTCTGGGTCTGCATCACATCCCTCAGTGTTAACAATTCTGAACGCTTGTGTTAAAGCTGATTTCGATTCTGAGAGCCAGTTTTTCACTTCTTCGTTATTCGAACTAGCCAACTCCTTGATGTCTGTGTCTCTGTAGTCATCAGTGCTGCTCGAGTTGGTTACTCTCTTGGCATTAAACAAGTAAGATAATGCTTCGTAGTAGTATGCATCCAAAATATCTTCATTGATATCTTGCACGTTGGATGCTATGCTAATAGCTACATCATACAGCTCTAATTCGATGGCATACTTTGCTAATGTGAGCAAAGGTTGGATCAACTCAACGTACTCGACACCCACTTCGAAAGCGTCTTTTCCAGATTCTTGCTTTGCAGATGCATGCTCCTCTAATGTTGTTTTCTTTTGCTGGAACAAAGTCCATGATTTAAGCAATGCTTCGGCAGCCTCCTCGTTCTTTTGTTGGGAGATTCTAATGGATGATAAAAGTGATAAAGCTTCTGGGTTTTCTGAATCCAAGCTTAAAGAATATTCAATGAGCTCATCACATTTGGATTCAGCCTCTGGCTCCATACACAAGTCTGTCATCCAGATCTCAATTTTGGCAAAGATACCTTGATTCAACTTCTTGATCAAGTACTTGATCAAGTCTTCACTAGTTGTGTATAATGTCGATAATTCAACAAGCAAAGGGTCTTCCAGACCTTTATTTTCATTGATGAGTGTGACTTGTTGAACCAATTTGTTCAATCCAATGTCCAAAGAGTTTAAACCATCTTGACCACCAATTATCTGACCCAAATAAAAGAACTTCTCTGTCCCTGCTTGAGCTTCAGCATCCAACTCACAAGCTTTCATCAACACTTCGTATGCAGTTTCCACATCATTATTCTCTAACAAGGTTTCACCAAAGATCTGAAGAAACTCAACATTTTCAGTCTGCTTCTCAAATTCAGGAGCTAAAAGCTCCAATGCCTTCTCGGCCTGCGAGGTTTGCAATAACGCCCTAGAGTTGGCTATCAACTGATCCGTCATCTCGATGTTTCTTAATTTTTTATTTTTCATTTCTTTGCGATGCCTTCAAAAAATGGATCATCATCATGGTTCTATTAACAGATGTGCAGTTACAAGTCTTGGAGCGTGAGCAAGGTCTTCTACATTTGATTTATCATCGTAGTAAGAACCAGCATCGTCAACAGGTATGGTTCAAGTATCTCAACATACTCAATCGTAAGATTCGCACTATTGTTAAGTTAGCGTATGATCTACCAAGTGCACATAAAGACTCGCAGATTCTAGAGATAGTCAAGTATTTATTGGTTGGGAAGGTGTTTAGAAAGTGCTTTTATGAGTTCCATGGAATAGTGGCATTAGGCCAGTACATTAATCTTGGTTTCGCTTTGCTTGGTTCCGTGAGTAGCATATATTCTCAATTGGTTAACATCGAAGGTGTGCGACAGTACATCTCAACTACAACAACAACAACCATTCCAGAAGCAAGCATAGAGAAGCTGAAAGAAGATTTATATGATGAAAATGACTTGGGTGAGATCATAGAGTTTGAACCTACAGTACCCGCATTGACAGTGGTTCCCAAGAAAGTGGGGTATCTTGGTACAAGTAAACCAAAAAAGAAGAAGTTGGATAATAAGAAGTTGGATAATGATCTTACTAAAGTTCTGAAGGATGGTAGTATCGAAACTAACACTCAAATACATAAGGATTCTTCGATTGAACCTCCTCCACTGAATGATCCTATGAGCATGGATATTGACTCAATCTTTAAACTGAAACCAAAGAAGTCAAAGAAACTTAAAGAGAAAGCCAAGAAACCCAAAAAGAAGAAGTCTGCTATGGACGATATTTTTGGATGACTGGATGACTGGTTTCCCTTTCACAGGGATGACTTCGAAGATCTTATCATCAATACTCAGGAGTTTTGATGTTAAGTTTATTTCAGTGAACTTTCTTAATCTGTCCATACCGCATGTGAAACAACTATAGTGGCACTCACCAAGTATTACTGTCTCCTACTTCACCAAGCAACTCCATATAGAACTTGCTTGGGACTACATCTCTCATGTTGACATATACCAATAAAACCCATAATAAAAGTAAATAAAAAAATTGTAACAAGAAACAAGCATGGGGATTCTCTAAGGCTACAAGGAATTGAAATCGTGTGGTGGAGCTGGTTTAATTGTAGATGGCTTGTTGGTTAATAAACAGGTTGTGCTCCACCGGTTGTTGATAAGCCTGAAACTCTGTTTGGTTCATTTCTCCAGTCTGTTGTGGTTGTGGGTTAGGTGCTTGGAACGGCAAAGGCAAGTAAGCTTGCGATTCATATTTCATATAGTTTATGATTTCATTGAAGTTGTTGAAGGTAGCGTTGTTCAACTGGTCAATGTCCAAGCAGAAGTCATCGTCATAGTCTTCCTTCAGGAACGAGCCGGTTCTCTTAAACATCAGGCTTGAGAAAAGTTGTGAGTGAAAGTTATTTGCAGGGTTGTGCATCGATCCTGACATCGATTCATGAATCGAACCATTCATAGATTCATCGTTGGTTGACATCGAGTCAGATAACGAGCTTGTCAGGTTTTGGGTGGCCATTTGAGGGATTGCAATTGGTGCTGATCTCACTACGGCTGGTGAAGGTGTTTGCTGTGAAGGGTTGATTGACGAGCTTATCGATACTGCAGGGCTAGCTTGGTGTGTTGTGTGTTGGCTGTTTGCGTATTCGTATTGCACTCCTGGTGTGTTGTTCGCTGTAGTACTTGAGAAAGGTGTACCACATTCCTGTTGGAGTTGTTGTGGCTGGTGTTGCTGATGAAGGTGGTGATGTTGTTGTTGTTGTTGCTGTGATTGAAGCGAAGCACTAAGTGTGCTCGATGGTGTATCTGCTACATTAACAGAGGCAGTTGTAGATTGTGCAGCTGCTACTGCAGCAGCCATCGTAAACCTCTTCAGGAATAAAACACCGCTTTGTTCCAACTCGCGTTGTTGTTGTTTTGTCAACAGCTTCTTTAATCTGTTCTTGATTCTTGACTTTCCCTTGAATCCCGAGGGTAAGTACTTGCATTCTCCACCTTCAACGTGCAACTCACACCAAATCTCTGCGTTTGGGAAGTTTTCACCGCACATCAGACAGTGTCCTGATGTGTTACTACGGTCCTTTGTTTTGGTTCCCTTGGGGTATTTGAAATGTCTCAGCTTCAAGTGTGTTTTGTATGTGTCTCTACGAGAAAAGCCTCCCGAAGGGTGGCACTTGTGCTTGACATTGTTTTCGTCAATGTAAACGCTAAATTCGTGGAATGGACATGAGTATGCTTTCTTTACTGCGTGTTTCTTCAAGTGTCTTGTCAAGTAACCTCTGATTTTAAATGTAGCTTCACAGTGAGGGCATTGGTGTACTTTGTTTCCATCTTCCTTTTTGTCGTCATCTCCGTTGGGTGTGAATGGGGATGAGTGTGATGTAAGAGGGGATGTTTCATCTTCATCTTCATCATCGTCATCTTCACTTTTGATTTTACGGGAGATTATCGATTCATTATTAGATGAGTTGGAGATGGTGGGCAGGAGGGTGTGTTGTCCATGAATGTGGGATGGGTGTGCATGGTGGTTAGTTGGTCCAGCATTTGGAGTTGGACCAAAGATTTCATCACCTTCTTCGCTAAAGGCCCATTCAATCTCACCATCTTCGTTTTTGAAGGGTAAGAATCTGGTTGTTAAACCAGTGGAACATGGTTGCGCAATCAAGCGTTCTTCTTGTTCATCTGAATCGTAATCTGAATACTCAGGGTATTCTTCTTCAGATAATTCTACATTTGTAATCGATGGGAAGAGGGCACCATTTTTGGTCTTGTCTTCAGTTTGGTTAGTTGACTTCTCTGGAGCGGTTTCCTTAACATTCTTAACTTCAGTCTTGACATCATTTCCTTCTCCATCTTGGTTTAATTCAACTACCTTTCCCAGACTTACTTCCTCTCTCTTGTTGTTCTTGAGACTGAATAAGCCTTGGAAAAACCAGCTATAGTAAGCAACACCTAGTTCACATACTTTGTATAATATAGCCATCACCACGTAGTTCTCAAACATCGTTAACCACGATGAATCCTTCTTAAGTTTGCTGATGCTATGCATTGTAAAGTGGTTTATGTTTTTATATTTGCTTCACTGATTGCTTTGCTTTTGCTTATGCTTTTACTTTGCTATTGGATGTTAACAACAACAACAAAAAAAGCTCGCTATTCGTTTATATTCAATAATCACTAGTACTTTGAGTATCCCCTATAAGGTACTGCTGCTGCTTAGATAATGGGAGTATATATACACCTAGAAGAAGATGTGTTGTAACAATCAAGGGTGGTTTGGATTCCCACTTTTTATTGGCCAAAAAAAATTTTCCTGTGTTAAAAATGCCTCCTTTTTTTTATATATGGGCACACCTATTTTGGTTACGCCCTTGGTTTATTTTTTTCTATTTGCTGTGGGAATCAGACGTATTGTTAAACGAGAGAGTGACAATAGAGCACAAAGAAAGGGGTGTGGAGTGATCTTATCAGGAATGGTACCAGATGAGATGAGGATTTGAGTAGTGGAGGTATAAGTGGAGAGATTTGAATAAAGTTGATAGGTTATTTCTGTTGTAGTATTAATCTAGACCCAATAAATTGGGCCATACAAAGGTGAGATATTACTTATGAACCGGTAGGAGGATGTCAATAAGACGTCAATGAGATGATGATAAAGTACAATAATATCAGAAGATAACTGTAAGATACCAACAGTTAAATTTATTTAATAAGGAAATACAAATTAGAAGAGAGTTTACACAAGAGTAAAAAAAATGTGTTAACAACAAAAGAGTGTGGGATGGGAATGAAGCAGAATGGGAACTTTGAGAGATGTGAGATTTCCGATTGTCAAAGTTTTGGATTGTTTGACAAAGTAAGAATGTCTTTATTGTTAAAGAAAATGAAAATGAAAAAGCGATGTAGGAAATGAATTGGATTGTTGAAGTGGATTGTTATACTTTTTGAACTATAGGATTTGTGGTGTTTAGTACTAATAGTTTAGCCTTTAAATTTTGATCAAGAGAATTAAACTTTTACTGGATTGTTTATTTCAATATACTTGTGTACAGTCCAACAAAGCCACGGCATTTAAAAAGAAGTTGCATGATGATGTTGATGATGAAGATACGTAAAGGTAAACGGTAATTAGGATATGTTCAAGTAATTTTGACGTTTAGTACAAACGATCGGGGACTTTCCCGGACAATTGTCGGTTGCTGGGGTGCGAATTAGATTGTATTGGATATCCATTGGGTGTGTTTGGTCTAGGTCTTTTTTAGATGCATGGTAGGTACGATGAGGTGGAACAATGTTGGATGAAGTTGCAAGATGCACCTCTGATAAGATAAGCTTATTGTAAGTCTAGCCATTCTATTCTATTCTTTAACTGTGTTTGTTCGCCTTGATTTGGTGCACTACATGTAATCTTTCCTTTGGTGCATCTGATGTTTATTTATCCATTCTACTGTAATATTAGCCTTCTATACTTCTTCTTCTTCTTCTTCTTCTTTTTTCTGCTAGTTAGTGGGGGTGGGCTGTATCCCATTAGGAGTTTTTACTTTACAAGGAGCTATTTCCTCTTTAAGTATCTCAAAAGTCTTGGATCTTGTGCTGTGCTGAACTTTGAGTGTTCTTAACCTGCGTTTTATCATTCTACTTGCATTTGGTACTTGTGTTCGTAACCAATTATCATTCATTCGTTACTCCTCTTTACTTTGTATGTGTATGACGTGACTATAGAAAAAAAATGTAACCATACACATTCTGTTCTTTCTCTTGTATTTCTAATATATCTTGTATCCCATGATATTTGCAGCCTTTAGGAGTAAGCATTGCTAATCATATAAAAACCGTAAATTCATTGACAATAAATCTGTATCAGGAAACATCCTTGCAAGCTCGGGGAATGAACTGAAATCTAAATCTTCAGGTACTACCTCCTCTACTTGCTCTTGTTCAAGTGAATCTCCATTGAAATGCCGGATAATTGCTCTCAAAAAATTCGGACTACTTATACAAAGCACAGATGGAAGTGCCGTGTCGTTCGATATAAGCTTGGAAATCCGCAGTTTCTCACTCTTCACAGCTGCACTACTGGTTTTGGTGTTCCTATTCTTATTTGAACCTCGGTTGTTCATCCGATCATATATCCTCTCTAATATGTCTAGGTTTTGTTCAATAAACCACCATTGATTAGCGAATCGTTTTACTTGCTTAAGAAACCCAATCGTGAGCTCCTCTATTGAAGCCCGTACCTGCATCGTATAGATCCCTGTTCCTATAGGTCCATTAGGCGCTGTCTCACTATCCTGCTTGGCTATCCGCATTCGATACCTAAATGGTACCAGAACTATAGAATTAATTCCACATGCCACCAAAGGGATTTGGAGCAATTCCTCATCAGGAGTCAACTGGAATATCCGGAATAAGTTTCTCAGACACAGAAGCGTAGGTGTATCGACTATTGTCCGGTCATTAATAAAATTGGTCCCACTATTAACAACAGAGATTATAGACATGTTTCTAATCAACCTCTGCAAAAAGTAGGCCGCCTTGTCAGCATATTCAGTCTGTGGCGAACTGAGAATTCTCTCTAACACACCCTGTTCCTGACAGAGTAGATTTTCTTCTTCAATATCAATCTTGGGTCGTGGCACTGGTATCATTAAACGGGATCTTTCATAGGTATATAAGAGCATTTGTTCAAGCTCAATACTCAGATCGATTAACTGATTCAACTGCTTGTGTGAAGGTCGTTCAATTGTCTCGTAATCATGGTACTCTAGTAATACACCCTTGCTATTGATCGTTCCATTGAACTTATCAAGTACATAAACAATCCACCATAGCGTCAGAAGATTCAGATCTTTCTTTGCCATACGCAAGTGGACCACGAGTGAGCACATGATAGACACAGAGTCACTCAAGTCATGGGCACTCTGTTCATTTCCGTACCGATCATAGTTAAAATGTAACGCTAGTAACAAATGACACCGGAGCCGTGTCAACTTGACTTCGTCTCCTAATTCAGGTAGTACAAGTAACAACTGCCGTAATTTCATTTGTAAGCTGTCCTGGTACTCACGGCGTATCTGGTCGATACTGTGTGTGAGTCCATTTACTTTGCAAACACTTTCCAATATTGGTTCCGCCAACTTGTCCTTAAGGGTTAGACATATCATCGCATATTTGGCAATATTCGGGAACTTGTGTTCTTCCTCCCAAAACAACTCTTCTTCGACGATTGGGAATATCAGGTTTATTTTGTAGAAGTATATTCTGAAAAGGCTATGCAAGTCTTCAGTAGTAAAAACAAGGCCTAGCGATGGCGATGAGATTGTAAATGCATCAATCTGTTGAAGGAATTTGTACTGGTACCAACTTCGAATATGATAAGTTCTATAGATCTCCTCTTGGTCGTTATCCAACTTCTCTAGTGCAGACTCGGGGAATTCATCGTAGACTTCTCCGTCCTTCTTGGTAACTTTCGCTGACAGTTTAATATCATGTTTAGTAACTAAGCGAAGAAACAGGATTTGGGGTCGCAGCCATGTAATATTGAAATCATACTTATCTTTCAAGTAGAGTGCATTTATCTTTGAAATATCTTCCTTTCTGTAAGGTTCCTTACGTTTTGCCCGAGGTTTAGGTTCAGCAACTGCAACTGGTTTGTCATCGTCCCCCCTCTTTCTCTTTTGCCTCAGAGCTACTGGTTTAGTTGTACCTTCTTTCAGACCAAATACCAGCTCCACAGACAGAGACTTCAATTGAGAATCATCAATCTCCCCTTCGGCATTCGGAGGCTGATTCTTGATTGTGAAATCGCATATTATTCCAGCCTTCTGGCAATTATCGCAACCCTCAGACTCATAGTCTAACAGAAGAATAACGCACTTCATCCTCTTAGACCTGCATCTCCGACAACACTTGAAGGTCCTCTTTCTGGTTTGATAACCTGAGTTCAAAGCTGGGAAGACAAACATGATTAAAAATGCTTATATGATGTACCTCGCATCTACGTTTACTCCATCAACTTTTAGTCCATACAGTACCTAAGCTCCATTAACGCCGTTCTTTTGATTTTGAGACCATTTATATTGTGGTACGATTGCGAAAAGTCACACTTCTTCTTTAAGGTTCAACAGAGAGCGAACCCAGCGAGTTCTCCATTGTTTGACTTAATAATGTAGGTATCATCGACTACGATGTATCATTTCTTTGTTTTAGATTCTTTCTATGTCTTCAACTAATCAATTTAGCATCTAATTTTCATCTCGAAGCATAATTGCATAAATTAAAGGATTATAGTCATTTACCGTCGATCAGATCTGTACGTCGGTCTAAGAACAATAATGACATTTGAGAGAGTGCTCTAGAACCTTTTTAAACTATTGGCGAAGTGGGGTATTCTATAACAAGGTCAGTTGGCCAGGTTATAGTTACCTTTAAGAATATACTTTTAAACCGAAGAAAAAAAAAAAGATTGAGTATTTGTGTCGAATTATACAACCCTAACCCATCATTGGGAATTGATAAACATTGAAAATAGTCAATCATAAAAACATTGAATCAATGAACAGAGTTATCTAATGGTACAGAAACTTAATTTAAACAAAAATTATCAAATTATCAAATTAACCATCAAGTACAAGGCGAAAAAAGTTTGAGTTTTTTCACCTCATCATGATTGAACTTTGTACATTTAAACATAGTCTGGTCTATAAGACAGGTGAAACGTATTGGTTTCATGAGATCTCTCAAGAACTGTTCCCAGGACAGTCTTTTGGATTAGAGATTAAGCAAATATTACATCATACGACATCGGAGTTCCAAGATATTCTTGTGTTTGAGAGCACATCATTTGGAAATGTGTTAGTGTTGAATGGGATAATCCAGTGTACGGAGAAGGATGAGTTTGCGTATCAAGAGCTCATCACACATTTACCAATCATGTCGCACCCCAGTCCTAAAAACGTATTGGTTATAGGTGGGGGAGATTGTGGAGTAGTCCGTGAATTGGTTAAGCATGTTGATACGGACTTTGGAATGATCGAGTCCATCACAATGATAGAAATCGATAAGTTGGTGATTGAGTTGTCAATCAAATACTTACCCCAGATGGCCAAATTCCATAACCATCCTAAAGTGAACTTGGTTATTGAAGATGGTTTCAAATTTTTACGTGAAACAAAGGACAAGTTTGACGTGATCATCACCGACTCCCTGGACCCAGAAGGTCCAGCAGTGGAGTTCTTTAAGGAAAACTACTTCAAGTTATTACTTAACGCATTGGAACCTACTAACGGAATCGTCACAATGCAGAGCAGTGAAAACATCTGGTTGAACTTGGGCTACTTGAAGACCTTGTTGCAAGACTGCCGCAAAGTTTTCACGAACGTCAAGTACTGTCAGTGTTACATGCCTCTGTACACTAGTGGGCAGTTAGGTTTGATTGTAGCAAGTGTTAACTCGACCTTAGATTTGACTGTTCCAACTAGGAAGTTGAGTGAGAGTGTAGAGGAGGATGTTTTTAAGTACTATAGTAGTGAGATTCATCGTGCTGCATTTGTTTTGCCAAAATGGGCTGGAAAGGAGCTTCGTGATTAGGTGTTACACTTATTTGGTGAAGGTGAGAGAAATAAAGAGTCAAACGAAGTAGATGGGAGATCATAGACATTCTAATATGAAAGTACTAGAATAACATAACCAAAGATTTTAGAGTAATCGAAGAATTATAAATAATGAAAGTCTATAATATTAATATAATTCTCTAATAGTAATTGAATCTCATGTAATTAAGGAATACGTCTGTATTGTTCCAATCTTTGAAGTTGATTGAAAATTTACAATATTGTTTAGTATTGGCTGCAATTTTCATAAAAATATATCAAAGAATGATGAAAGATGTCAATGACACTAAAATTAAATAAAATCACACTATAATATAGAAGAAAGAATTTATAGTGATGGAATTCCATTAGGTTCATCACACTAGTCTAAAGAAGCTTCAGATTTCACAGCCTCTTCAATTGAAAACGTTTTAACTTTGGTCTAATACAAAATATCACAAGCTTCAAAGATACGGGTTCCGTACAGTAAACAATTCAAAATTAAAGATAAAACATATCATACAAAAGCAAAACAAACATACACAAGAAATTGAAGCGTCATACCTATCACCTGACAAGTAGTTTAAACTTTAAACAATTCAATCTTCTACATTCACTACTTGTTAGTTGTGAACTTGACTTATTGTTATCTTACACGTCAATTAATATTAATACAATGTATATGCACAATATATGATTCACATGAGCAAATATGAAAGGAGTTTATACTTTTCTCAACGTGCTTCAATTCTCTTTCTTTATTATTCTTTCCATAATAATCTGAAATCAATAGATTCCAGACAATAGAAGCATAAACTTAAATGGTACCCACCTTCAAATTTCAAATATTTCACATTATAATAGTATAATTAATTGAAAGTCAGTATGGTCAAATTATACACTGATTAAATTGAATTGATTCTTGAAATTCCTCCGCCTTTATACCCAATTATTAACTTTACGATATTTCTATTACCTTGTCTTATTCAATTTATTCATTTCCCTTCCCGTCCCCCTCCCCCTTCCATCTTTCTTTCCTTAGCTTTCCTTCCCTTTCACTCCCTTTCCTTCCTTTCACTCCCTTTCCTTCCTTTCACTCCCTTTACTCCCCTCCTTCACTGTGTTTTTCCCCCTCCATTTGTCAGTGTGCAGTCGTTCGTAAAATTTTTTACATTACACTACTCTATCCAAACACTACCATTTGTTACGGACACGAACTTTTCACCATGGCTAAGGAACTTCATGAGTCTGAGTCGCGTCATGACGGCCATTCGGAGCATTCAGCTCTTTCGCACGATCGTTCGCATGATCATTCCCATGCTGAGCATCACTCTTCTCATATTTCTCAGGATTTAGATGCCGATGAGGAAGTAGATGAAGCAGCAGCAGCAGCTGTTGCAGCCGTTAATGCCGTTGTGGCTGATCATGGCTACTCTTCCAACATTGATGAACAGTTGTTGGGTAAGGATAAACCTGATTTGGACGATAGGGTCAAGTTGGAGGAAATTGCTCACGCAGCTGCAATGCTGAAGAAGAAGAGACAACAACAGCATCAGGATGAACAACTTCTGCAGATGCAACAGCAGTTGCATCACCAGTCGCAGCAACAGCAGCAACAACAGCAGCAGCAATCTCATCATCAGCAGCAGCAATTTCATCAGCAACAACAACAGCAACAACAACAACAATTGCACCATCAGCAACTTCACCACTTGCAAAGTCAACAACACCATATTCTCGATCAACAAGCAAAATACGACTTGTACAATGATGTCGATGAATCGGAATACAATATCCAGATCCCTGAACCAATCATCGACTCCAAGTCGAAAATATACCCTGTGACAGAAAATACCATCACCGCAGAGGGGAACTTAATTACAAGACCATACCCTGAACAAGCATTCCACTCGAGAGATGACTTGAATGAGTTCATCCAAGAATTTGCTCGCGATAACGGGTTTGGGGTAGTCATTGCTCACTCTAATAAGAAGGCAATTTACTATACATGTGAATTGGGAGGTAGGTATAGACACAAGAAATCAAAGAAAGAGGAAGAAAAGGAAGAAGAAGAGGATAAACTAGATATAGGAAACTCAGAATATTTGCTTGACCCTACTACTAAAACAAAAAAGCTCAAATGTCCTTTTGCCATGACAGCTCTGTATAAAAAAGCTACCAATATATGGACATTGAGAACAACATGCAATGAACATAACCATCCACAATTGGACCCCTTGCTGAACCACCCAATGCTCCGTAAAAGACTGGACCAATTGAACTTGCTTATATTGGACTTATACAAAGTAGGAACTAAACCACTGCACATTGAGCTGAAGATCAAAGACCAATTTCCGGATGTGTTGATAAAAAGAGAAGACATCTACAATGAAATCAGAGGCTACAAACGTAAGATCAAAAAGCAAACTTCAAGATTCAGTATGCCTAGAGTCGCTGCTGGAAGAAACAGAAAGCTCAATTCGTCCAGAGCGAACGGACAAGGAGGACTGAATGAAGAAGATGCTGTGGCTGCTGCGTTTTTAGCGAACGGCGACGACCACGACTTGCAATATGAAATGGGACACAGCAACCAAGAAGAATTCCAGCGTCAATTCAACGAAGCTGCTGCTGCTGCTGCTGCCGCTGATAGCCACCATCAACAACAACACCACCAACATATCGAAGACCAATACCTGTCGTACCAATTGCAGGATGGACTACAAGACACTGACGGTACCGCAGCAGCGGCCATCGCAGCTGTCGCAAACGCAACAAGACACCACGATAATAAACGACATAATGAAGAGGAAATACTGCTGGGCCATCACCACGATGAGTTAATGGAAAATATCGACAGCAGGTTAGTGGGTGAGTAATGCGTTTTATTTTATGTACCGATGCCCTATATAAATATCATGATTCGTAATGTATGCTGAGCCATGATGGTATGCTTGTGTTTTATTTGTAAAGGAGAGTATGTGTTCCTGTTGATTTAACTGTAGAGTCTCTGTTCTTTTGAATTCTAGGCTGCTGAGTTATTTTGATTACGTCTATTCTTATCTCTTCCCTATCCATTTATTTCATGAGTTTCCTTTTTAATTTTATCCAAAACACCTAAGTCATTCTATTCTCATTAGCTTTATTCTTTATACTTTCCGTCTATGCTCACCAGCTCTCATTAGTTTTCATAACTTGTTCAACTATCGATCAAGAAGCTTATTGTCAACAAATTCTATTCTAATATTCTTTTTAGAACCTTGTTCTTCAGCTTATTCTTTCATGATAATCCTATTCTTTTTGTTGTTTCATGTTGAGATTGTGAAATGCCTGTTCACATACTTCCGAGTAATTCTATCCCCTGTGTTCTTTCTTCAAATAACCGAGCTAATTCTCCCACCTTTCTACCTCTAATCACAGGCTTCTTGATTATCGGTGGGGGCCCTTCTAACTTGATGTTCTGCAGTGGAAGCAGTTTTGATCTGGAATGCATTCCCTTGACTTTTGTAGGAGGTTTCTCCAAGACTTTAGGTAAGTTCGACACGTCTTGTAATTTCCTGTTCAGTCCAGCAGAGTTATTCAGGATTGTCAGTGCAAGTGTCACTGCGGAGTTGGTCGAGAATCCCGAGAACATCGAGCTTGAGGACGCTCTATGTGTCAACGGGGATGCATTTGTTTTTACCAGTGTCGCTGATGGTGCAACATCTACGCTTGGGCTGCGTGGAGGTGGGGTTTTGGATTGTTTCGCCATGTGTGTGTTTCCCTTGATTATTGTTTTCGTGTTGGCATTGACAATGTAGTTGCGTGCTTCGTCATCCTCTTCTTTACTGATGAGTTCATAATCCAAGTCGAATTCGACAACCGATTCTTCTTTTTCTTTTTCAATTGTCTTGTATGTGCTGTACTTGGTTCCAAGAGTGTCCCATAAGTCTAATACGTTCTTGAAGAACCTATTTACAATCAAGACGTTATCCTTTTTGACGGCAGAAAACAGTTCGTGGCTCAAGCAGTGACTTAGGCATTTGGCAAGCAGTGTCGATGTATGCCGAGTCACTTCGCTGTGCTTCAATATCTTGTTACACATTTGGCATAACTGCACTAGTACCTGTGCAGAGCAACCTGGAAGTTGCTCATGGTGCTCAATGATGTTTTCAAATGTATTGCTTGTGTATTCAAGGTCGTCTCTAACGGGAAGCAGCACCAATTCAGTTGCCACCAATGCATGCGGTAGTTCCATTAAGATGCGTTTGAAAGCGGTGGAAATGCAGTAGAGGTCCCAGTCATTGATCCAGATGAGTTGGTTGCGGTTGATGCAGTTGTAGAGGATGTCTGTGTTCAGTTTATTACCTGGTTTATGGAAAATCAACTCGATGCGGTCGCTGTACGAGTCGATGATTTGGAAGATTTGGTAAAAGTGGTGGTATAATGCCGGGTCCGACACTGGATCTATCAGAGCGTATGGGTTGATCAATGGAGTGGTACGCATTGCGAGCTTCAAGTCAGTAGATTCCAAAAGGTGGTTATGCTTATAGATGTTAAGCGAGATCTTCAACTTGGGAACGTCTGCATAATTGCTTAACGCCAGGAGTGTGCTACAATGAATAACAACATTCTTCTTGCTCGAACTTGAATCCGAGCTCATCAATTCGCTCAAAGTAGTGGATGTGAAAGTATCAATCAATTTATTCAACTGTTCGAGGTTCTTCTTGGTTGACATATAGTTGGCCAACATTTGAGTGATTGATTTAATGAACCAACTATCATGTACGGTAATGATCTTCCATAGGTTACGCAAATTGATATCGTTAGCTAGGAACGTCTTAAGAAACTTGATTCCCCAGATCCAACTAATCTTGTTCAACCCACAACTAAACATGATTAACACGTATGGGCTTGCTGGTAAAGACTTCATGAGAGTTGGAATGAACTCGTCATAGTTGATCAAATCTGTCGAGGGAAGAAACAGTGTGTCAAACACATAGATCGGAAGCTTGCTTGTGGGATCAGTTACGCCCGCACCGTAGAAGATCCTATCCATCGTCAAACTAGCCTAGTCTATACTGTCTTTTGTTTGTTTACCTAAAAAAAGTAGTGCCTACAAAAAAAAGGCTTGATTTATGTGGGACGTTTGGTGTGGTGAAAGCGCGTGAACCGGATACGTGTTGGTTGTTTTGAAGTAGATTGGTAGATGATTTAGTTATGAATTGTCGAGAATCTAAGAATGTGGTGGGATATAGATTAATAAGCCACTAGTTGGTTGCAAATAATAATGGTATGATCAAACTAGTATGAAAATTAAACTTTATTAAAACAACGATTTGATTTCTAATTACAAATTAGTTTACAAGTGTATGGTATATAGTAGATGATGTTCTGATGTGAACTTAACAACCAATTATATTCTTGATTCATAGAGTATACAAAGGGTGATGAATCAACCCCAAAGAGGCTTGTTTATTCTGGGGAAATTATTTTGTGGTGATACTTCCGAAAGTGATGGGTGTTAATCTTCCAAATGTGGGAAATATGAGTGTGAGGTGGTTCACTAAGTGGATTGTAGAGTGTGTTTATATAATCTTCAATTGGATAGTCATTTTCATTATTCATCTACTTATTTCTCTCGTCAACAATCTATCTGTGTATCTATCGATATACATATAGATATATACAAATAAAGATAGAGATCATAAAATGATTGCACTCCAGCCTTCACTTTTGCATCTTTTAGTATATTCTTTGAAACTTCACCTTCCATACATTATTGAAACACACACTCAGATCTCACTCTCTCGTACAAGTCATGAAATCCTTGAAGATTCCACACAATCTTTAACTACTTCCTAAATACACATATCCAACCTGCCTATAAATATACCTTCAATTCGCAATCATCTACATCTCACCTTCCATCTTCTTCCTTCTACTTCGCTAATCCCTCTATTTTAAATATTCACGTGATCTTCAAGCTCAACAACATTTTTTGCCTTCCACATTCACTTACACATTTGTTATACATTTAAACACGATCATGTCTCCCGCCAAGGATCAATCCAAGGAGAAGCTCGTGGAGAATGGCAAGTCATCGTCGGGTGTGCCTCCCAAGAAACAGAATCCTAAAGAAGAGGAATTGTCTGAAGAAGATCAACATTTGAAGGATGAATTAGAACTGTTGGTTGACAAATTGATTGAGCCAACCACTGCGGTAGACTCTTATCAAGATCACTTAACTGCGTTGAAGACATTCATCAAAGACTCGACTACTTCGATGACTGCTGTACCTAAACCTCTTAAGTTCTTGAGACCTCAGTACCCAGCATTGACTGAGTTGTACGGACAGTGGGAGTCCAAACATGGTGCTGACGCAGCGAACGTAATCAAATTAGCCGACATCTTGTCGGTCTTAGCAATGACTTACTCAGACGATGGCAAGAAGGAGTCGCTCAAGTATAGATTGTTATCGTTCAACGAAACTATCACCGACTGGGGCCATGAGTACATGCGCCACTTGGCTTTGGAGATTGGTGAATCGTACCAGGAGCTTTTAGGCTCGGAAGATGGCACTGTTGCGCAATTGGTGGAATTATCCTTAAAAATCGTAAACTTCTTCCTTAAACACAATGCTGAAGCAGATGCTGTCGACTTATTATTGGAGATTGAAAACATCGACAAGTTGCCACAGTACGTGGACGAAAACACTTATTCACGCGTATGTTTGTACATGGTAAGCTGTGTGCCTTTGTTAGCTCCACCTGATGACGTCTCATTCCTCAACACAGCCTTTGCCATCTACTTGGCACACAACGAATTGACCCAAGCATTAACTTTGGCAATCAAGTTGGGCAATGAAAAGTTGATGACACAAGTGTTTGAAAGCACACAGGATGAGCTTGTCCATAAACAATTGGGTTTCTTGTTGTCACAACAGTACAGCAATTTCAAATACCCAGGTGAAAATGCCGAAGTCCAAGAAGCCATCTCAAACTCTAAGTTGCACGAGTACTACGGTTACTTAGTAAAGGAGTTGAACTTGTTAGACCCTAAGGTACCTGAGGATGTCTACAAATCACACTTGGAGAACACAAGATCGGGCTTTGGCTCGGGATCGATCGATTCGGCTGAACAGAACTTGGCTGCCGCGTTCGTCAACTCCTTCCTTAACTTGGGTTTTGGAACTGACAAGTTGATCCAAACAGAAGAAGACAACAAGCTGTGGATCTACAAGACCAAGGGTAGCGGTATGATCTCGACAACAGCTTCGTTGGGATCTATCCACCAATGGAACGTGAGCGAAGGTTTACAGGCATTGGACAAGTACACTTACTCAAGTGAAGATGAAGTAAAGGCTGGTGCTCTTTTGGGAACTGGTGTTGTTTCCTCGAACGTGCACGATGACGTGGATGCAGCTTTGGCTTTGCTTCAAGACTACGTCACCGACCTGAACAAGAAGTTGCAGGCGGCCTCGATCAATGGTTTGGGTATTGCGTTTGCCGGTTCTTCCAACGAAGAGGTATTGGGATTGTTGTTACCTTTGGTATCCGACTTGGACGTGCCGTTGGAGATCTCGTGCTTGGCAGCATTGGCTTTAGGCCATGTCTACGTGGGGACTTGTAATGGTGACATCACCTCTACCATCTTACAGACCTTGTTGGAACGTGACTTTACACAGTTGGCCAACAAGTTCATCAAGTTCATGTCTCTCGGTTTAGGTCTCTTGTACATTGGTAAAACTGAGCAGGTGGATGACGTATTAGAGACAATCGATGCGATCGAACACCCAATTAGTAAGACCCTCAAGGTATTAGTGAACATTTGCGCGTACGCTGGAACAGGAAATGTATTGCAAATCCAGAGTTTGTTACAAATGTGCACAGCTAAACCAAAGGATATGGAGGCTGAAGAAAAGAAGTTGGAGATGAACGAGGAGGAGCAAAGGGCTGCTGGTGTAAAGGAAGAAGGTGATGTAGAGATGGAAGATGCCGAAGTAGAAGCTGAGGCAGACACAGCTGCAGACGCAGATGCAGATGCAACTGAAAATGCAGAACCTAAGAAGTCAAGCGAAGAAACTATAACAGAAGAGTCCACTGAAGAAGAGGACGAAGAGGATGAGTTGTACCAAGGAATTGCCGTATTGGGATTGGCTTGTATTGCAATGGGAGAAGACATTGGCCAGGACATGTCCTTGAGACACTTTTCGCACTTGATGCACTACGGTAACCCATTGATTCGTCGTGCTGTGCCGCTTGCTATGGGTTTGGTATCTACATCACACCCACAGATGAAGGTGTTTGATACCTTGTCAAGATACTCGCACGACCCCGACTTAGAGGTTGCACAGAACGCGATCTACTCGATGGGTTTGGTAGGAGCAGGAACCAACAATGCACGTTTGGCTCAGTTGTTGAGGCAGTTGGCATCATACTACGTCAAGTCAGCAGACCTGTTGTTTATGGTGAGAATAGCCCAAGGTTTGTTACACTTGGGTAAGGGTACGTTGACGTTAACACCATTCAACAGCGAAAGAACCATCTTGAACAAGGTGTCGTTAGCGTCTTTGTTAACGATCTCTGTTGCACTCTTGGACCCTAAGTCTTTCATATTGAACGACTCGACAACGGAAACCACACACCAACTCTTATACTACTTGACACCTGCAATCAAGCCACGCATGTTGATTACAGTTGACGAGGAGTTGAATCCTATTAAGGTTAACGTACGGGTTGGACAAGCAGTAGATGTTGTTGGACAGGCAGGTAAGCCAAAGACCATCACAGGGTGGGTTACACAGTCGACACCAGTGTTGTTAAACTTTGGTGAGAGAGCAGAGTTGGAGAACACAGATGAGTGGATCAGTTTGAGCAGCTCATTGGATGGAATTGTCATCTTGAGAAAGAACCCAGAGTACATGGAGTTGGACAATTAGCTGAGCAGTAGTGCAAGCAGTATTGTTAAGAGGAACTAATCAGATGAGTGAGTCGAGCTAACAGGAGGTACATAGAATTATACATGTATATGAACTTCACGAAAGTGGGTTAGAGTATAAGATTAAAATGATAGGGATGTAGGGACAAGGGGTTCAAGTCCTCTCACTCTGATATATATTTTAGACACATCATCTTTAAGAGTGAGTGGGAGTCTTTGGAAGTGTAATTTATAGTGTATTTGACTGTTAAACGAACGCTTGGTTGTGAATTAGTTTGTCTGTCGGTTTCCACTGTCTATCGTTTTACCTTATTTATTACCAGTTAACCTGAATATCACTTCTATTTATATTAGGACAGCTGCAACAATATTTCAAGGCTTGTATCCTACAGGGAGCAGTCATATTGTCCGGCCTCAATTATTGCAAAATCCAATTGACAGTGTGTAACTCACTCTTCGCTGTTTGAAGTAGCATATAAGTAGTAAAGTAGTATTGAAAATTTGAGAGAAAGCTAGAGTTCAGGTGGGTGTTGTCATCCTTAGGCTGAATCTGTCTCATTTAAAGAGCCATTTGCTTTGGGGTAGTCAAAGCTTCAATGCACTTATGTATTATCTACTTGGCTTTCACATCAATTCCAATGGAAAAGTCACCTACTGTAGAGCACGCTTTATTCAACAATTACTCATTCTATATGTTTATTTGTAGTGTCATGATAATACTCAAGATTAATAGAAGATCCATTGGTTGCTCTATCAACATTTTTTGCACTCCTATCCAATTCAATTGGTATTATACCTTCGATTGGTACGACAACTCATTCAGTTTTTAATGGATGGATCTACTTGAACTCCTCAGCCTTTCCTGCCATCAACAATCCCACGATTAACCCGAACAATCCCAAGACCGACCCAAAGATCTCAATCACAAGAATTTTGACAAAAAGTGACGAGTCTGCGGCGTCACTGATTGCGGCCGTGGAGCCTGTCACACCGACCGCAACACCACAGATCAAGTTCGACAAACCTACTGTCACACCAGCCCAGAAAAGTGAGTAACCAGTGTACATGTTACCTTTAGTGAACAATTGCTCATACGGAACACTGTTCAACTTGGACGAAAACACAATTGCCATAATCAACCCATAGATGGCCACAACTTCACAGAAAATAATGGAAATCAAGTTCTTAGTGGTGATTCTAGGTGCTTTAACACCAGCACCAAGAATCGTTGATCCAGTTATGAAAATACCCCAAGCTGCACCGACAACTGATAAACCAATACACGAGGCAATACCCAAGTTGGCCCACATATAAGGGGAAGTGGATTCCAAAAACCCACCGACATTGAATGATTCGCCGGTGTTATGGAACAACATGTACCCACCAACGACCAACAACGCAGTGGTCAATAGAGATTTAACAACAGCCATTTGATTGTGATTAATGAAGTTTATGATGGAGAATTTGTTGGTGTTGTTTTTTTGTGGGTTGAGATAGTGGAATTGCTGGTTATGCCACTACACTTGATATAGGCCTATGAGTGGAGATAGAGAGTAGAGTGGCTTTAAAGTGGCATTGGATGATAAGGGTGGAGTCAATTAGAGAGTAGATGTATGGGTAAGAGACTTACTTGTTTGGATAACTCGTTGAATGTGTGTCTTTGAGGTGAAAGTTTATAATAGTATTTTTTGAAGAAATTATTGAAGAGAGGCAATCTTTATTGATTAGCTGTAGATGTAGATAAAGGGAGGCAATCTAGGTGGCTTTAGATGTAGACAATGTGTGAGAAGTAGTATTGGCGGTGATGATAGAGAATTCTGGTGCTGAAAGGATTTAGATATTAAATATCCATGAGAAGTTGAGTGTTGGTTTGGTACTAATTAGAATTGGTTTCTATTCTATTTAAAGCTTCAAGACTAATATTTACGAGAGTGGTAATGAAGTGGAGCAAATTGCATGAGAGCTTACAGTTGTGCTTGAAATAGATAGTACAGTCGTTTAGATGATCGTTTAGTTGAAGTGTTTGCTTTCATCTCTAAATTCTTCTGGGAAAGAAAAATAGTGTAAAAGTCAACCGTTACGTATTTGTTCAAGGGCTGGAGCTTACTTGTAGATATTTCCCAAACGAATATGAACTGACCTGTCGTACTCAAGATGAAGTTATTGTATTATTTTATTAGAGGTGCAACTACTCTCTTCCTGGTGCTTTTCCTGTAAGTTACTTGAAATTTCACTCGATAGTTACTCGAGTTGATTCTCCACCAAGTAGTAGAATAAACAAATTATCTCCACTCAAGTGTAAACAATACTGAACTTCTCAGTCTTTATCAAGAGACGAATACACATCTCCTTATAAGTCAACTTGAATAGAACCTTAATAGACAAAAGAATCAATTGAAAACAGATTATGAGCTTTCTGACTTTAATTTTGCACCCAAACACCTTTGTATACTTTCAAGATTTATAGCCTTGCACTAAACCTACAAAATATTTAAATAAAATTATCATAATATGCCTGTCTATTAATTACTCATTATTCATGTAGTTTATTAACTCACTTTTGTTTCTTTAATCTTGCGGATCCTATTCAAACCTTTAATTTTCATATTAAATTCCTCCTTCTATTCAACAGCTCTATTTCTCTCAGAAGTTTAGATACTCTCACTTCAGCAGAACCTCGGGCTGCTGTGGTTCCAACAGCTCACTTTGATGTATGCTATTCACATGTCTCGTCAATCCCTGTTTACTCTTGAAATCAGCAGAACAGTACTCACAGCTGAAAACTTCTCTCAAATGAACTTTGGAGTGCCTTGTTAACATTTCCTCACTGTTGAACTCCGCCAGACAATCTACACATCTGAACAGTTCCTCTGCTAAGTGCGATTGTTCATGCTTCTCTAGTTGGTATGGCCGAGGAAACGATTGCAAACACTTGTGGCACACGTATGGATTCTCGCCAGTGTGAAGTCGAGCATGGTCCGTAAGCGTACTCAGTTGAGCACATGCAAATGGACATTCGTTACATTGGAATGGTTTCTCTCCAGTATGGGTTTTGATATGGTTGACTAGTTGGCCCAGCTGAGCACATGAGTACGAACACTGCGTGCAACTGAAGGGTTTTTCACCAGTATGTATTCGAGTATGCGTAGTTAGCGAACTCAGATTCGAGAACGACTGCAGACAATCGGGGCACTTGTACGGCTTTTCACCTGTATGGGTTTTGATGTGTGCGTTCAATGAACTACGGTTGCTACTAGCATAAGAACATTCCAGGCATGCGAAGGGCTTTTCGCCAGTATGTGTACGCATATGAATCTTCAATGAAGAACTGTTGGTATAGGCGTTTTCACATACCAGACATGCAAACGGTTTTTCGCCTGTGTGTATTCTAACATGAACCTTCAATGTAGCTCCAGTAGAAAACTTTTTGGAGCATTCAGTACAAACGTGTTCTTGAGGATGTTCAATCTCCTTATGTTTCTTAAGTTTCAATTTGTCTTCAAAAACTTCATCACATTTGGAGCAAATGGAAACCTTGTGGGAACGTATTAGATGAAAATTAAGTGAGTTCTTCCTTGGGAACCTTTTGTCGCACAATTTGCATGGATATGGGTCCTCTGTTTCGTTCTTGATTGAATCATCTGAATCGGGTTCAACTTTAATTGAGTCATATTCATTTTCTCCCTTCATGCCATCTTCATCTTCCTGTTTGATGCTTATTGATTGTTCATTTGACGGTGGTGGCAATGAATTATCTTCTAATTTCACAACGAATTCTTCTCCGGATTCTTCTCCAGATTCTTCGTCTGACTCTTCTTCAGGTTCTTGTTGTATATTATCCTCTTCAGCTTGTTCATTTTCTTCATGAGTTTCTCTAGTTTCCTCACCTTCCTCCAACTTTATTAGGAACTCATCTGCAGACTCCTCTTCTAATTTAATAACAAACTCATCTGCTGACTCTTCATCTTCCATTTTAATAACAAATTCACCTTCGGAATCGTCCAGATCACTCGACTCTCTTCTCCTTCTGTTCAATTCCCTAATTTGCCGTTCATATTCTTCAGCTAACTTCTTTTCATTTCGCTCACTCTCATGTGCAAACAGTGAGTTTTTACTCTTATTCTTCTTCGAACGTTTCTTCAGAGCCTTATGTTCATGTCTGTCTCGCTTCCTCTTCGACCCTGATTCATCTCCTTTTCCCATGCTGTATTTGTTTATTTTTTTCAGAGAGTTTTGGTCTCGGTGATGTCATAAAGGGTCTCTCGAAAACGTTTATGTATACCCTCTCTTTTCAGGAGTCGGTTTGGTGACAATAATGCGTTTGGTAGCGTTTGTCGTTACTGTTTAATGAATTTTTTTAAGTTTACGAAAATAGTAGATTTACAAGTTGAT
Source organism: Kodamaea hsintzibuensis (nom. inval.) (assembly GCA_030568835.1). Lineage (NCBI taxonomy): Eukaryota > Fungi > Ascomycota > Pichiomycetes > Serinales > Debaryomycetaceae > Kodamaea > Kodamaea hsintzibuensis (nom. inval.). The sequence continues at coordinate 722,512 of JAJMJA010000001.1, forward strand.
TGATTACCACCAATAGTGATTTGAAGTATACCTTGAATGTTCATTATTCATCTTCTCGATACAGTACTTCTCCTCTTTACTCACACATTTAATTGGGATTACAACATTTCTCAAATACACGCCAAGTAGTGGTTAGCTCCTCTTCTTCAAACTGAAGGAAGGTCAAAGCTTATATTATCTTTTTTTTGCAACCCTGTTCCATTCATGGTTATCAACAAGAAAATTACCATTCGTATCCCGCGTTTATATAAATGGCAATCATCCTAGCAATATCAATATATAAATTATCACTAGTTCTTTATTATGACTTCTATTCGTTGGGGTATTGTTGGTGCTGGTAACATCTCACTTCGTTTTATCAAGGATTTATTGATCTTGGGCAAGAATCCTCGAGGTCCAAGTGAAATCAAACACGTTCTTGCTGCTGTAGGTGCTTCGACGAACGCTAGAGCTGAAAAGTACATCAAGGAGAACAATCTTGAAGGAACTAAAGCATTGAACTACGATGAGGTAATTGCTGCCGAAGATATCGATGTATTGTACATTGGATTGCCTCACAATTTGCACGCACCGTTTGTGATTAGAGCGATTGAAGAGGGAAAGAAGAACATTTTATGTGAAAAGCCAGTCACTATCAATAGTCCAGAATTGGAGGCTATTTTGGCCGCTGCCGAAAAACATAATGTTTTCTTTATGGAAGCAATGTGGTCGCGTTATTTCCCAGCATTCTTGGACTTGCACGAGAAGTTATACGTTGACAAGGTGATTGGGAATGTTCACAGGGTCTTTGGAGATTTTAGTGTCCGTATGTACGACTGGGAAGGGTTGGGACCTGAACACCGGATGGTGAACAAGAAGTTGGGAGGAGGTTCATTGTTGGATATCGGTATTTACCCTGCCACCTATTGTAGACTTTTTTTGCACCCAGATTCTTCACCTGAAGAATGGTCGGTAAGTTCTGAGCTTACAATGGACTCACTCACAAACGTTGCGGAAGATGAGGTTGATTTCATGGCAACGGCTATCTTCCACAATAAGAAGCACAGACAACAAGCCATTATGAGCACATCTGTGCACACAGAAACGGAAGGAAGAATTATCGTTATTGAAGGTGAAGCGGGGAAAGTTTCAGTCTTCCCACAGGGAGATACTCCATCACCAGTATCGTACAAGATAACCTTCTACGATAAGAGTAAGGCTCCAATTGAAAAGGACTTCAGCGATGACTTGATGGGAGGTGAAGGATTTTTCTACGAAGCAACGGAAGTGGGCGAATGTTTATTGAGGGGTGATAAACAAAGCAAGTTGATGAGTTGGGCGGAAAGTAGAAAAATGATCAGTCTTCTTGATAGAATTAGGAAGCAAAACGGGTTTGTATATGAGCAAGATTTGCAAAATTGAGTGCATTGAAATAAACAATTGTTGAACTTTTCATGTAGATCGGTTTTCTCCATTTTTATAATAAAAGCCTCTTTGCAACTCCGTGTTCAGTCTTCTTATATTAGTCCATCGATTCTCTGTAGAGTTTAATATCTCCAAAACTTTAAATAGTTAAACAGCTCCAAGGTACATGCAATGAATAAAATCCCAACATTTTGTTATCCTGGAATCTTATTTCTATTCTAAACTTACTATGGGTCTTGATCCTTGATGCAAATTAAAAGCAGGTGGGGCTCAAATTATTTTATCGTCCCCATCACCTAAAGTTTGGGAGTTGTGCAACAAAATTGTCCTCCCCTCTCTTGATTCGTTCCGTCATAAGTCGATCCGCTGCCACCACAATATAAATTTTCCACCCTACCCCACAATATTATAGTCAAGCCACTTTCTTTTGATGATGCTGAAGGCTACCTACAGTTTCATCTGGTAATTAGTAAGGTTCACAATGTTACATTTTGGGGTTGGTGGGGTTAAAAGGTGGAGAAAATGCCGGGTCATCTTTATTGTGTATTTTTGTTTCTTCACGGATGGGGGACCAGATCTAACAAACTGTCAGAAAGGCAACCTGCATGACACATTTGGGGGATTCTTGGACACAATTTTGCACCCATTTGAGTGATGAAACCACCAATTTCTCCGGGAACTAATTGAAAGACTAATTTGCATTAGAGACTTTCCCCACACACCTTTGTGAACTCCGGTACTTGTCAGTTGGGTATAAAAAGCCGTACACGTCTATCAATACCAAGAAATTATCAAAATACTTCAAATTATGACAGGCAAAGAGAAGGAATTAGTTAGCGTTTCACTGGTACAGGCTGACGCTGCCAAGCCAGAGAAGAAAAAGTTTAGATGGAGAGTGGTTGATGAGCATTCCCCCAAAGAGATCTACAACGCTACTTTATTCTTTACAGTTTTCGTTTTTGGGATTTTAGGTGGTGCTCGTGGATATGATGAAGGTAATATTGCAGGTTCGATTTACCAGAAGTCATTTGTGAACTTGTTTGGTCTTGTGGACAAGACAAAGAGTGCCAGTTATCTTGCCAACAGAAAGTCCAACGTCACCTCGATGGTGCAGTTGGGTTCAGTTGGAGGTGCACTTTTGGCAACAGTTACCGTTGATAGGTTGGGTCGTGTTAGAGCATTACAACAAGTGTGTATCATTTGGATTGTAGGGGCTATTCTTCAAATTACAGCTAGGAATATTGGCCAGTTGTATGCAGGGAGATTGATTGAAGGTTTAGCTATTGGCCAGACAACTACAATTGGACCCACCTTCATGTCGGAGGTCTCTCCTCCAGCCTACCGTGGTTTGTTTGGGTGTTTGTTTAGTGGTGCGGTTTATTTTGGTATTTTTTTGGCATACGGTGCTAACTATGGCGCTGCAAAGCACATTTCTCCTACATCTAACAGCCAGTGGATTATCCCTACATCCATTAAGCTTGTACTTGCTGGAATTATCTTGATCGCATCCTTCTTCACATTAGAATCTCCTCGTTGGTTGATTCTGAAGAACAAAAACGACCAGGCACTTCGGAACTTGTGTAAGTTGCGTAGGTTACCTGAAGACCACCCTTACATTATCAGTGAGATTTCAGATGTTCAAGAACAGGTTTTGATTGAACGTGAGGCAAATGCAAACTACCCAATGTGGAAGAAGTTCAAGGATATTGCGACTGTTAAGTCGGTACGTTACCGTTTCTTTGCTATTGGTGCATTGGCTCAAATTCTTGGACAATGGAGTGGTGCTAATACTATCACCATTTATGCAACAGACTTATTTTCCTTTGTTGGTATCAAAGGTCTTGAAGTTTTGAAAATGACACTTATCTTGGGTCTCATCAAGTTTATTTCTGCTTACTTTTCTGCCTTCTTCATTATTGATTACTTGGGTAGAAGAAAGGCTCTTTACATTGGTATCTGTATTCAATCGTTTACTATTTTGTATTTTGCTATTTTCTTGCAGATTGTTCCACAGGCAACTAGTTTGACAGCGGTCTTGACTCCTTCACAACAAAATGCATCAAGGGGTGCTATCGCAGCAGTCTTCCTTTCGGGTGTCGGTTGGACTATGGGTTTCAACTCAGTCCAATACTTGTTGGGTTCTGAAATCTTCCCTCTTGGATTGCGTTCCTTTGCTCAGTCGCTTATTATGGTTTTGCATTTTGCAAACCAGTTTGGTAACTCCAAGGCAGTTCCTGAAATGTTAATTTCTATGGACACTTTTGGTGCATTTTACCTTTTCTTCGGTGTTGGTATGATTGCATTGGTTTGGGTCTACTTTTTGATTCCTGAAATCTCTGGTCGTTCTCTTGAGTCTATGGAAGAAATATTTAACCTTCCATGGTACTTGATTGGTAGACGTGGTGCTGAACTCTGTCCTGACAGATCTGAAGTTAACAGAATCACATACACTGACAGTGGTCCAGTTTTGATGGAAGATCCAAAGGCCACTGATGTAATGATTGAAAATGCTTCCATGAACTCTCAAAAGAGTCGCAAGAAGTAATTATATCAAGCTATTGCAATAATTATCCAATTTGGGATTATTTTTATTTTTGGGTGCAAATATACGTTTACAAATAGAAATCATTTAATTACAGAGGATTGTAAGAATAATTTAGTAGCACCATGAAGGTTTTTACTATTCTTTCTGTTGTATTTACAGTTTCAGGCGCAATTGGAAGTTCATCTGTTGCCGAGTATCAAGATGGTATGTTTCTCGTTATTGATTTTCCTAATGTTTAAACTAACGCTCTAGTAGAATCTACTGTGCTGATTAGAACAAAAACAACTAATGAATCTGAGGAATCATTGGAAACAAGCAATGATTGGAGTCTACCTATTCCACCAGAATGTAAATCAGAATTGTTCAGAATTAAAAGGGCTGCAGATATTGAGAAGATTGAGCAGTGCAAAACCATAGATGGTGATATTATCATTGAAATGTACAAGCAACCGATAATAAGTTTTGGTGACATTGAGACCATCACAGGATCATTAGTTATTAAGAACTCACCTGATTTGGTTAGAGTTGAGGCAATCAAGTTACAAACTATTGGTTCGTATTTTACTGCTAACGAGTTGACTTCCTTGTCGCTCCTTGCATTTGATTCTTTAAGATCGGTGAAAGTATTGGACTGGAGAGTTTTACCTATACTTAGCAGTGTTCACCTCAACAACCAGATTCGTGATATTGAACTGATCACTGTAAGTGATACCTCCTTGACTGGTTTTTCAGGCTTTGCTGCTGACTCTTTACAAATCTTGGATATTAATAACAACCGCTTCTTAGAAGAAATTACTTGCAACGTTGAAAATATCACCAAGGAGTTGCACATTGCTGCAAATGCAATTGATGTAAAGGTTCAGTTACCGAAATTGAAAATAGCCAGCAATATGAGTATACATGATGTAGCTGAAATTGACTTGTCCAACTTGGAGGTGGTTGAAAACTCAGCAGCAATTATCCAAAATCATTTTACTCTGTTCAAGGTACCCAAATTGAGGTCTGTTGGAGGAACTCTTAGTTTATCCAAGAATGAAAAATTGTCTAAGGTGGACTTCTCACTGCTTGGAGAAATTGGTGGTGGCTTGATGATTGTTGATAACGACAACATTGACAAGATCGACTTTTTCCCCAAGTTGGCTATCATCGGAGGTGCCATTGAGCTCTTAGGACCACTTAAGGAAACAAATATCAAGCTGTTGAAGTTGGTTAAGGGTTCAGCCAAAATTAAGTCGTCAGATCCTAGTTTTGATTGTACTAAATGGTCCAAGACTTCTCTGATTAGCTATGTTGTGAGGGGTGGGAAGATAGAATGTACCAATGCCAACAATGAACAGATTATTTCCAACACTCCAACTGGGACTTTGAACAGAGACGATGTTGAGGATGGGAAGTATAATACTACTGTAAGTAGTTCAGCCACTCGCAGTACCTGGAATATTGGTGCTGGTGTAACAGCGGCTGTTTTCTACTTAATGAACTCACCCTTTCAAACTCTTTGGTGTTTTTTGTTACTTGTGATGTACCTTTATTAAAGAATATATATTGAATACTATAAGTTAACTTTGGAGATGTAAAAGAGGGTTACTTATTTTTTTGAGGTCTACTTTCTCGAGTTTTTTGCACCCAAAATATACATATACCAAGATTGAACTTCATCAATTTTATTTCTTCTCATATACAAATACCAATAGGTTTGCTGGTGCTTCTTCATCTGGAGACTAACTACTACAAACTACTAATATAGTTCTCGATACTCCCTAAGATCAATTGCTTGTCTTCTTATAAAGATGATTTTCATCAATATACTCCTTAATTTCAGGGATAACCTTATCTTTCCAATCAGATTCGCCCTTCTCGATCTTATGTCTTACATTGGATGAACTTATGTGGCCAATATCTTGTTCAAATTTCTCGAACACATAGATATTCTTTGACCAATGGCTTGGGATGTGGTCGTACAATCCTTTCTGAATATCATGAACGTATGCTTGTTGTTGTTCAGGTGTTGCAGCGACGTCATTCCTAGGTAAACAAAACAAATCAGTCAGTTTCATGAACTCTTCTAAAGAGCTCAGTAACTTATCTGGGAAGTAATATTTTGGATTAAATATTCTCACCAAGGTATCGAAACCCACTAAATAAGTAAGTTTGACATGATGATTTTGCTCCTTCAAGATCAGCAATGATTTACCTACGAACTTGGCATGCTTTGTTACTCCAATGCTGATTTCTGGAATAGAAGGATACTTCTTTTTCAAGTCTTGAGCCATCAAGTACATCATATCTAACCTGCCAGCATATTCTTCTGGCAATCCCAGTGATTTATCAGCATTGTTAACTGACAAAAGAAGAAGTATTACTCTTTCGTCGGGAGTTTCCCTGGGATCATCTTCCTTAGAATAATGGTGAACAATTGATTCTTTAATCAAAGCATAATGTCCCAAGTGTGGGGGGTTAAAGGATGAATCAAGAATTAAAATACGTTTGGCATTGACTATTGGTGATTGGGAGGTACTAAATAACACTCTGTAGTCTGTACTTGACTGGAGGAACTCGACCAATGGCTTATAAAACTGTTTCAACATACTTTGCTATTAAGAAGAGTGGAATGATTTTTTATTAAAATCTTGCATTAATTATACTTATTCTATACCTCTTTTTGGGTTGATAAATGGATAGTCTTCAATTACGGGGAATTGCTCACTTGTAATCATACTTTTTTCTCGGACTGATTACTTCCTTGTTATCGTTTCAACTACATCAGCTGGTGCGTCATTCTCTCAACTATCTAGTGTATTATTATTTACATACAATTCTACTATAGCAATCACAATTCATCATGAGACTCCTTGTTTTTCTTAGCCTTTTTTGCTCCAGCAATGTCCACTAATTCGGCAGTGAAGATCAAGGTTGCCTTTGGAGGGATTGGTCCCATTCCACGTTCTCCGTACGCCATGTCGTAAGGAATGGTCAATTTTCTCTTTTCACCAATACACATTCTGGTCAACCCTTCATCCCAACCTTGGATAACTTGACCAGAACCCAATTGAAACATAATAGGATCGCCTCTTTGGTAAGATGAATCAAACACTGTTCCGTCTTCTAAGGTTCCTTCATAATGGACAGAAATACGGTCTCCCTTCTTGGAGCGCACAGTACACTCATCCTCTGGAATTTCCTTCAAAATACCAATCTGTAACTGATCCTTGGCAAGAGCTGATCCAAATAAGGAAAACACGAATGATAATACAAGTACAATACTGCTGAAGCTTCTCATGTTGGAAAGAAAAGTGGTTACTGTTCAAAAAAAAAAAGTCTAAATCACCGTTTTTGACACAATTGAAGTACGTGGAGGAAAGGTTAGGAAACTCAACATAGAGTTGATAAAAGGTCGAGAAATAGACGAGTACCGTAGATAAATACCCTTGCGCTCAGTATTTAACTCTTTATACCTTACATACATCATACTTCAAATCTACTTTTTATAGAGTGCAAAGTTGCAAAATTCAATGGTATGCTTTTTTGATAATGACTAACAGATAAGCTTGACTGGTGGTATATGTTAAAAGTTCAAATAGAACTGCACACTTCTCTCTTGACTTTCAAATTTACTACACCAACAGACCATACACAACTGTCACTGCTTTCCCATGTAATAAACCAACAGATATTGTTATCAATAATAAACTACTCAAATTCTAACATAAATTTTTTGATTTCTCCTATATTCAACTACTATACAAGTATATAACTAACCATGATACAACAAAAAGATGTCTTTCAACACCACTCCCAAATAATAAACTCATTGTGCAAACATACCAAAATCAAACACAACCCAAATAAAATAATATAATAATAACAAATAAGAAATCTCTTCTTGAAGTAACGGACCTAAAAGTATTGTCAAGCAATGCAGTGGAGTTAACCAGAACTCAGCGCTCGACAAATTCTTTCGCTTTTTTAAGTGTAGGAGCGGCCATCCTCCAATTCGTCAATTGTCGACTCGACAACTTCGTCGTCGTCGTCATCTTCAACCAACTCGATGGTTGCATATTTAACCATATCCCAACGCTTCCAAAAGCAAGTCGCGTCTTGATGTTCATCGCTATCAACCAAATCCTGCAAGTAATATTTGGCCTTGGTTAAGCGATCCTTTAATGCCTGCAACTGGCACGACGAAGGGTCCTCCTTCGTCGATTGAAGTGACAGACACAGTGCCGAGGACGACAATCTGGGTCTGCTAAACTTGGGCTGCTGTTGCTGACGCTTGTGTGTGTCTTCAAAATCAGAGTCGTCATAGTCGGTGATGTCGGTAGTGTTGTTGTCAAAGTACTCCTCATCGTCGGTAGCAACCGACGCAGGAGTGTTGTATCCGTAAACTTCGTCTTCGACGTTTGTGGCGGCATCGCAGTATCTGGCCCATGCTTCATCAATCGAACCAACCAAGTACTCAAAGCAACGCGATCTTGCAGCCTTGTCGGCTGCAGCAGAGCTCTTGCACATCATTGGCGAGTTAGTATTGTGAAGGGTGGAAGGCGCAGAGGTGGCAACTGCGGGTGCGCATGTAGTGCTGTCTTCGAAAGGCAAACCACTGTTTGAATCGCCAAACTTAAAGTTGGCGTCCACATTGAATGTGAATGGGGTGATTGGGTTGCTAGACAACTTGCAGTCCAAAAAGGTGTCGCACAGAGCGGTGGCTCTGTGTGTCAGTGTGTGTTGTTGAGGCGAAATGTATTCGTCCTCGTCTGTGGCAGCGCTAGACACAATGCTGCGCTTAAATCTTCTTCTTCTTTCAACAACTTCAGCGTCGTCATCCTCATCCTCGTCGCTGTATTGTGATACAGCCTTCGACAAGACAGGGTTCAGGGAGAAAGACACTCTAGTAGAGGCTCTTCTCTTGGCCCTAGCCTGGTCGGCATTGTAGCATGACTGCTCATCCTCAGAGTCATTATCATCTTCCGACGATGAAGGGTAATATGATGCCTTCTTGTCTTTTGGATAAGTGTAACTTACGTTACGCAAGCACACCCGCTTCTGTTGAGGAGCAGGATAGTATCCGTTGCCGCTGCTGCTGCAACTACGACGCTTGTTCGTGTTGAAAACCTGAGAGCATAAAGCCATGTTAGGTCACGTGTGTCTGAAAACCAACAAAGGCGTCAGAAACGAAAAAAGAAAAGAAAACCTTTAAATCAGACCCGTACCGCAACTATTGAATTCGCGGATTCTGATTGGTCAGTTAACGCTCAGCAAAAAAATTTAAGGGATAGGTGGCAAATAGCAAGATTAGCACACAACTAAAACCAAAAATTCTGAGAGAGACAAGGGCTAAAAGAAGGACTTGATCTGCTCGTGTAGTGAACGGTGACTGATGTAGTTTGTCTGTTGTTTTCACGTTACAAGAGAAAGTCTGGTGGGAGCTTCTCTAGTAGTTGAAAGGGGGGTAAGGAAGAAAAGGATTTTGTTTTTCCAGCGTTGTAAAAAAAAAAAAGAATGATGGATTTGAGGGTTTTTTAAAAACTCTGAAACTTGCTACTTACTGGGTCGTGCCGTACTCAAAAGTGGACGATTAAGACAAGGTTCCCAATTTAGGGGAGGGAAAGGAGAAAAAGAAACGTGCTAGAACAGTGGAGATTGTGCACTCAATCCGGAAACAAGTACTCCTATTTAAAGTCTTATTGATGAGGTGTCCTAAAGTTTGGTTATTGTTTGGTCCCCGTCTAAAAAGACGACTAACTTTTGGATATGTTGTTAGATTGTAAGTGGCTGTGGTTTCTTGTAGAGTAGGCGTAGAATTGAAGAGCAAGGGCTTATAGCATACGAATACTTGGTGTTGGGGTACTTAGCATGGTGCAATTGACCTGGTAGGGAGACTATAGAATAAGGGATAAAGTGTCCTGGTTTGAGTAGATCTTTGCCTGAAAAGTTCTTCTAGCAAACCTGTCTAAAGGTAATTTTTCACAATTTTTCACAATTTGCCCTAAAGAAGAATTAGTTATTTTTGACATGCTGGCATTGCTGGTACAGATATCCGTAAAAACTGCTACCTTCAAAGGTCTCGAGATAGTGTGCTGGATGTCAAGGTAATGCTGTGAGATAGAGAGGGAGATAAAGAGAGAGGTAAGCTGATAAGTTTGGCATTGCTACCTGATTAAAATGAATTGTATCACTATGGTATGAAGATTTATAACGCGTAAAATGATAGATAAGAATATGCATTGTTGGTGATGTTGACGAATCCCTGTAGAATTTAGTTAAATTTGGAGAAATTTTGAAAAATTAGGATAAGATATGAAGAATATGGAATTGGGCGTAGAGAATGATTAGTAGAGTGAAGATTGGCATCTGAATTACAAAGGTGAATAAAGGTATGGCTTGTTCAATGAATGAGTACAATACACTATACAATCATAGTACATTGAATCATACCACTTTGGTAGTTGAATTATACTACTGGTGGCCACGTTTCGATAAGTTTCCATTTAGTTTACTTGTTATATAGTATGTTCTACGTAAAAAATGTTACCAGACGAAAATACTCTTGCTAGAACTGTTTTGAATGTCAGGAGAGTACTTAAGAGGTTTACATAATTGAATGTACCGCGATGTTTAGAATCACGTATTCAGAAGGAGTACTAGTACTCACTATAAATAACACAATTGTTAACTATTTGAGATTCTTTATATGAGCTAACTAACCTACATATTGGTTTTATCTGCATGAAAATAACAAGAACTGCACCTGGCAAAACTCAATTGATTATTTGCACCCAAATATACTGTAGTTGCGAAACTTCGATTCTGCATCACAGTGGAAACAAAGTGAGCCAACATCAGACTGGAGATTATGCTTATGGCTCTATGTTCCGAGTTGTCCTCTTTCTACTTGGCAAATTAATTTACCAGAAGAAAAGCAGAATCTATTCTCAAGTTCATCCGTTCAGACCGTTCGTTACCTAGTCTTGCTAACTCATTGAATCTGTTATGAGCTACCCATGAACCTACATGATTTAATTCACTAAAATCTTTATCTTTGTCTTATGTTAATTGTATTAAAAATCCCAGAGTTATAGTCTATAACCACAATCCTCTAAATCATGGCTTCTATCCTTAACCTAAAACTCGTCTACAAACAACTCGGCTGCCTTCAACATGGAGAGAGGTAAATTATCCGATGATGGGTATCTTGACCCATTGAAAGAGCCAGATGATGATGATGCAGGTGAAGTTTGTACACTTCTTACTACTCTTTCGCCATGTCGCGTTGAGTAGTATTTAGAAAACTTGGGGTCTGTGTCATAGCTTTCCTTTGGTGATTCAGGAATGTACTTTGCGAACATGTACTCCATGACACTACGTTTCCAAGTCGGTTTCGCATCAGGTGCTCCTAAGATCTTACCCACAAGTTGCTCGCTAAGTGCGTTAGTTGCTTTCATCGTACACTCCTCGTAAAATGTATCCAACTGTTTTATCGAGTCTTCGCCAACTAATGAAGGTTCATTAGAGTCCTTTCCAAATTTGTTACCAACCAGTGAAATGACTTCCTCATTCTGGTCCAATTTGGATTCTAAGCTCTTCATAAGCTTAAGTGTTAAGTCAAACAATGAGTTTGTATTCTTGCTGTTGAACAAATAAATCTCGTTGTTCTGGAATTTGCGGTACATGTATTGCAGTAAAGGAATCACCAACCGTAATCCAACAACGAACAACTTGATTGAGATGATCATGAACAACTGGACCTTATCCAAGGAATCGCGTGGTTCCTCATCGGTATTCTCTTCTGGATGTAAATCCTTTCTGAGCTGTTTGTATAACCGTAGTTTAGATTCTTGATCTAAAGAGTCTATCATTAGGTCGATTTGCAGGCTGTCTACAATATCACTTTGCAGTTGTTGATCCTCTTCTTTCTCTGTTGAAATAACTTCTTGTTGAATTCCAAAAGGAAGTACAGTTTGGACTGTATTAACTCCTTCGTTAATTACTCGTCCAATGACACTTCGAACAAAGTTCGTATTCTTCTTCTCTTCATTCACCTTCTCAACTATAGTCTTATCCAATTTCTTTTCTTGTTTTTTGACCATAGCGTCAAGGTTTTTGCTAATTAAAGAATCGAACTTCTCATTTTGCTCTGTCAAATACAGTCTCAACCTTAGGTTCTTTTGCAAATCGTCTATCCTTTCCTCCTCTGCCTGCCATGCCGGTTCTAACGTGTCTATCTTAGTCAGACTACTCGAATTTCTCGAGTGTGTATAATTAATGGCAAGTTGTGTGGTGGCTGGCTCAAACAGGCCCAAAGGATCATTTTCTTCTCCTTGCAGCCACTCTTCAACTCCAACCTCATACACCCTAGTGGATCCGGCCACTGAAGGTCCTCGGTTTCGAATCAACTTACTGTGAATACGCTGCTTAGGACTCATCAGTGAAGTAGTAACTAAAGTCGGAGACCCAGAACTTGAATTAGAAGTACAATCATCTGCTATTTCCCCTTCCCCTTCGTCTTCTTCAGAAACCTGGTCCTCCTTGAGGATAGCTAACAAAGGACTAGGAATCTTACTGGAGAAGGGCATCCGCTTGACGGCAGATCTCAAGACTGACCGTATAACCATTTTAAAGAAGAGTTTAATTAAAAGATAAGTTAATTTTAAAACTGATGCACTATTTAACACGGGCCTTCGATGTTGCGATTACCCGTTTTGGTAACGCAAAAGAGTCACATGCACCCTCAATTACAAATTTCTTTTTGAATTCGAATGTTGCTGCAATTTATGATTGCGAAATTGAAACATAAGGATAAAAAAGACACGGACTCCCTGAATTTTCGTGAAATCCAGAGATGTCATCTTATATAGTGAATTACTTTGTGAATCGAATCGTACGTGGTAACCAATGGAATCGGTTTGGCGTAGAGGATCCCTTTCATGAATTCGTTGTGGTCGGAACTAACAGTCTGGGAGAGCCTCGGTATAAGAAGCAGCCAAGAAAGATCCCTGAAGGAATAAGTACGAATGACTTATCGGTATTGCAGACCTTCAAGAAGAGGGCTTATAGGTATGACATGTGGTTTAATATAGTCGGCATCAAGTTTGGATGGACTAACATTGTTCTGATGATTCCAGTGGCTGGAGCAATCATTCTGGGTTGGTGGTCTTTGAACTTATTATTGGTCCTGAGGACATTGGATGATGGATTTCCATTAGATCTCCAGTTATTGTTCTTGGTCAATGTCTTGATTGATTTCGGTTTGGGATTGATCCCTTTTATCGGTAGTTTAATCGAAATTGGCTACAAGGCCAACTCGCGAAACTACTTGCTACTTGAGAAACACTTGGAAAGAGTTGGTCAAAAAAATCTAGGAAAGATTAGCGCTGAAGAAGTTCGTCCTGGATTCATTAATGATAAAGTCCTGCCTTTTGTGGAGTACAAGGTGGTCCCAGGTGCAAAAAAGGCTGGTGAGTCATTCAAGACCTTCTTGGAGCACCTGACTAAATCTGGCGCAACTACATCTACCAGCTCGTCCCCTTCCACAGTACTGACAAAAACTGACATAATTGAGGAGAAGGATTCGGACAAGGGTTCAATTCGAAGTATTAGGAGCCTAAGCACCTATATCGATAAGGAATCTGATTTAAATTAGAGTATGAGAAAAGTTAATATGAAATCTACTAATATTCAAGCATAGCTACTTATAAAGCGTAAATAAAGGACTTGTTTTCCCTATCAGTAAGGTTATCAGCAATAGTGTGCTGGACTATTTCATCTTCAGGTAAATTGACACGGCGGGCATTTTCTCGGGCGAGAACTATTCTTGACACTCCAGCAACAGTGACTGTAATTATCAAACAAATGAAAGTGGCCATGAACCCAGAGTGGAACAAAGGACTTGGCGAAGCACCAAAGGCTTCAGGACCGGTGATATTACCGAGACAGTAACCAACAAAAACAGCACCACTAACAATAGACTTTTTGGTACGACCTGACACATTGGAAGATGCAAGTGAAATGGCAAGCGCATTTCCTGCAACCAGGAAGGCAATCAAGAAGACCCCTAGGAATAAAACTCCCTTGTTATTTCTTGGTGCAAACCAACAAATACTACAACCAGCGAACGCAACCAGACAAACAAACATGATGCTGTAGTATCTCATGTTATTAAACCTCCTGGTAATATAGCCAGTACCAGTGACAGTGATAAAGGTTATTATACCTGTTGGCGAAGTAAGGGCAAGCGATTCAAATTTATCAAAGCCAAATCCTTTGATGACAATTGGTGTGAAAGTTCCCAAGGCACCACCTGGAACGCCAGTGCAGAAGACAATCAAAAAGGAAGCCCAAAGGTTGAATTCTTTCAATGCCTCGAAGACTTGTTTTCTACTGAATGATGAGGTTAAGTCACCGGCATCATTTCTTTCCAATCTAGCTCTTGCAATCTTCTTCTCGTCTTCAGTCAACCAGTTTGTAACCTCATGGTCATCTGGGAAACAGTAAAGAAACACAAGAGACCAAGCAGTGGTAATAGCACCCAACACCAAAAATAAGTACTTCCATGACTGCAAATTACCCTTGACATGTCCCAATCCCCAGTTGATAAAGGGAGCAATGGTAGTTGCAATTCCATTGGAAGAGTACCACAAACTATTTCTAAGAGCTTGTTCTCTTCTGGTCCACCAAAAAGTGACGACAACTGTGAATGTAGGTGCCACACATGATTCCAAGAAACCAAGGAAGAATCTGTTAAGCATGATACCGGTATAGCCAGTGCAACCAGCTGTAGACATAACGACTGTCCCCCACAAGAAAATAGCAGCTCCGCAAACCTTTCCTGTTCTGTACCGTTGTGTCAAGATCATCATAGGATAGGTTCCCACAAGGTAACCAACATAGAAGATCATGGAAGCATTGGAATACATTTTATTGTCTATAATGGGTGCACCCAGCTTGGTGTGGCCAATAACCTTAGAAAGATGTAAATCTTCAGTAAAACCAAACTGAGTAGCCGCACTCATAATACCCTTATCGATAGCCTGCAACAAAAAGGTAATCATCATCAACGGCATGATCCAAAAATCTATCTTGCGAACATACTTCCTTTCTTGTTCATTGCTAAACCTGGTCCACTCTTTGCGGCTCAAACCTGACTCTTCAATATCTTCGACGTTCTCAATCTCTTCCTTATAACTTTCCAAATCAGAATGCATCGTATGTAAGTTGTTAGAATGAATAGAGAAACTATGGACTAATCACGTCCTTATGTACTCCATCAAGATGGTCCCAATGGGAAACTATACTGGCAATATCTACTCGGTAATGATGTGGGGATGTGTGGGGACGTTGATTTGTTGGCTTTGAGCCGCTTCACTCTAACATTTGCAACCATTCAGATGCAATAAAGGCTATGTTGATACAGTTCAACCGTGCTTTTCCGGAGGGGAATCTGCAACATGAATAGAATTCCCGGAGTATTTAACCTACTAACCTGAGCCATACGTTAGCGGGGATGCTTCTATTGCTTAAGAATATCGGCTCTTGAGTTATCAGAGTATTCACTAATATACACTTCTTAAATTTGTTTTTAAAATACAATAACACTCTACGCTAACACAACAAACTAAAATATACGTTTAGATAACTTTGGAAATGGTCACCACTTCGCAGTCCAGGCTATTACAGTGCTTGTTTGTTCTACTTGGACCGATAATCTTTGATATAAAAAATATTTTGGATTTATACAGCCGAATTTGGTTCGTAAACGGCGTAGTGGATTTATGCATCAAACATCACACAGAGTTGTGTTCTTCCGGGAAATTTCGGTCTTATCACCTATTAATACAACAGCCATTCTCTGCATTCAGTAACTTCTCCCCTCAGTTGTTTTACATCAAAAATGACAATTGATCCTAGCAGAGCTTTCGACTTGAGAGAAACTACTCCCAAGGTAGACAAAACCACTTTTGTAATTGGGGGTATCAAATCATATGTGTATGGTTTGGACAAGATTGGTAGCACTACCGAAGTGAGTGACATCGTGGTTTTGCACTTGGCTCATCCAAGAACGCGCGACTACACATTCTGTGAAGTTTTGGCTCAGGAGCTTTTGAACTTGTACAAAGGAGTGATTCCAATGATTGCTGTTACTTATGATTTGAGAAATCACGGCGAACGTTTAGTTGATCCTGAAAGAAATCTCACCTGGGCCAAAGGTAACCAAACTCATGGACAGGATCTATCATCCTTGATTTCAGGTTCTGCTCAAGACGTGGAATTTATCCTCAAGTATCTTCCTGCCTATCTTCCTTTCAAAATAACTGGAAAACTTTACAATGTTGTTGGTGGATCATCTATGGGTGGTCACACTGGTTGGAGAGTTGTCACAGGCTCTTCTGCTAATGAGATTTTTGCTTTCTTTCCCATTATTGGCTCTCCTGAGCTCGCTGGTCTCATCTTTGATAGGTTAGCTGGGGCTAGGGAGAGGTCTAAAAGAGTATTTCAAAATTCCTACAGTGATCTAACCAGAGAGTTAAACTCAGATCAACAAAGAAAGTTCCCAAATCCACTATTTGAGATTTTGAAGGCTGAAGATTCAGCCTCGTATGGTGTGCTGGAAAAATTGAAAATCTTCATGTTGAACGGCGCAGTTGATGAGACCGTCCCTCCAAGGTTTTCAGAATATTGGTTTAGCAAAATTGGGGCCTCCAGAGATAATGTCAAGTTGTACGTTCAGCCAAATACCGGTCACAAGTGTACCTACGAAATGGTAGACTTGGTCGGAGAATGGCTTAACGAGATTTTAGAATAGTATTTTTATCTAATAATTGAAGTTTTACTCAAATTACCGTATGTGTTGTTAAAATAAACCTCCGAGCTCTAACATGAAAATGTTGAGTACCTAATAGTAGAAAGGGGATTAGAAGCGGTATTCACAACTTCTCCGCTTCTCGAAGCCTAAGTATCTTTATAACCGTAGTGGAACCGTTATGAGTCGTTAGTTATTTCAAGTTTAACCCTCGATCGTTCGTCCGTTTAAAAATTTTGTTAAAGCCGCCAAGATATTTGTTAGGGGGTTGCGATTATGTCAAACTACATATGAAACACAACTTTTATTTCAAAATCAAGCAGATAGAACTTCGAATTAGTTATTAAGCGGTTAGAGAACATTACAAATTCTAAATTGTCTATCGGAATTCTTGGTTGTAATCCCTCAAACTATAGGGCTACTACTACTCCAAACCTTTCAAGGCAGCGTTTTGCGGGGCTATGAATCTGCAGTAAAAATAACCTTCGATCTGCAAACTCCGAATAAGGCACTCCGGGCAATCACCTTGTCCTGTGACATCATTTGAAATGAGTTGCCGTGGCAGAGGAACAAGCCGGTTGGATTCCCAATCATGGCTTAGACTCCCCTCTGTTAACCCCACAATGCAAGTTTACTGCTCACGAAAATGTTGACACTCATTCATCTCCTAAAAAACGTACCAACCTGGTCTATGAGGAGATAAGTTCCCGGAATAAAATATGACAGTAGTCAAGGTTTAGTAGTTGCTTCTAGTTTGATTTACTCCATACTTAGATTTCGCTTTTCAAATTAGTAATGCCGGAGATTTCTAACGCCATAGCAGAATTGAGGCAGAATATCAAGTACTATGCTGAATCCTGTAGAATTGTTTTAGTTCAAGCTATTTAAAGAAAGTAGGTTTATATTAAATGAGAAGTTGTATAACTAATAGGAAGTCCAACACGTTTCCTAGTACATTCTGAACTCAATGCTAGAGCTCCGTATACTAATATTTCAGATGGCTCACATGTTTCGTTGACGTATAATCAGGTTACGCTCAAAAGTTTGATGATGATCACTTATGAGTTAGTTTGAATACTCATGCCTTTGACCTGTGCCACTCAGAGTACAGTATTTACCTTGTTTTGTTATGAATGTTTATTTAGTGTCTTCCATATATCAAGAAAGAATCCAACTCCTCATACTTACGTTAGCGAAACATTTTCAAGAACCCTCCTTGCTGCTCAGCTGTTGTTTAGCTGGCACGTACAATGCTCACCAATATACTCGCAAGTGTTTCTTGGTAGTGTTCAAAGTGTCAGTCTTCGTATCATCAATAAGACTAGCTTAACAGAAACGCACAACAGAGTGTGATATCTCATAATCACCAATTACTCGTGGAGCATTGAAGTGAAGTATGAGAAAAAGTACCATGCGACTAGCACTCAGAGGCAAATATTGAATATTAGAATTATGACTACTCAAGTACTGATGAATTGATGTGGGAACAAAGGGTATTGTTCTACACGCGCTTATTATTGATGCCCTTATTGCGAAATCTAACTCTTGCAATTGCGCTCGTGTATCCTATTTGAATTTTGAGTTTTTACTTGGATTGGCAATTTGCAGCACTTTCTAAGCAGAGCCCGTTTATGATTGAAGTTTATCAAATGGACTTTAAATGCTGAAATAGGGCCACAGTGAATATGTTGAGCAAATGAACTGGTCTTTGAATTCTAGGAATGTTTGAACTGCGCTTCTCAATAGGTAAAATGACATCCTTCAACAGAGAGACAATATTTTCTCACCCAAAGTAAGGAATAAAAGATGTTAATACTGTTCATGAGTAATGAGATTTAATCAATTAAACTAAAAAGTGAGTCATAAAAGTTCTTGTTAATTATTAAAAGGATGCTAATAGCTTGTTGCAATACCTTTTAAAAAGCAACTACTTAGAAAACTAATCTACCTCCTCGTTCCGCTCACTAGTTTACAACTTTCAGTGCAATGCAAATCCCCTTGCAACTGTTGGATCTAATTCTATGTTACTAACAAGGTACTGTGAGACTATACTGAAACTTTTAAAGAGTTCAACTTGTGTTTACGTGTTCTATAGAAGACGGCGTTTCACCTACTTGCAAATGAGATAACAACCCAAACTATAAGATAAAAAAGCTGGTAATACCAACGTTCACTAATTCTTACAAGTTCTTATCACATCTTCGTCACGCTAAGTTCATTTCAGGTCAAACATTAGACATATTAGTTTGATCACTCAAATAGTAATATAAGAGATATATCAAAAGGGTTCACAGTAAGTACTTTGACTGCATTTCTCAAGCACACCATACCTATTCCCCAACCGTAAGGAGTTTTGGAGAGCCATCAGTATACACATCTAAATATTAGAAAACGGTGTATTTGAAGAGGATGTTTGGTAAACGTACCACAGAGTGTTAAATTCAATAAATCATTACTGATATTACACTTTGTATGTACTAAAGATGATATTATCCTTTGACATAGACCTCACTCGAGACAATCAACTAGAGTCTTCAAATCAAGAGAAGAGCACGGCAGGGTATCAAAGTAGTTCTACGTCGAATTAACTTTCAACTCTCCATCTTTGATCGATTCATGCACTTCACTTAAATACAAACCAATATGCAGTTACACTTTATGTACTCCAGATTTAGCTTGCATTACTAGCATAATTTAACAGGAACCCTTCATAAATGTGTACAAGGTATACCACACAAAGGTGTTACTGAGAGTTTGAGTACAAGCTCAACCAAGCCCCTGTCACTCATATACCCCCAAAGTATCACATAAACATTTTTAGTACAATCATATCAATCATTACTTACTAGCATCACTTCGCCTCGCAAATTGTAAATCATTAAATAATTGAAAATTTGAACTCCAAATCAATCACCGTTCCACGGTTCTTAACCCCTTGAATCGATGGCCAATTCTAATAAACATTCAGAGGAGTCTGAATCATTGATTCATTCATCCGATCGGCCCATCGAGTTGGCTACTATTGATGAACCTGATGTCAACACTGCGTTACTTACCGAGACTCCAGGTGAATCGCCTACCGCTACTCCTTTTGAATCACAAGCAGGCACTCCTCTGGAAACAGCTGCAAACACTTCGTTGGACTCTCCTGGTGAAACACCTGTAGATACACCTATTGTTTCTTCAGGCGAATCGGAATCAGGCGCACCGATCTCTCATGATAATGTCTCGATCCTGTCTACAGATGCCGTTTTAGACACTAACAAAGATGATTTGAACCTTCCACCTGTCCCTAAACCAGAACTAACCGAACAAGAAGTCAATCCCACATTGTCCAGATTCTTCCTGGCGTGTCAAGAGGGTAACTTGACTGTAGTCAAGGACTTAGTGTCTTCCCATCAAGTGGACGCGAATGATACCTTTTCTGATGGAGTTTCAGCTTTGCATTGGGCATGTCTTAATAACCGTTTGAGTGTTGTCCGGTACTTGTGCACCAACGAATACTCTCAAGCAGACCCAAATGCCTTAGGTGGTGACTTGAAAGCGTCTCCCTTACATTGGGCTGCCAGAAATGGCTTGGTTTACATTGTCGACTTCTTGATCTCAGAAACTTCGGCAGACCCTACAATCAGAGATGCTCAATCTTACAATGCTTTACACTTGGCTGTTCACAGTTCGAACATCACACTTGTCGTATATACATTGTTGAGTTGTTGCAGCGAGAACTCTACAAAAAAGGTGTATGTAGATGAACCCGACCAAGAGAACCGTACTGCATTGCACTGGGCAGCATACCAAGGTGATTTACTCAGTATCAACGTATTACTTAGATTCGGAGCGGACGTCTCAAAAGTCGACAACAACTTGTTCATTCCTTTGCATTGGGGATTCATCCGTGGCCATAAACTCGTGTTGAAAGCTCTCTTAGAAGCTGGATCTGATATCCGTGCCAAGAACGACCAGGGTAAAAACTCATTCGAGGTTTCTAAAGACATGAACTGTGTTAAAACATGGGCTAAAGTGTTACTCGAAGACGGAAGAGACCCCAAACAACAATGGCGCCCAAGAAGAAAAGTAATAGAACCAAAGGTTGGTAAGTTACTTACTTTTTTCGTTCCGTACCTCATCTTACCAATGATTTTTGAAGTCAACAGCTTCTATGCTGGATATGCAATCCCAAAGTTTTTCTTATCGATTATTCTTGCAGCTGCTGCGCTTTACGCGACCAACAGATTCATCGTTCCTACCTTCTTGATTGACGACAAGGCCCTTGCAAAATCACCACTTTTATCTGGAACCTTTTCTGCCACAGCTTTTTGGGCTGTGTTGGTATTCCTCCATTCATTTTTACCATCATTATTCTTTCACAACTTCTTCGCTTTGGTGTTCCTCGCTGGGTTCATAGGAGTGTTTGTGTGGGCGTTTTTCAAGACCATGTTTATTAACCCTGGATATGTTCCAACCCCATCCGATAATAAGGTTATCTTACAACAAGTCAAGGAATTAATTGCTGAAGGTAAGTTCGATACAGACAACTTTAGTGTCGAGACCCTTGTGCGTAAGCCGTTGCGCTCAAGGTACTCCTTCAACAATAAAAAATTGATTGCACGTTTCGACCATTACTGCCCTTGGGTCTACAACGACATTGGTGTCAGAAACCATAAGTTGTTCATGACATTTGTGTACTCACTTAATGCTGCGATCTTAATCTTTTTATACTTGGGGATGAAGTATTTTGACTTGGGTGAAGATGGGTACGAGAGTGATGCAGAAGGACATTGCTTCATATTGGGAGACGAATTGTGTTATGGTTTCCGTAACCACCTGTTCATATTCAACTTGATGGCTTGGTGTACTATGCAATACGTTTGGGTGCTGATATTGTGTATAGTTCAAACGTTCCAAATTCTCAAGGGTGTGACTACATTTGAGTTCAGCACTCTCAGCAGAAGCTTGCAAAGAAGGTCTAATTTCTCAACTGTTCCTCGTGACTTCAGTTCAGACGGTGGTGCTAGTGGTGCTGCCAATGACACAGAGAATGGAAACAATAGCTCACTGAATGGCCACTCTCACGAAAACAACTTGGCTTTGTTTGCAAAGCTTATTGGAGTTGACCAATTCATTTTAACAGTCAAGTTGAGTTTGGGTTCTCTCTTCTTTGCAAGACTGTCTTCGCTGTTCGGGAGATTGTCACAAGATTACACTGCGTATGAAGTGCCAACAGATTACGGAATTAAGCAAAACTGGCTCGATTTTTGGGTTTTGGGAGACTTGCACTGGAGAAACATATTCTTTCTTCCAATAGAAGGTGAAAACAATTTGAATGGCCAGGTGGTTGATTACTACAAGTTGTACGAGTACCCTGTTAAGGGAGCTGGTCATATTGTTTAGGATGTGCATTTTATAGCAGAGGTGTAAAACATGTTTTCCCAAATGGATGAGTATATTAATTAAGTGTTGTCCATCATATTTATGTGTTTATTCCTTGCGTTTAGTTTATATTAAAATATTTATCTCATATGACTACAATCTAGATATGAATATGTTTTTTAGGTTGTCATTAAGTCAGCAATATTTCTGAAGTCACTTCCAAGTGCTCAAATTTCTTCTCAAGAAACACATCCAGGGGGTTTAATTTCTCAATAGCAGCTTTGTTACGTTTATCAAGTACCGAGATTCTCCTGTTAAACCCTTCAACTAGTAAATCCGACCAGTGTTCATCGAATGGTGGAAGTTGTCTACCTGGGCTATCGTTGGTTGCAACTTTGCGAACACCTTCAAAATATTCTTCGTAATGAGGGTACAAATGACTGTACTTGTAAGTGTCTCCCTTGAGAGAGATCCTATCTTGCTCCCACTGGTATTGTTCTTCTTTTGAAGGTAACTTTGCACGGCCAGCAAAAATTCTAGCAGCTAGCACAGCCTGCCATTCGAATACTTTGAATGTGAGACCTCCAGAGACATTTCCAACAAATGCCAAGCTAGGATCAGGAATGTACGACACAAGCTGGTACAAATGTTGTACACGGTTGTTTGAGACATCCAAGTTTGGTAAAAATGGGTAGCTTTGAGAGTAACCTGTAGCGAAGATTATAGCGTCAACTCCGGTCTGAGTGGTTCCATCTTCAAAGTAAACGGTAGACTCGACTATTTTTTCGATATTGGCACGGGGGTCTAGTTTGGGGTGTTCCCAAGGGATCGATCCGTAGAGTGCATGAGGCTTCTGTTCTCTACGCGACGAGATCACCTTCTTGGCAACATCAATAGTGTCATAAATTGCATCAACGGCTGAGATAGAACCACCCACAACAATGACTGTTTTGTCTCTATACAATTCTCTATCTCTAAATTGCTTTGTATGAAATACTCCTCCATAGGAGTCTTGAAACTGTTGTAAGCCTGGGATTTCAGGAATAAATGGGACATAAAATTGCCCCGAGGCAACCAATAAGAAGTCAAATTCTTCTTCCCAGTAATAATCTTCCTTCTCACCAATTCTTCTAAGTAATAATTTCCATTTACCGTTGCTTGTTTTGGTAGCCAACTCAAGACTAGTGCCAAACTGAATGTACTCATCGTGGCCCTTAGCTTTATACAAGTCTTGTACCCATTCCTTCACAACTGTATGATGTCTAAAAGGAGTAGTCTTGCCAAACTTATCTATAGAAACTTGAGTTGCAGTCACTGGAATCTTTTCTTCTGAGAATTCCATTGTGGTTGCATCCACGTTGGTTTCCAAGTACAGATAAATCAGAGTACCAGAATAACGCTGAGTCTTGGACTTGGGAGCATAACCTGGTAAACTGAGAGGGGCTTCTTTCGAATCGAAACTTACAGCATTCTTGGCACTCAAAGACTTTAAATCACCCAAAGCATCTGGTGAATCATCGGAATAAATCCATGTACCTCCAGCCTCATTATTCCTCTCAAATAAGCTTACTTTGTCGAATTTGTTTTCCCTTAATACACTATCGAGGGCAACCAACCCAGATGGTCCAGCTCCTATTATAGCAACGGACATGGTAATGTAAAAGAGAAGTGTATATCAACCTTTTTATTCTTGAGATGCCACAGTTCGACATCTAAGGAACCTCTCCTGTATACAAAAAATGGTTGCAACTGTGAAGGATAAGGAATAAATGTCAGGTGGACTGATGTTAGCAGGTAATAATTGTTGGGAGGATTCAGAATGATGATTCGTGGTTGGAGAGAAGAATGAGCTATGAACTGTTTGAAGTTTCAATTTACTCAGATAGTAATTTGTAATTGTATTTTGAGTATATTTATTTTATTACGTCAATTTCAGTTAGATGTTGAAAGGAGATTTTGGTAGATTCGGAAGAATTGTGCTTCCACTGTTACAATCATAAAGTTTAGTTGCAGAAGATGTATGGAATCATTTGCATTGAATCTAATTATTTATAGATTTGATGAACCTCTTATAGATATAGAGTTAAGTTGGATACCTTAATTCGGTAGGTCCCGAAACCACAATGACTTTATCTGAGAAGTCGAAGATTCAATCTGAATGTTAATTTATAGTAGGTGAGGAGATCTCCGATACGAAATTTTAGAGATTGGTATGATATCTTGAGTTATTTTAATTAAATAACATCTGACATAATTGTTTACTTAGTTTTTTGTTATTGATTTAGAGGTTGCATACTATTTCATATTTATTTTACAAAGATAGTACACCCTACTTATGACCTATTCCACAACGGCTCTCGCCATTTACCTAATTCTAACTTCCTGTAGGCACTACTGCTATATCTTTTGTACCGGCACCGGTAGTTCTACTTCCCAAATCTAAAGACTTGGAGGCCACTGAAGGTTCTTCAAGGGCCTCGGTTTAACAGGACACCTAAGCGATACCGGTTCTCTCCACATCACCTTGAACTAGCGGCTATAAAGTCAGTTAGTGGCTTCAGAACTTCCACAACAAATAATCGTAACCTTCTCCGTTGTTATATTTACACTTCTGACTAACCAAACTGAACTTAAGATTTGAAAACTCCGTAAGTGAAAGCATTTTCTCTACTGTATAGTCCAAATCTTCAATACTAAGAATAGTCTGATCATTAATCATAAGTTATAGCCGTTGCTGATAAACTATTGCTGTTGCGTATATATAGCATAGCAATCATAAGATAGATTCTGGGTTATCCTGTGCCCTTCAATTAAAGGTTGTTACCTCTAATTTTGGGACCTGCATGTTTGTTCCAAAATTATCAACTCGATTGGAAAATAAAATTCAATTCATGTTCTCAACTACCGCTTACTTTAAGGGAATATTATGTCCTCGGATACGAAAGAATCAACCGTGTGAGTTGATGAATTGCATCTTCAGTCATGATAAATCAATCAAAAGGTCAAGAGAGAGTGATGACAATGACAAAGAAGAAGAAGGAGAAGAAGAAGAGGAAGCAACTGTTCCACTTAAAATTCAAAAACTTGACAAACCCAAGATCAATGTAAATTCAAAGCAGACTGATGATGATGATCTCGATATAATTGCCTTTATTCCAAGAGAGATTAATCATTTGGAAATCCCAACAGAGCAGAGAATTCAATCAATTGAAAAACTTTACGAAACTGCATCTACCCCACAAAATGCCATTCTTAAAGAATACATAGCATGCGATGCCAGTACAAATTTAAAAGAATACGAAGCAAACATACGACGTATACTAGCTGGAGAAAAAGTCATCGCACGTGTTGATCCAAAACATATCGTACCCCAAGATGTTGTACCTGCGCCAGCTACGATTCCAGAGAGAAAACGATACATCCTGATCATGGTCGACACCTTAAAAAAAATTGACCCTAGTATCAGATGTCCTATATTGCAAGCAGTTGAAGAAGAATACAAAATTGCACTGACCACATCTAAAATTACCTACCCCACAACCATCAAACGTAAAATCCATCAATTAACAAACCCAGAAAAGTATAAGAAAAAGGAATACATTATATCTAAGGAAGAGTATTGGAGTGAACTACAAGCATTGGTAATTCCCAAGGATAAACTTTCCAAATTTGGGTACGTTATGGAAATACCGAACACTGTTGAGCTTGTTCAAAAACGTACTTGTCACCGTTGTGGGGCTGAATTCACAATGAAAGAACAGTTGAACCAAGTGCATTGTAATTTTCATGCCGGAAGAGCAAGACGTAAAGATAAAAACACTCGTTTCTACGACTGTTGTAAAGCGATTGTTGATGTGGAAACTCAGACATGCTCAAGTTGCAACCATCATGTATTCTACTGGAGCAACAATGAAGAAAAGCACACTGCAAACCCATATCAAAAAATCGTACACCGTGACAACAAGGCTTTCAAAGCATTAGGAATTGACTGTGAAATGGGATACACGACACTTGGGTTTGAGTTGCTCAGAGTTACTGCTATTGACTACTTCACTGGAAAGGACGCGTTTGACATCATGGTCAAGCCAAATGGAGTGGTTGTTGATTTTAATACACGATATTCTGGTATTTCCGAAATACCTGAAGATGCTATGACTTTTGACGAACTGCGAGAGTACATGAAAAAATTCATAGACAAGAATACTATTCTCATCGGACATGGGTTGGAAAACGACATGAACGCAATGAGAATTATTCACGAGAGAATTGTAGATACCGCAGTCTTGTATCCAAAACATAAAACATCACCTACATTCAGATATAGCTTAAAGGATCTTTCCTTCAGCTACCTCAGTCGGAACATTCAGATGGGTGAACATGACAGTAGAGAGGATTCGATTGCTGCCATTGATATTGTTAAATATTTCATAGGTTTGGATGTCAAGAGAAGAAGACCGACAAGTTAATTTGATATAGAAAATGTGAACATTGGTAAGTTATGGGACAATAGGCAGTATTAGCCTGGAAGTGACTTCATTGATTGCTTTCGTCTTTGCAGTTATTTCCCACTGCTATTCGATATAAAGTTAACTTTGGAAGAAAATTGGATAATAATAGATACGTATGTAATAAGAAACAGAAGTTAATCAACAGATACTGGAAACTAATGGCACATATAATCTTGTTTAATTTATTGGAATATCTTGTAGCGGGCATTTTTGTATTCTGCGTTCATACGTTTACAGCTCAGTGTACGTCCTTTGTGACAGTAGAACTCTGCATTCAAAGGAAGGACCAATTCCATCTTCAGTCTTATTTTACCATCAAAGTCAGCAGAAACAGTTGAAAACTCACAAACTGGTGGTACTTCTACCACCTGATCAAAAGTGGCCTCAATTACGGTCGTATTCATTTTGATTTGTATCAACTCTTGGTATCCAGTTAAACATTCCAATGAATAATTCAACTCATCGAATTGATAAAACTCATAGTCTTTCAAGTTGGAATGGTATTGCATTTGCTCAATTAAATCTGCTTCTAACTGCTTTCCCACCAATCCATCACTTGTAAAGACAAAGTTGTGAATGTTGAAAGTGGGCAGTACTACCGAAGGAAATTTAGGGTTGAGATTTGTACGGCAATCAGATGCATCATAAAGGCGATTCAGCAACTTCAATTCTTTCAAAAAGAATTTAACAACTGTATGTTCAATACACAGTCGCTCCTGGTTCAACAATGGCAATATTTTGGTGGATGAGTGCATGGGATGTCCACTAGGCAACATTTGATGAAATGCTTGTTGTAAGAAAGTAGATATAGTGACACGATCATGAGTTCGAGCTGAGACCTTAAGAAGTGGTGTATGGTTGAAATCAATATAAGTAGCAAACAAAGACGGTATTATCGTCAAGACAACCAACCAAATCGTCGTCATTGGTGTTTTTGAATGTAGGAAATGCTTTGAAGTTTTAATTTTGCAGCCATATTTGTTCACAAATACAAAAATTGTGTACAAGAATTTTCTTACCACAGTAGACGAAACCAATGAATGAGGTGTATGAATGATGTATATGAATGATGTTATGAATGAGTATATTTCTTTACAAGAGAGATGTAGTATCTCGCCTGAGACACCTTCACGAGAATATTCATTGGCGATGATCTATTGGAAGCACCAACTAACATGATATATACATTGCGACAATAGATATAGAACTTGAATCGAAATGAAAATAAAATACTAGAATCAACAGAAATCAAAATACCCTAGTGTATATTTCGACATTTAAATAAAACGGTTGAGGCTCTAACTGATATCCAATGCCAATTTCGAATTACACCAAAATCGCTTACCATCAGATTAAAAGTCACAATATTTAGACTAGGACGCGTTCGCGTTTTCGCGTATACCACAAAAATTCAAATTATTTAAACCTTTCGAAATCTACATTTCAACTTAGTTGTACCAACTACATACGATCTTTAGCATGTCATCTAAGATATCGAAGAAGCCGATGACGCCTAAGAAGGCGGTTTCAGCTTCGTCTGGATCTACAAGTAAAAAGCAACTGTCGCTTATGTCTTTTTTCAAACCTGTTGATAAGAAGGAGAAACAGGAGGTTGAGGACCCAATTCCCAATTCATCACCATTACATTCAAAAGGCATACTCACTGTAAGTGCGAAACAATCAAGCAAGGCGCAGCTGATAAGTCAAGTGCAAAAAGCTACATCTACAACCCCAAAGAGCGAGTTATCTGAGTCTACTAGTGATAAGGAGAATGATGAGTTCCCAACTAGTACTCCACTCACTTCAGAGACAAATGAAGATGCACTCATCCAGAGAAAACAGCTGAATGTTCCAAACTCTTCACCTTACCATGAACCTTCTGAAAGAAAACCTCTTCAAGATTCTAATAGCCCCATTAAGCAGCGTAAAAAGGGAGGTGCAAGAAGAGCCGTCAATTATTTTGAATCAGATGACGAGGAAGCTGTGGTTACTAAAAGAAGAAGAGTTATAGAAAGTGATGACGATGATGACGAAGATGACTTCAAACCTCCTGCTGAAGAAGATGATGAGGATGATATGAGCGATTTCATAGTAGAAGAAGAAAAAAGTGATGCTGAAGTAAACGAAGAAGACGAAGAATTAGCCGAAGACCAAGATGAGATAACTAAACCTAAAAAGGTGGTCAGTACACCTTCGAAGTTAATGGCCAAATTCAACCCATCCTCTTCAACTAAGAACAACTCATCCCCAATCAGCAAACCAAAGCCTACACTTAAAAGCTCTCCTTTGAAAAAGAATTTTACAAAGGAGAATGAAGATAGATACCAATGGTTGGTTGATGTTAGAGATGCTGAAAAACGTTCAGTGACTGACCCGGACTACGATCCAAGAACACTTTACATCCCACAATCTGCATGGTCCAAGTTCACAGCCTTCGAAAAGCAATACTGGGAGATTAAAAGCAAAATGTGGAACACCGTTGTCTTCTTCAAGAAGGGTAAGTTTTACGAATTGTATGAGAATGATGCGATCATTGCGAACTCCAAGTTTGATTTGAAGATTGCTGGAGGTGGCCGTGCCAATATGAAACTTGCTGGTATCCCAGAAATGTCTTTCCAATACTGGGCCAAAGAATTTATCAGCCATGGCTACAAAATTGCAAAGGTTGACCAAAAAGAATCACTTCTTGCCAAAGAAATGCGTGGAGGTACAACTAAAGAAGAGAAGATCATCAAAAGAGAGTTGTCCAGTATTTTGACAGGGGGAACTTTAACTGACTTAGATATGATTAGCGACGACATGTCCATATACTGTTTGAGTATCATTGAAGAGGATTTGGGTGCAAATAAAAAGTTTGGTATTGCCTTTGTTGACACTTCTACTGGGGAATTGAATATGATCGAATTCGAGGACGACTTGGAGTGTACGAAATTAGACACATTGGTTACACAACTCAAGCCAAAGGAAGTCTTATGCTGCAAGGGTAACTTGTGTGGTACAGCAACCAAGATCTTGAAGCACAATGGTGAATCAAATAACCAAATCTGGAACAACTTGAATGAAGGGCTGGAGTTCTGGGACTATGAAACTACAGTTGAAAACTTGCTCAAGGCTCAATACTACAAAGCTGCTGATTTGGACGATACCTCCAACTATCCAAGTTTACTCATCGAGTTCAAGGAGACAAACCAAACAGCATTTCACGCATTTGGTGGATTGCTTTACTACTTGCAATTGCTCAAATTGGACCATAGTATTATGACCTTGGGCAACTTCAAGAAGTACGATATCTCTAAAAACACTGCCACTCATATGTTGTTGGATGGTATCACATTGCATAACTTGGAGATCTTGAACAACTCTTTTGATGGTGGAGATAGAGGTACTTTGTTCAAGTTACTTAGCCGTGCTGTGACTCCATTTGGTAAGCGTACTATGAAAAAATGGGTTTTGCATCCATTAATGCAAATCAAAGATATTAATCAAAGATATGACGCAGTTGAGTTCTTGATGGGGAGTGGATTGGAGGTCCGTAGCATTTTGGAGCAGAACTTGACTGGATTACCAGACTTGGAGCGTTTACTTGCTCGCATTCACTCAAAGTCGCTTAAATTTAAAGACTTCCTCAGAGTAGTGGAGAGTTTTGAGAAGATTAGCAAGTTGATGAAGCAGTTACCTAACTTTGTGAGCGAAGACACTGGATTATTACACAAGTTTGTTAAACTGTTCCCACTGGAATTAGAAGAGCACATCTCTGAATGGGATGATGCGTTTGACAGAGAACAAGCTAAATCTGAGATCATTGTACCAGTTTCTGGTGTAGACCCAGAGTTTGACGATTCCATGCAAAAGCAGAATGAATTAGAAGAGGAATTAGCACAGCTCTTGAAGCAGTATAAAAAGGACTACAAGTCACATGAAATAGTTTACAGAGATTCTGGTAAGGAGATCTACTTGATTGAGTTACCCAACAAGGCCACCAAACTGGTTCCTAACAGTTGGCAACAGATGGGGTCGACATCTAAAGTAAAGCGTTACTGGTCACCAGAAGTAAAGACCTTAGCACGGAGTTTGATGGAACAACGTGAATTGCACAAGCAAGTATGCGAGACCCTCAAACTGAGGATGTACGACAGATTCGACAAGCACTATACAGCGTGGACCGCTGCAATTAAATGCATTGCTAGCATTGACTGCTTGCTCTCGTTGACAAGAAGCTCGGAGGCTATGGGATTCCCATCGTGCAGACCTACCTTTACAGAAGAACCCCAACTTAACTTCCAAGAGTTGAGGAACCCTGTATTCTGCGGTACTCGTGAGTTTATTCCAAACGATGTTAGTCTTGGAGGTCTGGAATCTAACTTCAATTTACTTACAGGAGCAAATGCAGCTGGAAAATCCACTTTAATGAGAACAACTGCCTTGGCTGTGATTCTTTCCCAGCTTGGATGTTTCATTCCTGCACAACTGGGACATATGAGTCCAGTTGATCGTATTATGACACGTTTGGGAGCAAATGATAATATAATGCAAGGGAAATCAACATTCTTTGTTGAGTTACTGGAAACTAAGAAGCTTTTGAGTAATGCTACACCTCGACTGCTCGTTATATTAGATGAGTTAGGACGTGGAGGGTCAAGTAGTGATGGATACGCAGTTGCTGAATCAGTTTTGCACCATTTGTCTACTCATGTACAACCCATGGGATTTTTTGCAACCCATTATGGTACATTAGGCTCACTGTTCAATGGCCATCCACAAATCGCGCAAAAGAGAATGGGTATAGTTCTCGAAAACTCTTCAAGAAACATCACTTTCTTGTACAAGTTAGAGTCCGGTGTTGCTCCAGGCTCTTTTGGTATGCATGTTGCGCTGATGTGCGGAATTTCTGATAGTATTGTTGATTCAGCTGAAGTGGCTGCAAAGGAATACGAACAAACTTCGAAATTAAAGAAGGATGACACAACTGGAGGAATTAGTTTGGGATTACAGAGTGATTTCACATGGATGCATGAGAATAGGAAACTTTCAGATGATATTCTCAGGTACGATGAAACCACCAAAACTTCAGCTTTGGTTAATATTTTTGAGATTATAGGTAGTTTATAATTAGTCGTGACTTAGAGGTTAGAAATCTAATAAATCGATAATAAGTGAATAAAATTTTAGGTATCAGTAAATTGAAGCACATTACTGAAGGTGTTCTTTTAGTAGTGGAAACTGTAGAATAGAATGCTGAGGCAGCTATCAGTTTTTTCATTCTTGTTCTATTTGATGCGATGGTACGAATGGAATGGGATTATTCTGAAACCACTTGAAAAATCCTCAGATACGAGAATTAATTAAAATAGAATGAAATATAGCATGAGAACACTACTATCCAAATGTCTCCAACGTCTTAGCCATTCCACTCAATACCATATTCTCCCATTCCTTATGTAAAATTAATTCGCAGCCAAAAAACGACATGATGTCGCATTCAACGACAATAAAGAACAAAAATTTTTCAATACCAACAGACTTCACCAAGCACAATGCCGTCGTTACATAAGTACCAAAACAATGTGGCACGTCACGTAAAGCTGATGGATAAGAACTTGTGCGCAAGTTTGATTCGCCATGAGTATATTGTGACCACCAGAACCAAGGCTAAAAGAGCACAAGTTAAGATTGAAAAGTTCTTATCGACCGTATTCCAACAGGAGAAGGAGTTCAAAGAGAGAGGTATGTGGTATAAGATGAGAAACATAGACGCTTTAGATTTCTTACAACCTCCAGACAGAAACGAGATCGGATCTAAAATATTGAAGGACTTAGTACAAAGGTATCCTGAGAGACAGACTGGGTTCACAAGAATCATAAAATTAGAACCAAGGTTGGGAGAGGACAAGGCACCTATGTCAGTCTTGGAGTTAGTTGACTCAGAGTATGAAATAAAGTTCTGGTACACTGCCAAGATTGTTGCCAGATTGGAGTTACAAGGAGTACAGCTCGATGATATCACCAAGGTGAACATGAAGAAGTTGACACAACTCAGGAATAACGGTGACGAAGCGTTCAGAGAGGCTGTAGCTACATGTAAAAAGGAATTCTTCAAGTACGATGAGGAAACCAAGACATATTCGGACGCAAGCATAGAAGAGTCAATGAAGAACTTACCAAACTTGGATTTCCATGGTGGATCCCGTGCTGGAGAGTTTGTTCGTTCTAAGAAATTCCCAACTACCCCAAGACGTGAAAGAAAGCAAGTGGAGTTACCAAAATCTCCTTTCTTGGCGTAGATGGGGGCTCTTTTGATTGCAATGGAAGTTGAAAACTGCAAACATATGATCTAAAGCATGCTAATTAAACAACATAAGGGAAGATTATATGATTTTCATACGGAAGGAGAGTGAAGTTGGAGTTTTGTATATAGATAATAAGAATGATTGAACTCCATTTTAAGCTCTTTAGTCTAGGAGAAGACTATTGAGAATAATGTAGTAATTTAGAGTTGGGTCAAATATTTCATATCCAATAATTGAGTATGTTTTGAAACTGGATGCAAAACTGCAAGTAAAGAAAATTATAACTCATTCTATACTCCACTCTTAACGATTCAAAACTAACAGTAAATCTAGTTGTAGGATAAATCAAGTGTCAGCTTCTAGAATCGTTGAAATCAAATGAGACCAACTATTTCGTATATATATACTAACTGCGAGACGGTCACAATTAAGATTATTATCTTCTTCTCCTACTTTATCTTCACTAAGTTACAAGTAGTAGTAGATACAATGAGAGTATAAACCAATGATACTGAACAGATTTTCTAACTTACAAGTCTAAAGTACCTTAAATCACTCAATCAACAATCTAATCTCTGAACAAATATAGTATCAACCTCAAACAACTTTCTACTGTATATATTTATCTCACTCAGCATCAGCCTTTACCTTAAGTTTTCGGGCTGATAATAACATTTTTCGTTAACAAAAGAATACGAACAGAACTCGAATCAATGTGGTTTTCCAAAGGGAATTTTCAAGTAGAAGGCAAGCTTGCAGTTATAGTTGGAGCTTCTCAGGGACTTGGTGCTGAGTTCTCGTCAGTTTTATATTCCAGAGGGTGTACTGTTATATTAGTTTCGAGGACCAAGTCCAAGCTTGAAACCACGATAACAAATATCAAAGCTAAACATGGAGAATCTAAGAGTGGTGCCAAGTTAATAGCATTGCCATGTGATGCACTGGACCATGACCAATGTTCTGCTTTATGGACTGAAATCATAGTTAACAGGAAATTGGACCCTGACTTTATACTATGCTGTGCTGGGTCTGCAATCTGTAAACTTTTCCATGATTTGAGTGCTCAGGATTTGAAAAGTGGTATCAATACCAATTATGCAACTGCTTTGAATATCACTCATACAGGCTTCAAGCAGATCTTGAAGTCAAACCCTGAACTTGTCTACAACCAACACAAGAAAAGACATATTGTTATGTTTTCATCTGTGGCATCCTACTTTCCATTTATTGGGTACACCAATTATGCACCCTTGAAGGCTGCTGTAACTTCACTTTCGCATATGTTACGTCAAGAGTTGGGTCCCTATAACTTTAGAGTGAGCATTGTCCATGCTGGGAACTTTGCTAGTGAGGGATTTGCTGAAGAAGAAAGAACAAAACCTGTTATTACAAAACAAATTGAAGGTGCAAGCACCCCAATCTCTGTGGAAGAATGTACAGCCTTGATCTTGGACAGATTGAGCAAAGGTTATGACAATATCACTACAGATTTTGTAGGTTGGTTCCTTGGACTGGCTTCTCTTGGAGTACACCCAAGAGAATGGGGATTCATCCAAGTTTTATTTGCTTTCATTCTCCTGATAGTAATGCCTATTGTTAATATTGTCATCTACAATGATATCATTCTGTACTTCAAGAAGACAGAAGAAAAGAAGAGAAAGTAAACTACAAACTATAATATTGAATATGAGCTTTGTTTAATTGTAGATATATCTTAGATTTCCTCCAAGAATATTATTCATAAGCTTAACGTGCAACTCATACCTAAAAGTTTTAAATAACGTTTCATTCAATTAGTTTTGATTGATATCTATGAAGTTAAATACTGTTTTTTTATTTGGGTCATGGAGTTGATGCATGGATACATATGGGAACCTGCATTCTTTGAAAATGGAAGTTATAGAGAGAATAGATCTTCTTCACATACAATCCATACTCTACGATGTAAAGTCTGCAAACTTGGCTTTCATTACTTTTCAGAAACAGAATTTACTAACTTCTCTGTCAACCCAAGCAACTTCTTGTCTGCTGTAAGGCCCCATTGATACCAGTTAATCCCATATACCCAGTTAACCATTTTGATAATCTCATCATTCCAAATATCCTTGGAAGTTTCAGCAATGCTAGTACGCCCAGTGGTGTGTATGTGTGACGAAACAGGTTTCGAGTCTCTCACAATATCATGGTTAGTGAGGATCTTGTTATTGATGGTATTATCTGCACTTCTCAATTGCTGCGAAGCAAACCGCAGGTTTTTTTGAAAGTACTCTCCAGTATAGTAGGTCAAGGCTGAGGTGAGTAATACACCTCCTAAAAACCCATGTATTCTTCCTCCCATATTCGATACTTTGGTCCAATCATTAACTTGAAAAATGTTTTGTTTAAAGTCGGACGTTGGTCATGTGATGAGAAATTAGAGTGAGGATTTAAGTAGGAGGAGGATTGATACGCTTTGTTAGTAATTGGGGATGTTTGATTGTAAGAAATGAGTTCTAGATCATTGCAGGATACTTATAATTAGAGGTCAATTTTACTAGAATCACTTGAAATAGTTTAGTGTTGTTTTACTCATTATTCTCCTCTATTTTAAACTGAATTAAAACTGGCTGCTAATTTTAGTCGTGTGGAAACCGCTCAATTATCAAAGTCTGACGTTGATCATGTGATGCATTAAGTGTAGATGGTTGCAAAAATTGCAAACTATAACTATTTAATGATAAAGAAATGGAGAGGAGGAACAAGGTATAGTGAACTATTTGAAAGAACATATCTATAGTGGAGTTGTGCAATACTGTAAAACTTGAAATTATAATATTCAACAACTGTTACTTAATTTTAACGTATTATTACGTTCAGATATGCATCATTATGAGATAATTAGACTACTTATTACTTCTTCTTCAGTTGAACTCCCTCAAATAGTTCTCTGACATTAACGCAGAGCTACCAGAATTAGTTTGATAAAATCGGAAAGAGGTTTGCAGGTTCTATGACGTTTCCTGATGTTAAAATCGAAACTTACTCCAGTGGATATTAAAGAATAGAAGATCATTTGAAAATCTCCAGTGATTACAATACCTAGTTTCACACTTTCAACAAAGTGAAAACTAACTCGATCTACCAGTACCTTTTATTATATACAGTTAGTTACTCAGTAGACATGAACTTGCCAATAGCATTTCTCAAGAATGGTAAAGTATCGATCTTGTCCAACTTTACAGACTTTCCAGATTCTCTCAACTCCTTTACATCAGCAATAGCCTCGTCAACACTCTTCAATAAGAATGGCAATTCCTCCATTGGACCCTGTAATTCACCCAAGTCAGCGTTTGCTCTTTCTGCTTTTAAGTTTGCAACATATGACAATCCTAAGGCGAACTTGACATTGATGTCTTCTTCTAAGTTATAGTCTTCTAGTTGTGGTTGGATTCCAAAGAATGCATACTGTAATCTC
The DNA here is from genome assembly GCA_030568835.1 of Kodamaea hsintzibuensis (nom. inval.). Lineage (NCBI taxonomy): Eukaryota > Fungi > Ascomycota > Pichiomycetes > Serinales > Debaryomycetaceae > Kodamaea > Kodamaea hsintzibuensis (nom. inval.). The sequence continues at coordinate 758,873 of JAJMJA010000001.1, forward strand.
ACCAACTTGTCATTATACTCCAGTATTTCTGCAGCAGTAGCTTCCAAGTATCTTTGTTTGAAGCTTTCCAAATATTCATGTTGTTCTTCTTGTAAAAGTTGGGCTCTTTCGAATGAAACTTGTCTTTCTTGTAAGACTCTTTTGATAGTTTTTTGAGTTTTAATCAACTTATCCTCGAGGTTTTGTTGTGGGTTGATATTTCTGTGTCTTATAGCCTGACTTAATCTAACCTCTCTTGCTAATATATTACGTTCTTTCAAACACAAGTACCATAACTTGTGTAAATCGTCAAAAGATTTACGACGCAACTCCGCAAATGACCATGCACGCGACAGTGTGTCGATATCCTCCTCAAGTCTGAATGCACTGGTGGTTTCATTACCTTGTGGGAAAAATGCCCAAAGTGGATGGTCTGGAGAAACCTCAAAGTTCTTGTGTGTTGGTACAATAGGAGCCCTCAATTTAATCGACTTCAAATCATTAAACTTCAACGGCTTGGCTCTATTGCATGCCCTCGACGTGCTCGAAAGCATTCTACTCACAGTCAACATATCACACTCTCTTTACTGAACTCGTTCTAGTAAAAAATTTTCAGAGATTGAAAAATCATGAAAATGCGACATCGAAACAGAGGCTACGACATAGATGTCGCTCCCAACTGCACTCATTTTTTATTCTTTTTTTTTTTAAGATCCATCCAGCACCAACGATGTCGACGGTCAGTACAGAGCAGCAAAATCAACAGGAACCACTTGATCTTATTCGTTTCCAATTGGACGAATATGTATTAGTGAAATTAAGAGGAGCCCGTGAAATGAAGGGTAAACTTCAAGGGTACGACTCACATTGTAATATGGTATTGAGTGAGGCACAAGAATATATATACAATGAGGATGAAGAAGAACCAGTGGTCAAGAAGACTGAGATGGTATTTGTGAGAGGTGATTCTGTTATTTTGATTAGTCCATTGTCAGAATAATTTGAATACACGTACTCTACGAAGGTGCTGTTGTTGTGTGTGAAATAGTAGCAGTGAGAAGTGGAGGGGGGAGATTGGATAATCAGTGATTCATTCATTCCATATCAATATACTGCAGAATGATTAAAGTAGGTCTACAGAAAACAAACCCTAAGAAGGATGAAGTGATTTTCATCCTAACATGCTGTTCTAGTAATACATGTTATGTACATTAATATATAAACTCATTCTTTCATTGTAGTATCTTCATTTAATACGTTCTTTATCAATGCTAATTTCTTTGCGTTGACATTCCATCGTTCTTTGATTTGGTTTCCTTCTTTGATTTGTTCTTGGATGGCATTTACTGTTTTGTTGATAAGAGTATCGTATTCGTCCAATGATTTGTTCACCAGTTGCTTGTTTAATTTGAACAAGTAGGTGTCGTTGCTTACTTTGTCGAATAATCGTTGGTTCAGTAATAAGTTGGAGATGTCGACGTCAAATTCGAGTCCTCCAAGTAGTTCCTTGATATCATTACTTGTAACTAGTAATGAAGCAGGGTCGATATCTGTGTTAGAATTACTATAAGGCTTTGGATTCTTTCGACGAATATCATGAAATGTCGACACATTATACTTCTTAACCAAGACGGCCATTTTATCTAAGAGTGGCTTCTGGACTTGTTTAATATTGAGGATGTTTTCTTCCAATGCTTTGAACTGTAAGGAGAGCAAATCGTATTGCTCTAGAAGTTGTGTTTGGTATGGAGCTTCAGGGAACGTTTTATGTATTTCTAATACTTGTATCAACTCTTGAATATGGTTGGTATACTGTTGTACAGTCTTGTCCAATGTGAATTTCAACTGTTGTACTTTTATCTTATTATCATCACTTACTGAACCTTGACTAGCTTCCTTAGATATCTCCACGTTAAGCAGGAAAATATCTTGCCTTAGCTTGAGGTACTGTGTGGTTAATTTATCTTCATACTTGACATGGTTCAACGTCGACTCCTCAATCAATCGTTGTTGTTTGGTATTGACGAAAGACATTGTTATGAAAAGTTTTGATACTGAGAATTGAAAATTGATATTCTTAAGATCAGTGGTGATTGTGAGTTTTATAAAAAAGGTTGGAGAATAAGATTTAGATGATAGTAAAAGTATTGTAGAGAGTCGAATTATGTATATCTCATTTAACAGAGTGGCTTTCAAGACTTTTGAATACGTTATTTAGTGGTGCTGCAATTATTCATATCCCATTTTATAAGTTAACTGTGATGTTATACGATTCAGTAAGCAAATGGAATTACATATTCACTCTAGATATCTTTAAAATCTTTAACGTTCATAAAGGTTGAGCTTCAGTTTGACAGAGACAAGTTCTTGTAGTAGGGCCACTTCAGTCTTTCCATTCTCTTTTACTTGAAAATGGTCTTACCACTCCAAGACTAGATTTGTTGTTCAGATATGGAGTCTAGTTATGATATGCTTCTTCTATATACATCCTATAATAATCCTCACTCTAACTGAACAGCTCATAACTTTGTATCTACACTAATTCCAATGAATCAAATCGAATATTCAAATCAATAAAAACTCGAATTTGCAGCCAAACTTAACATTTACAGCATCTATAAATATTCAATTATTTACTCTACTTAACAATAGAGAAGGTACTAATTATGTAATTACCATTAGTTTCAAAAAAAGTATTGTACATTGAGTTTCGTGTAACCAACACTTCCCTAAAAATGAATAATGTGTTTACCTGAAGTAATTGCAGACTTCACAAAGTCTGTAACGTTACCATCCCAATAAACCATTTTGGTTGAATCTTCAGGTACTTGAATAACCTTTGAATGGTACAACTCAACAATCTTCTTCATAGTTTCAAGTTGAGCTTGTGGGTAGATAGTGTTGTTCTTAGCTAACCAGTATCCAGCAGTTCTAATGCTTTTGTACAACTGTTCCTCAAGCGAGTAAGAACTATCGAGGTTGTTATTTAGTATACCATACGTGACCATTGTACCCCCATAACTTAAGGAAGATAAAAGCTGAGACAGTGCTTTACCACCACCTACAGCATTAATGGCAAGAACAAACCGTCCATTTTTTGAAATTTCTGGTAACAGGTTCAAGAAGTCAGCATGATAGAATTCAGATTCGGTTACAACCTTTGTTGCACCCAAGGCGTACAATTCTTTAATATCAGCTGCGGTCTTACCATCGCGAACAATCAGCATGGTTTTCACACCTTTATATTTTGCCAACTGCGTAACATACTGGGCAACTTGACAGTTACCAGCATTCTGAATAATCCAATCGTTTTCTTCCCATGTATTGATAAAGTGGGTGAATAATTCATAGGCAGTTGGAGGGTTAACATGAAGAGTGGCTGCCTCTTGAAGACTAAGACCATTGGCATTGAAGAACCTCGTCTTTTTAATATCTGCTATCGCATATTGTCTCCAAGTACCAAAACAATAGTCCATTGGAATAACAGAATCACCCACGATAAACTCATTCACATCTGATCCAACGTGAGTAACTTCAAAAACACCTTCATTTCCTCCAATAAAAGTTTCAGCTGTGCTGGTATTATCTATCCGCTGAAGCAAAGGTGGAGTAGCATACCTTCCGTCGATCATCAACAAATCAGAAGGATTAATCGGAGAAGCTAAAGCCTTCAAAACCATTTGAGTAGGTTCTAAAGTAGTCTCATCTATAGTAAACTTAGTCTGTTTAAGGATAATAGCTGGATCTCCGATCTCTTCATACGTTAAAGCATATCCTGTGATGGTCATCTTTGGCTTATCTCAACTAGACTTATCTTAATTAGACTGACTTTGCTAGGGATTTCATCTTCATTTATAATACTAAAATAGCAAAAAAATGTCAACTTTATCTTTCCCAAGGCTCAAAGTACTTTGAGGCAATGCCGTATCACAAACATCACCCTGGAATTAGCGTTGGTTTTAAAAAAATTAAATATTTGTCATCATGATCGTTGACACTTTGAGCTCAGTACATGATAACAATTCCACAGGAATGGCCAACTCCATTACGCAAAAATGGGTGCAAAATTTATATTACATTGCTTCATTGAATTCTAATCTTTTGGCCTGTGATATTGATTAAATTTATATGAACTGCATTCGCTTATTAGCTTTTTCCATCATTTGATCCGTTGCAAAAGAAATCCATGAAGCAGCAACCGCCTTATAAAGTCAACTTATTGGTTAGCTCCAATAGCCCAACCTAATCCTGAAACAAACAAATTCGATAACTTATCGCTTGCAGCAGCAGCGTTTTGCTGAGTAGTATTTGTGATGCTTGCGAGATTACTGTTAAGGTTATCTTGAATCGATGTTAATCTCACATTATTGACACTGGTTTCAATTTTGGCTCCATCTTCATGTAAGAATTCCTCGTTTTCTTTGTTCGTTAACTCGTTTAGTTGGCTATTCACATACTCCCATTGCTTTAATACTCTGATACTATCAACACCTCTGAAACTCAAAAGCAACGAAAGAAGGTGTCTTTGTTTCTGTAAAACAATCTTGTCTTTTACTTCAAATCCGGACACACTGGCAAACGTTTGCCAGTGCTGTGAGACGATTTCGGGTTTACCCGATTTCATCAATTTAAGTGATTCTCCATGAGCAAAGTCAAAGTTTGCGTCTGAAATCGCTGCTTCTATGCAGAGGCATTTCAATTCTTCAGATGTGGTTGTACCTATTTCTTGAAATACCTTCAAGTCGTCTATTATAATGAAAAGCTCGTTGTACTTGAGATATGAACGACGGTTTAATGAAAGAATTAAACGTATCAACTGCAATGGTTGAGAAATTGCGTATTGCTGAATGTCGTAAGGAGTTATGGCCCTGCTATCCACTGTAATTCTATATTTCTTGATTTCGTCGATAGCAGCAAGTAAATGTACTAGTTTCTGTGCTTCTGGGTCTTTAGAGTCTACCAAATGACTCAAACACTCCATTGCTTGGGTCAACTTCTTATCATTTAAATTTGTAGATGAGTTTACCAAGCTCCATGCTTTTTCAAGAGCTAATTGACTGATATTCACCGAAGTGAATTCTTTGAATGCTATTTTGTCATAGATTCTTTCATCGAGTAATGCTTGTACTGTTTGTGTACTCAACTTCCGCTCAAGATCAGCTTCTGATACGAATGTCATGTTGTAGAATTGAACAGCTTCAATCACCTTGAGGTAATTCGAGTTCGATAAGTTATTAATGATTTTAGAGACCTCAATTTCTTCACCTGATTTGTATCTCAAGTACTGTGGGATTGTTAACTGATTAAAGGGATACATTTTCTGGCAAACGAATACGATTTCTGCTAACAATTGAGGTTTATCAAAGAGTATTTTTGCACCAGATTTACTAAACTCTTTAATAGATACTTTTTCAGTTGGAATTGAAAGAGTAGTGAAATCAACTCCTTGCTCTGGGAATGTAGGTAAGAACTTCAAAGTGTCAACTATCAAGTCATATACACTGATAACTTCCATGGAAGGAATATCACTGTTGAATGCGTGGTAGTAGCACTGAAGTAAGTATTGTGGAACAATCACTGATAAGAAAAGGGCACTTTTCTTTCCTTTGCTTATGGCTTCTATCACGGTTTTCCACAATTTATATCTTCTAACTAATGGTTCGTCTCTTGAGAACATCCATTTCAGTAATTCTTCAATGGCACCAGTATATTCAACTAATGGCACAATTGAGTTTGAGATCCAAGCAGGACCTCCATTTGAACTGTAGTTAGCAAAGAAGGTGAATTTGTCAAATCCATTGGAGATATATTGTTGAAATTTGACAGATGCATTTGTATATTCATGATAGTACAAGTACGGTTTGATTATTCCGTAGTACCATTCTGTAAAAGGTACATATTCACCTAAAACCTTGAAACAATATTGATAATCATCTCTATTAAAGTCAAAGTATGGTGAATCATGTTCTACTTTTGCCCTGACAAAGTCGAAGAAGGTCTTATTTGTGTCTCCAGATATTTGGAATTGTGTTTGGACATTTGAGGTGATCAACAAATCAACTGCTGTTCTCAATACCAGTTCTGGGTTACTTTCCAAATGAACAATGTTTTGGATCCAATTGGCATATTCTTCAAAATCAATGACTTCATTTAAATCTTCCTCCTCCTCACTAGTATCATCTCTCGATTTCAAAAACTTATGCGCAATATAATATACCTGATCATATTGATGTGTTATAGGACTAGTATATTCAATAAGAAGATTTAGAACCTGGGGTATAGTTGTGTAATGGAACTCATCATGATTAAGAAATTTGGCCAACTTTTCAAAAACGTCTTCAATCTCACTCAACCCTGACGTCAAGGCCTGCGCTATGGATACATACACCGTAGCATCATCTAGTTCCGAGCTCATGGTGATTGTCAAGTGGTTTTTTTTTTTTTTATGAGGGGACGTGATTTTTAACAGCAAAGTCCTAAAAAGCGAGATTATGTAATGATTGCAAATAGATACCATTTGGTACTACATTATGAAGAGAGCAGGGTTAGAGTTAATTGAAGGAGAGTCCAATGTTGTTGGACATTTATTAGAGTTGAGGGAAGGAGATTTTGCTAAAGTTCAAGTGTGTGATTCTTCGAAAGCTGGAGGATTAATGGAGTTAATGAGGGGTCCTAATAGAGTTGAAGTCTATGAATTAGACTTATTTAGGGGGCAGTCAAGTGTTGAAGTTTGGGAGACTACAACTGTAGGTAATTTACTTGAATTGATGGAGAGTAATTCTGTTGCTGTTGAAGTATGGGAATCAGGTAAACGTCCAATTTAATCATTAGTAGTCCTACTGGTCTTTATGGATATTCAATTTTGACGTATCCGTCAAAATAATTAATTAACTTGAATTGAATAGAATAGAAAGTGAGAGTGAACCTTTTTATTCTTTGAGTTAGAGCTTGGAAGTTTATGTCAAAGTTAAGTACTTAGAAGAGAGAATCTTTGGAAGTTTATGAAACTTTGTTCATTTTGTTACCTATTGATTTTGTTCACTATATAATAATGGGACCTGTTTAAAGAAAGACAGAAGACGTTGAAGAAAGGAATGTATATGTATGATGTACATGCTCAAATTTAATTCATGAGTCATGTTTACACTAGAAGAAGACGATTTTAAACATTTAAATGTGGGAAGATTGTGAAATTGACTGTGAGGTGCTAGTTCATAAATCATCTTATATAGTATCTAGTTTTAATATCTAGTATTGGTATATAGAAAAGTATATAGATAAGTATATAGATAAGTATATAGTTTAATACAAATTTTAATAAACAATAGAATGATATTAGTTGGATGTTTCTGTACGTTAATTGTATTTGTTGTGGGATATACATGATATATATTCTTAATGATTTGATTGACAGTATATAGAAGTAAACTTAATACTCTATTTTATACTCTTAAATACTGTACAAGATTAGTACAAATATTTCGTCAAACATTGATTAATAGGCAATTGAAAATAGAGATCAATAGTTCAGTTATTCACACCATACTATAATCTACTGCTATTCATACAACTCAGATATCCTCCTACTCTCTCATTAATAATTCTACACATTAAACTATTGTCTTGTGAGTAATTGCCGTGCTTTCATCGTCATCTGATGAAGTTCAATATACAAAGAAAACACCATTAAAATTACTAAAAAAGGTTATACTTGTTAATTATAATCCATTTTCAATTGATTCAGATCATGTCTTGATTTGGTGGTTTGGTTCTTTAATCTACTCACTATATATCCATATTCAATACCTACTTACTATCAACTCATCACATTCAAAAGATTACTTTCTTCATTCAATTCCACATCTAACTCAATCATTCAATCATTCCCATTATTTTCCATTGATCATCACCACATTCATCACTTTATCCTTATCAATTTGCCTCCGTTTCCTCACTCGATCTCCTCCTTCCCTTCTGGTATTTCCCACAATAAAAATTCAGAAAATTCACAATCAAAATTATAAAAAAAAACAACCACATCATTACACCACCAAAGTCCATAATATAAATGAACGGACGCAGTTCGCAATTCCATTATTCCATTACAAATATTATAAATGCTTCGAACAGTGAAAATAGCGGCCTTTAGAATACCTAGATCCACTAAGACTTCTTTTCCAAACGCGTCGCAGCGTCATTCCAGTACAACTACAACTACAAACATGAACGAGCATTCTAAATTGAGTAGAGTATCGTATACCCCACGCGTCGAGAGTGATCCTGCAAAGATTAAGGAGCTCCAGCTGTTGTCGTTTGACTTCTCAAGTAGCTATCCTAGTCAGCAAGAACTGCAAAGTCAGAAACATACACATCGAAATAATAATAATGCGTTTGATAACAAGACTATTTTCACACCAACCTTCATAGAGTCGCTTGCCCATAAGAAACAACTGCAACACCTGCATCAACTGCAAACATTATCGTCAGATCCATTCGAATTTAGTGACGATGATGATGTGATTATGCAAGCATACAACAAACATAAAGAAGTTGACACCATAAATGTATCATCACCAGTCAAGAAGGAGGAACCATCTCAAAACAAACCTATTCATGAATCAACTCAACAAAAGAATAGTCCAGAAACACATGTAGAAATCAATAATTATCCATTAAGTGACCCTTTTTCAGACTCCGATGGATACTTTTCACCTGATGATTTATCCACAACTATCCACCAAATTAATCCAAACATAGCACCTACTTCAAACTTTTACTCGGTCGATCCTAATCCAGCACCTTCGACTACCTTTGCAACTCGCAAAAGATTAAATGAAATACCAAATGGAAACGATACAAAGAAAGTCTCTGTGGGTACAGTTGCATGGGATGGGAAACTGATGGACGCATTCAAACCACCTATCCAAAGAGAACAAACACGAGCGATATCAACAACTACAACAACCAAAGCTAAAACAGTTTACCCTTCTATTCAACTTTCAACACAACTTCCTAAAAACTTAGACGAACCTAATACCGAAAAAGTGGTAAAGCCAATAATGCTCCTGGACGAGCAAGAGTACATTCTACAACAATCACTAAGTGGAACTTCACTTTTCTTTACGGGGTCTGCAGGTACTGGTAAATCCGTATTGCTTAAGTCAATCATCAAAGCATTAAAGAAAAAGTATAAGCCAAACAACGTCTCAGTAACAGCATCCACTGGACTTGCTGCATGTAACATTGGAGGAATAACTTTACACGGATTTGCCGGTGTTGGACTTGGGAACGAACCTGTTGACAAGTTACTTACCAAAGTACGCCGAAGCAAGAAGGCCCTCGAGAGATGGCTCAATACCAAAGTGTTAGTCATAGATGAAATCTCAATGGTTGATGGTCTTTTTCTTAACAAGTTAAATGAAATCGCCAAGAGGATACGGCGTAGTCAAGCACCTTTTGGAGGTATACAGTTGATTGTCTGTGGTGACTTTTACCAGTTGCCACCTGTTGTGAAACCAAACCCTCTGGATCCAAATGAATTACCTAAAGACCCATTTTTTCTGTTTGAAAGCAGTGCTTGGAAGGAATGTATTCTGTTGACCTTGATATTAGTTGAGGTTTTCAGACAAAAGGGTGATCAAACGTTCATCACAATGTTAAACGAAATGAGAACTGGAAAGGTGACAGATGGTACACTTCGTGAATTTGCCAAGTTACAACGTCCCGTGATATGCCCTACAGGAATGTCACCTTCCCAGTTGTTTGCAACAAGAAACGAAGTGGAAAGATCCAACAACGAACGTTTGAGCAAGTTGCCTGGAGATGCGCAGGTTTACAACGCAGTAGACGGCGGAACTTTACCTGAACCTCTGAAACAGACCACCTTGAATAACTTTTTGGCTCCCAAAAAGCTATTCTTGAAGAAGGGAGCCCAGGTGATGTGCATCAAGAACTTTGATGAAACTTTGGTGAATGGAACAATGGGAAGAGTGGTCGGATTCATGTACAAAGATGTATATATGAGCAGAAGAGATCAAGAGAATATCAAGGCAGAACAGACCATAGACCTGGATGTGACACAGGAAGCAAATATAGAGGAAGCACCATCAGTCAGTCAGGATTACATATTCAACAACATTGAGGTATTATCTGAAGCTAATTCCGAAGTCAAAGCCCTGAACAGAAAACGTAAAAAGGATATTGGACAGGAAATGGATAAAGGTCTGAATATGAGAGAGTATCCTATTGTCAAATTTACATCTCCTGATGGTGTGAGCACTAGAACGATTTTGTTTGAACCAGAAATGTGGACAGTAGAAGACGAAAACGAAACAGTACTCGCGTCACGCTTACAGTTCCCCTTGATTCTTGCCTGGGCCCTTTCAATCCACAAGTCGCAAGGACAAACTTTGCTGCATGTGAAGGTTGATCTTCGTAATGTTTTTGAGAAAGGTCAAGCCTATGTTGCATTGTCCAGAGCGACAAGTCGTACAGGACTTCAGGTCTTGAATTTCAGTAAAGATAAGGTGCATTCGCACCCAAAAGTTGCTGCATTCTACGATACATTACTTTCTTGTTCTAAGGATGGCGTTATAAAGGTTGGACAGCAGAAATTACCGTTCCAGCAATTTTAGTAGTTTTATATTTGGGTTTTAGATTTAGATAGTTTTATACAGGGATTTTACTTCTTTTTGTTAAGCTTCTTCGCTTTTGAAGTCTTTGGACGGGATTCCATCATTTCTTTCATTGTCTGGGTCATTCCATACTGCAAACGAAGTTTATTGTCCTTCGTTGGACTTGAGTTTGTCTCAACTAGATTCTGCAAGTTATTGAACATAATTATTTGACTGAAGCGACGAGAGTCTGTAGAGTCAATTTCACTGTTCAATATAAACATTATCGTTTTCTTCTCTTTGGTGTTAGATCTTCTAAGTTTCTGCAAGTAAAACTGAGACAAGTCCAGAGCAGGATCAACCAACCCAGTAATTCCTTCGTTGGCTTGTTTTGAGTCTATTGACAAGTGACTTGGTTCTTTAGGGAATGCAAACAGAGGTAATAATGTGTCCAAGCCATACAAAACGATCCGAGATATTCCGTCCACTGGGAACCCAATTAATTGTATTGGGTTTGTAAGAACAAACTTGGAACGTTTACCTTCACTAGAACCACTCTTTGAGATATAGGTTCCCAAAGAAACCAGATCAGCAAAACTTTTAAATACTTCTTGCCTATCTTTGCTCAATTTCTTTCTTAACAGCTTGAGGTCAATGTAATTTGGAACTACTAATAAAATTGGTAGATTCATATCAGGGAATTGCTCAACAATATAATCCAAGATTGATCCCATAGGTGCTAGTATATCCTTCTTGTGCAAAAATCTGCTTTTTAGGTAAGTCTTTTCGTAGTTTTTGTAGTTGTTCAGTGAAATGTTGGTGAGTGAGTCCATTTGATCATTTAATTCTTGATTCAGCTTAGGAGCATTTGAAGTAATGTCGACTTCAGATACTGTATACTTAGACCCACCATTGCGCTTTGAAACGGCAAATTTTGCCAGAATCGCATCGTCTTGAACTATTGGTTCTTGGTTGTTTATGGAGGCAACAATAGACCTCTCCTTTTCTCTCAAGATTCTTTGTTCGTTAGTGAATCGTATTGCGTTTTCAGCGAATCGAACAGTTATATCATCACTCTTCTTTTGAGTAGAAAGACCAGTAATATTTACAGGGTTTAATCTTTCATTCTGCAAAAGGTCGACAACTTTTCTTTTCGTTTCTAAAGCACGTTTATATTGAGCATCATTATGGCCAATAAATGCAAACTGAAGTGGCTTGTATAATACTGTTCTCTTTTCTTTGAGTAATCTTTTAAATAAGTCTTGATGTATCTCTGCACCATTCAAAGTCGTGTTGATATCTTGTGGAGTCAAGGGATCAACACCTGTCATATGGTTATATTCCATAACAATTTGAGTATGATTTAAAGTATTACGGATAATATAATTATCACGTTTAAAGATTCTTTCGGTATCTTCCAATCTTTCTATTAAGTTGTCTGAAAACTCGTTCATACTTTTACTTTGTATTTGTTTGATGATCTTCTCGATCTTATGCTCGTAAACTTGTTTCGTTGAACTTCGATTGACCTTCTCTCGTTTTGAAATTAAGGCAGTTTCATGGATTGCAGGACTTTTTAAAAGAATATCAATCTTGTCGACCCCCAAGAATTTTGTTGATTTTAACGATTCTATTAAATAAGGACGGGAAGAAGGGTTTTCTAGCAACTCATCTAATGCTTCCACAGTTGTAATTAATATTTGAGGTAAACTCTCACTCAAGTTTTCCAGAGTTGAATACTGACTTGTGAGGTTCTTGCCATACAAGAATTCCACAGTTAGTGGAATTCTGGAAAGTTTAAGTTCGTTATCTCTAGACTTCTCTAACTGGCCTGGCGAGCAGTTCTCTGGTATTCCTTCCAATAACTCCTTCACTTGGATTTCGTATTTCTTCACCATGTCAGGCGTTGGAGCTATTATAATACAATCTAGTTTTGAATCTGATTTCAAAAGATCGTAGCTTGGAGAGGCACTCAAAGTTAAATTCAATGCATATAGTAATAAAGCAAGCAGTTTACCTGTTCCAGCATCACTTTTAAAGATCAAATTGTGCTTGGACCCAAGAATACTCAATATTTTGCGTTGATCTAAAGTAGGCGAAACATTATAAGAAGGGACCTCTTCATGTTTCTGTGAATCTGGTAAATATAGTTGGTTCAATTTATGTTGAAAGAAGGGTAAAATACCGAATTTCGAGAAATCTCCTTCTTCTCGAGGATCATACAGTAACTTGGTTTCATCTACTCGAACTGAATAGAATCTTACTGAAACGTTGAGTCTGGGAATACATCGATATCGTATTGTCCGAATCAGTTTTAGCATTTAATTTAAAGCTGAGGTTGCAAAATTTTCAAATTGTAAATAGTGCGCGCTACCAAGTATGGATCAGTACAGATTATGAGATTCCTTTACAATTAGAGTTAAGCTGTTTATTTTGAATTGATGATGAGATGATGTCTAATATTGATAGAAATCCAACTGTTATTGTCTATTAAACTAAACTTCTTATATGTAATAAGAAATGGCTTCAGTTGGTTGAAGATAGTTGATGGTGCAAAAACATATATATTGTAAAAACCAAATTTACAATAAAGTGAAATACTGTTTAGAGAAGCTTGGTTGTTATAAACTTATATGATACTTAACTTATGAACCTAAAACTAATCATTATAGCTTATTTCTCACTTTCTCAACTGGTACCAATTGCTCGATAATTGCACCGGCATCAGCATCTCACCGCTCCTTTTGCTGTGGAGATCTGTTGAAAAGAGGTAGTTGCTGAAGAGTCAACTATAAATAAGCACAAGATCCTACGACGACCCGAAGCTGTCCTGTCTTTCAACTAATTTTTACCTTGTAATTTATCAGTTGGGAAGCTAAACTCATTAGCCTACTTCACTTTAGTCATTCTATCCAGTTGCAACCAAACTGAAAATACACTCTTGGCTGCAAAAACGTATAGTAATTTTACAAAAAAATGAATACAAACTTTTAATAATATAATTTTAATTGAAACAATACAGTTTCGTGTATCATTCTAAGAATTACGTATGTTTAAATAGAATTCCTCCTGAATAAGGTTTTTCTTTTTCCTGAAATCTTCAGTTTATCTACCATTCCAGCGATTGGAGGTATCTGCCCTGTTTGTTCCCATTTTGTAAACAATGCGTCAGCATATGCAAAGCCCACATGGTAGATTTCGTCAAACTTGTTGAAATCCAACGTGGCATAGTTATCAATTGGAGGTCTCAAGTATATAACTCCAGGAGTAACTTTTGCTTGGTTCAATGCATTAACACTCGCAACATAAGCTAATCTCATTTGAATATCCATCATGTTTGGAATGTTAGGGTGCTTAGAAAATGGATTCCATCTGTTAAACAACACCCAGAACCCACTTAATGTGTCACCATAATTCATTGGTGTCCTGTCATCAGCAGAGCCAACATCGACCGCAATAATATACTTTGCACCCTTCTTTTTCATTTCCATCACTGGAAGATTGTCCAAGTAGCCTCCATCCAACAACATGCATCCTTTATATGCAATTGGGGGAAGAAGACCAGCAAGTGACATAGATGCTCTGATGAAACGCCACAGATATCCGGTCTCGTGAATATCCATGGTTGAGTTGGTGATGTTAGTTGAATTGCAAAAGTATTTGATCCAGAAATCTTCAATTTCACTTGTTCCAAAGACTTTCCAAATACCTCTATTGAACTCGTACCCAGTAATGTATGAAGTGACAGGGTAGGTTAAGTCAAGGAAAGATCTCCAAAGTGAAGCAACTCTTTTTGCAAACTTCTTGGACCGACCATAAATGGAAACTATATTGTACTCCTTTGCGTATAATCCTCCTACAAAGGAACCAATTGAGGTACCCCCAATCAAATCAACGGGAATACCATGTCTTTCCAATGCTGTAACTACACCAACATGAGAAATACCACGCGACCCACCTCCACCTAGGACTAAGCCGACAGCCTCGTTAGATAAAATACGTGCCAAACGCAAAAAGTCATGCTTGTGGATCATGTTTGGCTTCACACTTGTATCTTCGTTGCTCCTTTCACGGATTCGTCTGGCTAAGAAATTCGCTCTGTTTCTTACATTTTCAAACACTTGAGGATTGGTCTTTTGCAGGATCTTAGACGCAAGTTCTTTTATAATACTTTTCCTTTCGTTCACCAGTTTCGTTGTGTCTCGATTCATATCCATTTGAATGTGATGGTGTCCTTGTACCCACATTCTGTTCTTCAACCAAATGCTGGTGGAACCTGCTACAACGTACTTGTCTTGGTGCATCAAGCACAAATCAGTTCTGGCTGTCGTCTTCATCTTGATAAGGAGTCGTTCATAATCTCCCATACCTGTGGCCACAACTTCATCTTCTGCATCTGCGAGTAACAAAATACAGTCACCTTGTGAGATACAAGTCGATGTCCAGTTCAGTTTTAGAGGTGTATCGCACACATAGACAATTGTTTCGTATTGTTCTTCCAAGTACGCAAAGTATCCTGATAACTTCAACTGAGATAAACGTTCGTCAAATGCGTGTCGCCCTAGATGCGTTAAGGTCGACGCTTGATCTAAAGCAATAACACTACGACCAATAGCTTTCAAGGAATGCACTAATTTATCAGCAAATTCCCTCACAGGAAGTCCAGAGTTACAAGGCAAGATTGTTATTGTCTTGTAATTCGTTGAGATGTAGGGAGTGGTATCAGTATTAATGACCGATGTAAATTGGGCACTGTTCTCCTTACTTTGGCTTGTAACTTTCTTGGCCACAATTCTTGATATCTTAATCATTAAAGATGGATTCTGCATCAGTAGCATCTCAAACAATGTTCTAGGAATACGTGCTGTTTCAGAATCTCTAACTGCTATTAACGAAGTGGTTCTACGCAGGGCAGTCAACACTTCAACTTCTCCAATCAGCTCGCCGTGGCCGTGCTCACCTAAAATCTCGATGTCATCTTTATCCTTCTTTTTAGCTTTACCTGTAATATCTCCTTCATCAATCAAGCAAGCATGCTCTTGTGAGTTTCTTTCAAGAGTGCTTTTATTCCTTACAACTCTGAACCTACCACTTAACACCATATGGAATCCGTTCGCTAGATCTCCTTGTGCGCATAACACATTTCCAGCAGGAATATGACACCATTCGAGGGCAAAATCGATAGTAAGAATCTGGTTCAGTAACAAGCTCTTGAGCTTTGTTGCCACAGGTAACAATAAGAAATAGAACTTGTCCATTAACTTAGAGTACTTCTCCTTAGAAATATGGGCTACAATTGCACCTCTATCACTAGGAGTCTTGATAGTCACAAGAGAATGAAAACCAACAACAGTGGAAAGATAGCCAGCCAATCCTCCCTGTTCAACAGAATACAATCTACTAGTGGATTCAGATCCTACAATTGGGTGGTACAACACATCCAAGGAACCATCAATCACGAAATAGAGTCCTGTATTGTAGGAGCCTTCTTCAACCAATGCAGTATCTGCAGCATAGTATTTTATTACCAACTCCTTCAGAAAACCGTTCTTTACGTCGGAAAAGTTCACATCATTCAATATGGAATTCCTATGAGATTTGGTACTTGTCGAGTTAGTCAGTGGCAGTGGCCATAAAGTAGCTTGGTTAACAGTATTGAAAAACTTGATTGCAGTATTTTTCTCATTGTTCATCAACCTAGACAACCCTACGACAGAAGAATCTTCTGATACCGAGCCCAGAGAGAATGCATTTGAGAGCAAAATTGTACTCTGGTTGATCCCTAATAACTTGAAAATGTTCTCAACAATGGCAATTCGTAATGATTGTTCTTCTGTTTCCTCGAATTCGCTGCTGAAGGACCAATCACGCACTGCATCCTTTTTGTTGGGGGCTGTTCTGAATGATTTTCGAGAGTTAATATTGACTTCCAGTGGATACACTGAATTTGCAGCTTGCAGGTTCAGGTGACTTTGATAGTAATCAGATCTTCTTGAAATTGGTACTGACGACAACAAATCTCCAGGGTGAGACGACTTTGTTCGCGAATCAAGAAGAACGTATCTTGAGGACGAGCGATCTAATCCTGGTGTTTTTTGTGGTTGAGCTGGGACCTTTTGTTGAGGTTGAGTCTGTTGAAGTGAGCTGGCAGACAGGAAAGCTGAATGTTCCGTACTGTAGATCTTTTTCACGACCCCATCGTATAAGTATGGAGGTAACAGCAGGCTAGTATCTCTATTTAATTGGACTTCACTTTCAATGATCTCTTTTGTGAGTCCCAAGTAATTGTGTATCGTGTTCATTGTCACTTTGTACAATCTAGTGAGTACCATAGTTACGATATGAGATGTTGCCTTTGGGTATTTGGTGTGAACTCTCTGAAATGCGATCCGAGGAATAATTGCGATGGTAGCACCTCTACCTGTAGTAGTGCTATCATCATCTAAAGTCAGCTTTGGCCTCGTGATGATATCAGGGTACTCTGCTGGAGTCTCGTTCAATGATTCCAAAGAAGTAGATGTAGAGTCTCTGCTAATTAGATCTTCAAAGGGTGACCCCTTTGAAGTTGTTGGACTTCTGAACAAATCCAAAGTACTTATTAAACTCGAGAGTGGAGCACCACTTTTGACTTCATTAAGCAACTGGTATCTTTGGTTTCCTAAAAACAAGATATTGTCCCTCTCAAAGTCCAATTCAATGCTACGATTTGTAGTAGTTCCATCTTGTGATTGGTCTTTGATCTTTTTATATACTTGCATTACACCCTCTACTACAATTGAGAAGCCCAATGATTCATCCAAGTACAAGATCTCGTCTGGGGACAATTTTTGCGTAGTCATTGATTTGGTCAATTCATTGAACACAGGACGTTCCAAGTATCCAAAGATTTTGATAGCACTTAAGAACTCATCCAAGTAGTTGACACTTTTCTTCTTTTCGATTGTTTTAGATTGGAGCTGATCAACCAAGTGGTCAATATTTGGTTTGCTATTTGTATTTGCCTTGGTATCTTTTGAGTATGTGGTTAAGAATCTATAACGAACCACCAAGTAACAAACACCAACGATCCCAGTTACAATCAAAAGTATCGACAGTAACTTAAGGGATATTTGTAAGTCCAATTGTAAGAAATTGAGGATCACCAGTGGAATGTGGAGCAAGAAGCCATTCACTAATTTAAAGAAAATCCATGAAGCGAACCAAAAGATTGCGGTTAGGAATGAAAGTGATGATGATTCGCGAGGCGAAGGTAGTCCCAATGCCACAGAAGATGACGTAGTTGTTGAATATATATCAACTAGTTTGGTTAGACTATGTTCTGACATCATTCATGGTTTGATATAAAAGGCTTTAGAGTTAAGTTCAAATTTAAATAAGGCTGAACAAAATTGGATCTGGTGAGAAAGTTAAGATATTTAATTGCAGCGGGTCAATGAGTATCAAAAGGGAAATTAAATTTATGTAAAAGTTGGGGTGGGATTGAGGTGGTCTTTATAATGAAGGGTAAAGGTGTTGGAATGAATGTAGAGGATTGTGGGGTCAATATTAATGGATAGTAAGAAACAATTCGGCTATTGTAAATGACGTATGGAATCTTCGGAGATTCTAGTTTACAAAATTCCTCATTTGACCATGGGGCAATCGATTGGTCGTGTGGGTGATTGGAGGTGTAGCGAGATTCCGTAAAAAGTTCTATGTCAACCAAGGGGGGAGATAGTTAGTGTAGTGGTGGTGATTCATTGGATGGGGCGTGGGGTCTCCACGTGTTTCAGGTATTATCAGTGTTCTATAGATGAAAATGGAGGTTAGTATATGTAAAGAAAGACAAATCTGAATAGAGTGTTGTGAATGCAAAGGTAGATAAGGATTGTGATGTAGACGTGATCATTGTTAACTACACAGTCGGTCTACTCGGTAATGCGGTAAACTGATCAATTTAGGTGGGGCCTAAAATTAGAATACAAAGCTGAGACACTTATTTGAACTTATGAAATGACTCTCAAGCAACATTTGGTGGGGGAGGGGGGGTCTCAATGGAAAGAAGATTCACACCCCATAGAGAGGGGTGAACTCTAAACTAATAAGCTTCTATGCCATGAATTTTTCCGGTTATGTTACGGTACATTCTATTGTTTTGAATGCTTCAGGTTTAGAAAGTGAATTGGAAGTCCATTTCAAAGCATTAGTTGACGCAATCCAGTTAAGCTCTTAAAGTCCAATTCATTTGTTAGTACAATTTCTTAAGCCTAATATAACTGAAAACTCTATTACATTGTAGTTTTAAGTTCCTGAACTGTTCCCAACTGTCAATCTTGATTTTGGTATGGTTTCAAGACAAAGCATAACTACAAGCTGTAAATTCGGTAGCGATAATGTTTAGGTAAATGATGGAATTTTGCAGCCAAAAATAAAGAATGGAAAGAAACTAGAGACAGGGTTTACTGTGAAATAGGTCAGGTTTCCAAACAAGAAAAGAACACTGATTACCTATAACACTTAAAACATCCTAATTGAATTACCAATTGTCATTTCAATAGTTTATGATCTCGATAGACTTTGATTCAATACATACTGAATAAAATAATCCCTAAGTCACTTTCTTTTCCCATTTCTTAACATCAGCAGTCGCTTTCTTATATTCAGGGTCGGTAGCGGTCCTCTTAGACCAAGCACTCAAGTTAGGATACTTTTTGCTCAAGTCTACATTACCTGTGATGCGTCCATCGTTCCCATTAAAAATGAGTTCACAAATAGGGAAACTCAAAATGATATCAGCTCCAGTTACCCTGTGTCCTACAAAGTAACTTGTTCCTGATTTCTTTAAAACGGATTCCAAGTAATCCAAGTTCAAGAATAACTCCTTCAAGTAGAACTGTTTACTGATATTTTTGGTCACCAGATTAACTAAAAAGCCTGCACCCCATGGGGCCATTTGTTTAGCCATTGAGTTCACAAAAAGTCCCAACAAGACTGGCTGTAAAGTCCCCTCAGAATAGTGCAAGAAGTAGTCAATCTGCAATTTGTCCTGCTTGTTCGAAGCTGAGACTATACTCTTAGGGTCGTAGTTTTCCAAGAGGAATTGAATAATGTTTCCACTCTCACAAACCTGGAAAACTGGGTCGCCATTTTCTGGATGAACCTCCAAGATTGGAGATTTACCTAAAGGATGGATTTTGAATAAATCATCCTGAGACCTAAACGTTTGTGGGTTTCGGTAGTGGATTTTTAGTTCATAGTCCAAACCTAATAACTCCAATAACCAAACAATCCTATGAGCTCTCGATTGGTTGAGCCAATGTAACACGAATTTATCCCCTGCCATTTATACTGACTGATACAAATTATCATAAATTTCCAACCCCTTCTTCTTCTTATTTATCTATCTAGGCTTATTCATTTGCCACTTTCTATAATTGGGATTATCACTTACAGTCCGCGAGCCCTGTCTGTTTTACTGGAGGTGTACCTTAATTCTTTTCAAATGCGGTTGGTAACTTCCTAAAGCATACAAGGCTGTGTATAGTTTCTATGTTCGTTTCTATCTATCTTCAAAATGAAACACTAAGCCAAGTTGAGGATACTGAGATATATATCATGTTAAATCTTAATGTAAAAGATTACTGAGAAAATCGAGATCCTAATGAAGGTTATAATGGTTGCAAAAAAATAAACCTTTGATTGTTCTTTCGCCCAAGAAAATGTTATTAATCAAACGTTTATTGAGATCCGCCTTGACCGGCCACGTTATTCAATAAGAGTTTATGTAGTATCAATTTGATTCTTCTCATTAATTAAACTTTATAACAACGTGAGTTCAATTCCTTATCAATTCATCATCTTTACACTTACACTACTTCACAGCTTCAGTACATCCACCTTACACCTCTTCGCCATTTTACTTCAACTACACTCCATCACAACTTCAGTACATCTACTTCATACCTCCCCACCAATTTATTTCGCCTACACTACTTCACAACTTCAGTATATCCACTTCATACCTCCCCACTAAAATCTTAACGCCTTAACCACGTAAACAATAAAATTCAACCTAATGACTCTCATGATTCCAATTTCTGGGGTAACCAAGTGATTTTCGCCCGTCGTCCCATACCTTAAAACCTAAACAATAGATCATAATCAAAACAAAACATCTTACAATACTTTTCAGATCCGTATCATTGAAAAGTTTACGAGGACCTACAAAGTATATATATACAAACTAAAAGCTTGCCAATCATTGACATTCTAATCACAATCATATAATTGATATCACGTCATACTACTGACAAATGTTTTCTCATTTCTGTTACAATAACAATTTTCTTGAGCAACACTTTTAAAATATACAACAATCATACAACAAATCCCTTTCCAGAACTATATAAATCTACATCTGTAACTTCTTCATTAACAATACCTTTTTGAACAATAGATCACCAACTCTCCCTCTCTCTCTGTCTCTCTCTTCCAAAACTCTATTCTAAACTTCCCCAGACCAGAAAAGGAAAAAAGACCCCCCTCCTCTTCCGTTCTCCTCCCCGAGATGCCTTACAGTTTCCAAGTCCCTCCGCACACGCAAAAGGCCCACAAAAATTTCAAGCTTCCTCTCGCTCACACATATATATATAGAATATTGTCACTTTTTCATCCACGGTATATATATGGGTCAACAGGTATCTAGAAGCAGTTCAACTCTGAGCATCAGTACTGAGGGTGAGGTTGAGAGAGTAGACCGCGTTGAGCATGTAACTGAGTTTAGATCTCGGTCATCTTTTACGAATTTGCAGGATTCAGATGAGACTACTGGGCGGTATGGTCCACTGACGCTTTGTCTTTCGCCTATTACTTCTAATGAACTGGGTGAGTATCTGACTGAGTTTTTACATGAACAGTTGGTAAATACGTTAGCTGGGAAAGATGTTATTGGCAGTTCCTTCTCACATCATCACAAACCACACACGCAGCAACTGGTGGTGGTTCAACTGACGGGAATGGTGACCCCACCATTAATGGGCTCACGGAAGGACTCGGTAGTGACTTTCACTCCACCATTACTGAAGAATGGTTCATCACTTTCTATAGCATCCATGAATGACCAATCTCCATTGGTGTCACTCCCTTTGGAAATTTTATACCGGATCATCGAAGTGGTTTATTATGATGATAATACTGCAAGTATTAACGCAAACTTGGAAAGCTTTTCAAACACCATCCCATTACTCAGCCGGAAGATTAACCAGCTCTCTCTTTGTTTCTTGTACAAATATGCCATTTTCAATAGACCACATGCATTTGACAAGTTCTTACTGAACTTGATCAAACATGAAACAATAGGCAAGTACGTCGAATACATGGACTTTCTGCAGTTCACTCTGATTGGCTTAGGAAGAACAGGAAGAATGAACATGGAAATCCAAATGGTCACCAGTACCACTATAGCACATCTGCTTTCGCTCTGCCCACTCCTCTTGGAATTTTTGGCGAGCGAGAACATCCAAGATGATATCAGTGTTGAAGTATTGGACTTCTTGTTCAACAAACTTGAAAAAATACAAGCCCTCGACTTTTGCGGAGCACTGCTGGAATCATTTGTGGCAGCATTTAACCAATTGACTGTATACAATGAATTGCATACACTCACGAAATTATCCTTCCACGATTGTTCATCACTCCCTTTGGATGTTTTCACTAAACTCTTGCCACAACTTGTTAATCTCCGGCGTTTAGACTTAAACCACACCTCTATCACCTCAACAGCATTATTCCACTTCTTGCCACATTCAGCGAGACTCACACACTTGTCCTTAGCTCGTTGCTCGAAACTCACAACGAAAGACTTGATCTTCCTTCTCACTCAACATCCGGCAATAAACTCAGGTTCCTTGGAATGGCTTAACTTGCAGATCGACATGAACGTTGTTCTGCCGTTGTCCGACGTTTACCTTTTGTACACTGTCAGACACTTGGTAGCTCCGAACTTACAATACTTGAACTTGGGTGGCATGCCCCTCAACACAAAGGTATTAACTGTGATCAAATCAAAGTTCCCAAGACTCACCAGTTTCAACATGTCGCACGCCAACATTGCATACGACGAGTTATTGCTGTTCATCAAAGATACAGTCAACTTGCAATTCCTTGACTGCACGGGGGTCAAATGCCTCAACAAATTTAACTTGATCAACTTACTTAAAATCAGTTACAGCACCCTGCTCATTGCAGTCGAATACGACTACAGAACACTCTATGAGCTCACTTCAGGAGGTACACATTTGAAGGTATCAAAAATTCAGACAAGTTTCATCGACCCTGTTCTGACTCCACACGTTTGGAAGTTCTACGATAACGAAGGCCGCAGAGCTTGGATCTACAAAATGGATGCTTCAGACCCTGAATCCAAACAAATAATAAACTCACCCGATGGTGCTCCCTCGCAGGTGTACCAGTCTAACTTGGTGTACTATGATTTAGAGACGGGAGATAAGATTGTGACAAAGTTTAAAAAACCTGAGTTCTTGAAGTTTGCCCTGCGTAAGATCAACTGTCTGATTGGCTATCACAACTTGAAGAGTGCCAAAAGAGCCGCCAAAACAGGCTTTGTTGAACTGGTGTGGCCGGTCGAGTTCAGTCAAAGAGGAATATACAACTACTACTCTTTGAATATCAAGTAACCTTTCATGGATGCTCTGTGTCCCTAAATAGCATATAAATACACGAATAATGAGAAGAGCCATTGTAGGTCAGAACTTTACGAAGTAACAGTGTAATATTTAAATGAAGATAAAAGAGGGGAAGAGAGTTGAAAATGCATAGAGCTGGGTAGAGAATTAACTAGTGAGAAGCAAAAACTTGACCCTTCTACACTCTAGAAAGGTTCAGACTGTTACTATCATGACTCAGTTGCATACTTGATTGCAAAAAAATATCGTCACAGACAGGATTCGAACCTGCGCACGCAATGCGCAACACCTGAACCGCAACCACAAAGTGGTAATAGCAGGGTGTCGCCTTAACCACTCGGCCACAGTGACAACTTTTGAGAATTTTTTTAATTTGTACCTACTCGAATAAGTGGTGGATGTGTTCAAATGAGTTGAGTGTCTACCCCATCAACATTAAAGTTCCTACTACTTGACCAACACCAAGCAAACTGAATACCCTCTGAGTTATAAGTAGTCCATTGAATTAGAGGAATTCTTTGTCTAGGATACATTGACAAAGCCATTGTACGTGAACAGTTTAACTAAAATTCAAACTAACTGGAGCAGCTGAAGAAAATCTATAGATAATCGCAACAGCTGCCACAGGTTAGACAAATGAGCTTAATTTCTGCAGAAGGAAGCTCCAAAATGGTTAACTACAATGTATTACCACCTCGCTAATTAAAGACGAAGCATCTTGACAAAGCCACATAATCTCCAGTACGATTTTGAAGTTTGAAAAAAAGGTATGTATATTTAAGCTATTAACTAGAGTAGTACTCTAAATCATACCATTTGTCACATTTTTTTAGACAATTGTACATTTGTAAGGATTAATTCCCCAAGAGCCATATCTGACATTATTGTCTTTGTTAGCATTCTTGGACTTGTTAACAGAGTTACTTGTAGCAGAGTTAGATTGTTGAGCGGCCATGTTTGTTAGTTGTTTGTTTGTTTGTTTGATAAAGAAGAGACCTTAATTGCAGGCATCCACTCACCTTATATAGCTGGGAAATTGGTCGACTAGCTGGTATTAGAATATGGCCTCAGTTTCAGAAGTTCTAAATTATTCCCCTATGTAGACACTGCTATGGTGTACCTTAACTTCCAAGATAATCTCCATAGCTTGTTGAAAGTCAACTCTAAATCTCAAATCCACAAACCCCATTGTAGAATCCATTTTAGGAAATTTGCAACTTTTTGAAACTGAGAGGAGATGAAGTGAATACTTTGGTATAATGCAATGTGAGAGCTTGTATACACCGTGTCCGTAGTCCATAGCATTGTTCCCACCAGGTTAGTTTATTTTTAATGCATTGAGATCATTTTTGAAACATCCACAGAAACGTAATTAGCAAGGTAGTCGTGAGAATTGTGTTTATTTTTGGCTGCGAACTACACTTTACAGAAGGGTTATATTCAACTTGATTTGAACGGGCGATAGCTTCAACTACCATAGAAGTACTTGTTAATGAGCAGGAGATATAGTAGTAGTTTTTAAAAGGCCTGGTACTTCAACGGCAATAACTGAAAGTTGATAGTGGAAAACTAGAACCACTAAGAGCTATGATTTGGGGCAATCCTACAACATGCTCAATGTTCCCTTGTGTGATCACTCATTTCTTTACAAAATTAATCGCTTTAGAAGATTACATACTTAGGTATAACTAGTTACGCTGATTCTACAAGTTCTCCATTCAAGTTAGTTTATTGAAACATTTAAAATTAAGAGGAACCGTTGGCATGACCATTAGAGTGACCGTTGGAGTGACCATTGGAGTGACCGTTAGCAGCACCAGTGCCGTTAGCGTCGACTTCTTTGTTCAAGTATGGTTTTTCACCCAAAACTGTAAGTCTATAGTGGTGTCTTGGTCCAGTTTCTTGGTCCAAGAAATCCACTGTGGCAGTATGCAAAGTGAATCTATTGTCCCAAGCAATAACAGCTCTACCTTCAGTACCCCTGTGCTGAGCTCTAACTTGAACTTCAGGGTTAGCCAAAACATGGTTCTCCAAAAAGTTTAAAACACTTGCGGACTCGGTTGGCTTCAATCCTTTTATTGAGTGAATAAAAGCTCTAGAGTAGAAAAGGGACTTTTCTCCTGTAACAGGATGAGTTCTGATTAAAGGGTGTTCTGTGAAGTAGTCTTCCTTGACACGCTTAACGTTACCGTTCAATCCAGCTGCGTAGTTTTGGTAGTAGTTGGTATGAATTGCTGTCAATCCTTCCAAAAACTTTTGGTAAGTTGGAGACAATCTTCTGTAGGCTTGTCTGGTGTCGATAAAAACGGTGTCACCTCCGGATTCTGGAGCTTCCAAAGCAACAAAGAAGGAGAAAGAAGCTGGATACTGTTCGAAGGAAATATCCGAGTGCCAGGCAAAGCTGTTTGTCTTGCCAGCAAATTCGACATCGTGACGCTTATCGTTACCAGATGGTCTAAAAGTGACGAGCAACTCTGGGTGGTTTTCAGCAGTAAAGGCAACTGGGTGAATGTGCAATGGTCCAAAGTGTCCAGCAAAGTCTTTGGCAAAAGCCCCACCTTTGTCTCTGAAGTCTTGGTCACGGAAAATAGCAAGACCTCTGGTTTCCAAGTACAAGGCTAAGTCGTTCTTTCCTTGTTCGTCCAACTCACTCAATTGAATTCCTTCGACCTCTGTACCAAAGTTTGGAGACAAATTGTTAAACTTGACTTTCTTTCCTTCTGGAAACAAGTGCTTGAAAGTTGGGTCTCCCAAGTGACCTTTATCGTTTTTCTCATGATCAGGGTTGGTCTGACCGTTGAACTTCCCTTCATCTTTTCCTGCGTAAGGTGCAAGGTATTCAGGGTATTTAATAGTCTTTCTCACTTCATCAACTTGTGTAGCTTGAAGGGAATTTCCTTTCAGGACTTGTAACTTGTAAAACTTTTGAGCAAGTGGATCAACGATCTCTGCGCCTAATGGTCTGTAACTCATACTGTATTGTATTTGACTTTGATTGATGTAGAAGTAACTAAGTAATAGAGATCAAGAAGCATTTTTATATTCTTCATAGAGCCACATACTAGAAGCATTGAATCGCAGCTGATCTCACCCCCCATCTAGAAAATTGCGTACTTCATGGAAAGTGATTGTATCTTCGACTCCACAATTTGCAATTTAGTTATGATATCCAATCATTAATTTGTCTATTGATCTTACTTATTATTGCAGTAATGGATTTTATTTGGCGTGTCTGCTCTGCATTTCCAGATATGGGAACATAAAGCCAAGCTCTACATTCCTGCTTTAGGCCCACTTTTAAGCAGCAACTTCTCAGCTCAACGCCGCAACCGTTGTTTAGCACGCTAGTCTTTCATGATTATGAAGTATTGCATAAGTTTAGCAATTACGCCATTCAGATTTTGCCACTGGACGTGCGTAGGCTTACATTTTACGGATTTTAATTCGGATTGTAGAGTGTGTTCTACAATCTTGTGGTCTGTAGGCCACCCGAGCCGAAACTCTAATAACAATTCAACCTATGGAATCATAAGCAATATGTAATTTGTAATACGTATTGTGCAAAGAAGTGAAAAGATTGGCAGATTTCCTGGGCTTAATTTGCTTTCCAAATAGTGTGGACATATAGTTTACGGTAGCGAGAGTTCTATTAGCCAGTGTGTTGAGAGACAAAGGACAAATGCGAGAAACTTGTATATTCACAAAGTGATTAGACTGATAACGGAGCTCAAGATGACAATAACAGATTACTGTTAATATTCGTTTGTGGAAAATTATAATGGAACCTACATGTTTGAGATCTGTGCGTACCAAAATTGCAGCCACAGAAACTCATTTACACACCCAACTATTTTTAAAATTGATTGTATTTTGTAATCTCAAGGCACAATCTACAAAAGGAGTTATGTGAAGATTGTGTCATGTCACCCGTATTACCGGATCTTCTGCATTCCCTTATCTTTTAAAATTGCGTGTATATTCCTTAATATTGTTCTCAGAGCATACTGTTCCTTCAACAATGAATCGCTTGACTATGATGTAGTCTAACTTATGTTTTAGGGATTTAACAAATAGAATACAACCACCTCACAGAAAATGAAGGTGAGTGAGTTCTTAGTCTGGTTATGGGAGTTTTTAAAGGTAGTGCAGGGGTGGAACCAAAACGGTTGAACAAACACTCTTATCATCTCAGGAAGTCAATCTTTCAAAATACAACCAATAACCAGCAGCTCAAAGTACAATCAGCTCTAACACTTCCTTTTCTTGCACAATGTTGTTTCCGTTCCAATACCATAACATAACTCCTATTTTTACCTACTAGTTAAGTATTTGTTTGGTAGGCGGTGCTGCAGAAGAAATAAAGGAAGTATCTGAAAGCTTTTCCTCTCGAGAAGATTTGTAACTTTCTGACAAAAACCAAACGGATAGCAATTCGTTTGAGAAGTAAGTTTAGGTGTTATATTTGGCTTTAATATGAATGAAGATCATGCTCTGGTAATCAGTAACTATTAACACACATTTTGAAAGTAAATAGGGAACCTACAATTATGGCAAGCCACTCTCATCTTCCTGATTCACTAGGCATATTCTGAACTGAAACACTTTCACCGGTTTCTCTTATTTACAGTTTAACAGGAACTTTTGAGCTCACTGGGACTGGAGTTTTTCAATCTGGCGTGTTGTAGTAGAATCGAAATAAATGGGTGCAAAAAATCAAAATCTCAAATAGAAAGTGAAGAAACAGCTGATTTTTACATCTTGTACGACAAGCTAATTTGTGAAATTAAACTTCAGTTTAGTTTCTTTAGGATTATTCGCTATGGTGAGCAGCTACATTACCGCTTCATAAAGAGAACTTTAAAGGTTTTCTTCAGGTGTATAATCACTCTACATTCAATATTCAATACTGTATGACAGGTTAAAAGTCATAGACTAACAAATTTTTATCGAAAATACTGGTTTATCTAGTACAATCTTTAATTATTCTCAGCTTGTACATGCCCTGTTCCAAGATCTACAATATATTCAAAGATTGGGAAGACTTCTCTTCCATCACCGTGATCACTTACAATAGAAAACGAGCACGCACCCAAAAGAAAAGTATTTCGATCCTTCGGCGATTTTTAAATTCCCTATCGAAGATTTCCAGCCCCACTTGGTTGATTGAGACAGTGGGGTGTATCTAAGCCAATTTATAATTTCCTTAACTGTAAGTTTGAAATAAAAAAACCTTCTTTTTAATAGGTAAAAAGTTAATATTGTTTATCTTTTTGAAGTTACCGTACCGATAGCCCAATAATAAAACAAATTTACATACGCACCCCATGGAGGGAAGGAACGGTTGCCAGAAAGCCTTGGAAGATCTCGTATTGTCTTATCCCCTATAAATTACTAGAGCACATGAGCTCGTTACACCACTATTTATCGTACTAGTCTGAAAATACCAAATTGCATGTGTTACAAAAGCGGTTTGGCGATTTTCTATGCCGACCCTTGTTGGGTTCATATTCACCAGGGCAGTATACCAACTTTTCGTAGTTCAATAACAGGTCCAACCATGATCTACCTTTACTCTGCTCTCAATTGCCAACATAATATTAGCGTACCTCCTTCTTGTGCTTATATCCGCATCGTGCATTTGATTCTGTTTCACGCGCACCTTCTCGGGACGTTTTCATCGGTTCCAAAAAAGTTCCCCACATTGAAGTATGTATATAAGCTTGCAGTTCCTATTGTAATTCTAGCAAGTTTCCGTTTTCTTCTGAAATTCAAGCTGATATGTCTCCTCCTGAAGTAACAAAAGTTAGACACCCAATAGACTTGTCACTGTTGTCCAAGTACCTTAGCAAGATCCCTGCTGGTTCGGGTGATAGCGGGGCACCACAAGGAACAACCTTTGGAGTTGTTGTACCAGACTTTAGCAAAACTGATTTGACTATTGAGCAGTTTGCATTTGGTCAGCTGAACCCAACATATTTGTTGACAGACAACAATGGAGGTAGAAAGTTTGTTTTGCGCCGTAAACCTCTGCCTAATGCGAAGTTGGTTTCAAAGTCTGCTCATGCTATTGAAAGAGAGTTTTTCCTTTTGAAGCTGATTGGCCATCACAATAGACTTCCTGGAGCAAAACAAGTGCCCATTCCTGAAACTTATTTATTGTGTGAAGATGAACTGGTGATTGGGTATGTCTTTTACTTAATGGAGTATATTGACGGAGAACAAATCAAGAACCCTGCTCTTCCAGGAATCGACAAAAGCATCGCTCCTATAATTCGCAAGTCTTGTATGGACACAGGTGCTGCTATTCATTTACTTGATGTACACCAACTTGTTAAGTATTTACCAAAACAGCACTTTCCTCAGTTCCACAACTTGGAGAAGTTGAAGGGCACCTCGTATTTCCAAAGACAAGTTAAGTCTCTTGCCAATGTTGATAAGTTGCAACTGAAATATGTGGACCCAATTCCAGACTTTGATAAACTATGCAACTGGATGGTTTCCAAAGCTCCAAAGGACCCCTCTAAACTCACCTTAATTCACGGTGACTTCAAGATTGACAACTTACTTTTTGACCGTAAAACAAACAAGGTCAAGGCAGTTTTGGACTGGGAATTGTGTACTGTCGGACATCCACTTTTCGATTTAGGTAACTTCTTCCAACCTTTCCAGCTTCCAGCCGCTTTTTCAGCTCAATTATTCGGCGATGGCTCTGATATTGGTGCAGAATTCCCTGAATCGATAGCAACTTTGCAGCGTGAATTGGTCCGTTACCAAGAAAGCTATGGTTCAAAATCATGGGACGAGAAAGACCCAGGCAACAATTCTGTGGATTTGTGGGTTGTAGGTTATGTATTTGGGTTGCTTAGACTCTGCGTAATCAGTCAAGGTATAGCTATGAGATCAAAGCAGGGAAGTGCTAGTTCAGCGCAAGCTGCTAATGTTGGGAAGTATTATCCACTTTTGGCTAATCTTGCATTGAATCTGATAAAGGAGAGTGAAGCTGGTAAAGGTAAGTTATAAGCATATAAAGTGAAGTTAAATGCTTCGTTATTTCAATAAACATCCTATATTCATTTAATAAATTCCATTATAATGGCTATCCGAATTCATCAGGAAGGATTTCAGTGAAGCTAGTTTCAGTGAAATGCTCTTCATATATACAACTTTGGGGTCGTTTAGGCCATGGCTTGGACAATGCTTTTGTTTATGACCAGATTGTTTGCAGTTGAGACAATGCTTAATACTCACCTGTTTGGAAGAATCTTTCAATTCCCTGGTGAATGGACAATTGTTGATGTGGTGACCACGAACTTGACACCCATAGCATAAAATTTCCTTCCTAGAGTAGCTATGTTTTTGCATATCGTTCACAGGACAGTCTTTGACATAATGTCCAACAGATTGACATCCGTAACAGGTGATTTCCTTCCGAATGTTAGCTTCCCTTTTCTTCCTTTTACCTGGGCAGTTTCTTTTCAAGTGTCCTGGTGATTCACATTTAAAGCATATATAGTCCTTTGGAGTTTCTTGCTTTAATAGCTTTGGTATCTTCTTTTGGTCTTTCTTACGGCATTCTTTGGTATCATGGCCTGTCTTTCCGCAAATTAAACACGGACAAAGTAAGACCACTTGACTACAGGTTGCTCCTAAATTTGGTAAAGTGTTCTCCTTAAGCTTCTTAATAGGTGATTGGATGCCAAAAACATTGTAATGTAGAGCGTTTTTAGCTCCTAGTGAGTGCTCAATTTTGATTGCCTTCATAGATTTAACTCTCTTCTCGTATCCATCGCCTGATCTATAGTTAAGTTGGAGTTTAAGGTTCTTGAACCACTGAACAGCGTCTATGTCTTCCAAAAGATTGTGTCCCAAGTTGTGAATTTCAAGCGAACGCCTGTCATATTCAAAGGGGTCATATTCTCTAACTTCAAGTAATGCCATAGCCTGTTGTAGTCGTACTTTTGGTTCCATGCATTCCAATGTCATTCTATTTTCCCATAGCACCGTTTTATTGGGTCTACTGACACTTTCCAAGTACTTTATGTAAATCGTTTCCAAGGAATTGCTGTCTATGAAAAACTGAGTTCTTAACATCTTGTGGAACATAATGTTATAGCAGTGAATTGTTGTATGTCGTTGGCGTAATGTAGAACACTCTCCCAATAGGTATTCGTTAACAAACGCTTCCTCGATATCATACCAGTCTATTTGAGTAATCTTATCTGCAAAAGTCGAATTCCACCATCTCTTTGCATCTCCTGTTAAACAAAGTTGGAAAAGGAAAGCAAGAATCCCAAAATGCAAATCAGATCTAGAGTCGTAAGTCATTCTTAGGCTGTAAACCTGAGAGCAAAAGCTTTCAAAAAAGTATTCAGCTTTCCCTGACTTGGTTCCGTCAAACACTTGCACTTTGAATCCATCGTTAGGCAATGGCTTATACAAATTATAGTATCCAATGAATATCAGCTTATCATTTTCATCCATGTTGTCCTTTTAGGTTGAAACTTTGTTGTGGCCGTTCCACTGTCTGGACAGATAGACACTAATAAAAGAATGCTTTTTTATTTTGCTTGCTGGAACTTAACAGACAATACTATTAGTGAAAATAAGAGGAATTAATTACCATCAGGAGTTACTTAGAGTTTCTCAGTGCATGTTTCAAGTGTAAAGATCACAGTCTTATTAAATAAGAAGGTACTTTCAACGAACTGAAGTCAAACTCTTGGCTTGGAGTTCCTGAGATCAAAATTGCATTGAAAATCTGGTGCATCAAGGACTAAAGTGAAGGCAGAACAATAAGGACGCAGATCCTATAGTAACCTGAGCAATTTCTATTGAGATGAAGTTTTTTATGTATGTATGGACATTTTTTAACCCATCCGGTGACAGCTCTTTTTGCACCCAAGAACCTAATGTATGAAACTGGCTACTAACCATTTGAAGTATTTCGTCACTAAATCAAAAAGCGATGTTTGCATAATAATTTTACTGTCAACTTTTCAAAGGTTCATTAAAACTT
Organism: Kodamaea hsintzibuensis (nom. inval.); assembly: GCA_030568835.1. Taxonomy (NCBI): domain Eukaryota; kingdom Fungi; phylum Ascomycota; class Pichiomycetes; order Serinales; family Debaryomycetaceae; genus Kodamaea; species Kodamaea hsintzibuensis (nom. inval.). The sequence continues at coordinate 791,164 of JAJMJA010000001.1, forward strand.
GAGATTGAATTAAAGCTTGTAAAGACTTGAATTCTCTTTAAGAAATATAAAGGTGATAAGTGAATACCCTGTCGTATCTACAAAAAGTGCAAGTTTAGTCTTACCTTATGACTCTTAATCCGCTATAATATTATTAGAGCTAACTTATTAAAGTTGAAATACACTAGCTAAGTAAACTTCATCTCTTACTTCTCCTCTTGGCAACATTATAACTACAAAACCACTGATGTTGCAGTATTGATTATCCCTGGACTGTTAGTTCATCTTATATGTCATCTCATGGCTGCGAAACCGGACCATTTCGTCACGTGCTAGTGAGACTCTATTATGACTAACTTTTTCGAGATTTTTCACTTCAACAGATAAATTAACCAACTATCATGTCTTCCTTTGGTACTTTATTTCGTGTTACAACTTACGGTGAGTCTCACTGTAAGTCTGTTGGCTGTATTGTGGATGGTGTTCCACCAGGACTTACTTTGAGTGCGGATGATATTCAACCTCAGTTGACTAGAAGAAGACCTGGACAAAGTAAATTGCTGACTCCAAGAGACGAGAAAGATAGAGTGGAAATCCAGAGTGGAACTGAGAACGGTGTGACTTTGGGTTCTCCTATTGCTATGATCGTCAAGAACGAAGACCACCGTCCTAAGGACTACTCCGAGACTGACTTGTACCCAAGACCATCGCATGCTGATTGGACTTATATTGAAAAGTATGGAGTCAAGTCCTCGTCAGGTGGTGGCCGTTCTTCTGCCAGAGAGACTATTGGTAGAGTAGCTGCTGGTGCAGTTGCCGAAAAGATTTTGCATAAGGCTAACAATGTTGAAATTGTAGCCTTTGTTTCAAGCATTGGAGGAGTCGCTATGGACAGAAACCCACTTGATCCAAAGTTTCAGGAGATTTTAAACACTATTACCAGAGAAGAGGTGGACGCTGCTGGTCCTGTTAGATGTCCAGATTCTAGTGTTGCCGAATCAATGGTGAAGGAAATTGAGAAGTACAGAGATGCAAATGACTCCATTGGAGGAGTTGTTACTTGTGTTATACGTAACTCTCCTGTTGGACTTGGAGAACCATGTTTCGACAAATTGGAGGCTACCTTGGCCCATGCCATGTTGTCTTTGCCAGCCACAAAGGGTTTTGAATTTGGTTCTGGATTTTTTGGTACTACCATCCCAGGCTCTAAACACAATGACCCATTCTACAAAGACTCTGCTACAGGCAAGTTGAAGACAAAGACTAACAACTCTGGTGGTATCCAAGGTGGTATCTCCAACGGTGAGAACATCTACTTTAGTGTTGCATTCAAGTCCGCTGCCACTATTTCCCAAGAACAAGAAACCGCCACTTATGAAGGAAAGGATGGTGTTCTTGCTGCTAGAGGTAGACACGACCCTTCAGTCACTCCTAGAGCTGTGCCTATTGTTGAGGCCATGGCTGCATTGGTGCTTGTGGATCAATTTTTGATTCAAAAGTCTAGAGATGCAGGTAGAAGTATTGTAAGCAATTAAGAAATAAACAATTTGATACATTATCTGAAATATGCACTTCTTTCGTAGTTTAAGTTTCAGATAATATTAAACCAAAAATAGGAACCTGAGAGACCAACGTTGATCTTAAATTATACGATAAGATATGAAATTTTGATGAGGTTCAAAACAGATGAGGCGAAGTCTATCGGGAATCACCTTCATCTGAGTATTATTTTTTTGTTTTCAAATCCATCACAGATGCTTCTCGTGGAGTATTCTTAATATAGTAACAAATCACTTGAAATGGGTCAATTCTGCAGTATCGAAGGAACTGTTTTTACGGGTATAAGAATTTGTGTTCAAGGCGAAAGCGGGGCGTCGTCCACGCTATTAGTATGTTTAAAGGTACTTCAACTACCTTTCAACCTAAACAAGTAAGAAAATGTCTCTTCGTGATTTTAGGAATATTTTTAATTTGGTAGCTTACTAAAAGATCCAGTTTGTGAGCCTAAACAGCAATGTCTTCGTTCTTTGTTCGATTTCTACGACTCAGCCTTATGGTTTTGATTTTGGTGGATTGTTCAAGTTTTTGTTGTGCCAGATACGGGCCGGATTTACGAACTCTGCAACAAACGGCTTAGTATATTGTATTTGTATTTGTTTAAGTCTACTAAAACGTTTGTAGTTTGCGTATTAATTCATTCGAAGGCTTCAAACTCTTAGCAGTAGTATGAGTTATTTAAAAGGCTTTTTTTTAGCTAGTTCTCTGCGCTATCTCCGTTGAGCTCATTCATTGTTCGACTATAAACGCGTTGAATAGAATTCTAATAATATACTTTTGATGTGTAAATCTGATTCAAACTTTTTTTGCGCATATCGAGAAGGGCTCAAAACACCGCATCATATAACAGTACTTATATTAGATAGAATGTTCTAGCTGTAATTAATATTTATCGAAACAATTCAATATGTCCTCAATTGCAGCGTCGATTGCATCATGGTCTCCTCATTCAATTCCAACTAAAACCACCTTGAGTTCGATTGCTTCTACTCATACTCCTGGGTTATATTCAACAATAAGTTCTGCTCTTGAAGTGGTTGCAACTGAAACCGATCCTGGAAGTTTAGCTCATTATGCAAGTATGATAAGAGGTGCCGAGGCATCGTTGACAATTATTAGTGCTCAGAAAGTATTGGCTGCGAAAACAGACACAGCTGCCATGGCTGAGGCAACAAAGGACATCTTTATGTCAACGCTCAATTTGAAGGCAATCGTTGACGACTCGAATCCTTATGGGTACACATTGATTCCAAGTGCAAATTACTTGTATCTTGTTATATATGCAATAATTCTACTTTACACAATTGCAATGTGTGTGAAGTCAAGGTATCACTGGTACAACATCACATTTATTTGTGGCTATGGTATGGAGTTTGTGGGCTTCTTGGGAAGAGTTATGTCGATTACTGATATAGACAACTTGAACCTCAATATTATGCAGACCATTTGTTTGACCATCGCACCGGCATTTATCATGGGAGGTATATACTTCTTGTTTGCACAACTTATTGTCATGTATGGCCGTGCTTACAGTTATTTGAAGCCAATGTGGTACTCATACTTCTTCATTACTCTGGACGTTTTATCACTTTTGATCCAGGCAGGTGGAGGTGGAGTGACTTCAAGCGCAGCTCAGAGCGGTAATCGTGATGCTCAAAAGGTTGGAGATAACATTATGATTGTAGGAATTATTATTCAGTTGGTCGCAATGACAGTCTTTTTATTCTTTTGGTTCCATTTCTTGACCAGAGTCTACTTCATGGACAGTGACAAGGTGGATTATGGAATTAAAAAGAGCCCACTTAATTTTTTAAAGATGCTCTTTAACATGAAGAGTATACGTGGGTACAAGTCTCGGTTGGATCTTTATTACAACGACCAATACAAGTCAACTAGATTGAGAAAGTTGTTTAACTACGTTCCGTTGGCTTACACTGTCGCAGTGATTGCTATATATGTCAGATGTGTCTACAGAGTAGCTGAACTTGTCATAGGTTACAGTGGGTATTTATTCCGCCATGAGGTTTTCTTGATGGTGTTGGATGCATCACTCATCTCAGTAGCTGGGTTGATTTTCATTCCTTTCCATCCGTTAGTGCTGTTTGGTGCAGGTAAGATAGTAAGGTTATCTACAATCAAGAAGAATCTAGACGATGAGGGTTCTCAGAGTTATGAAATGAAATGAATATAGGGTCCTAAAAAGGCTGCAAAAAAGAATTGTAAAATATTGAAGCTTAACGATTGTAGTTGTCAAGTTCTAACAAACCATTAAAATTTAATTCTAATAGGAATAATTCCTTCGAGAATAGGCAGGGAACATGAGAGCAACTAGTTTAATCCCTCATGAGTACCTATTCTTAGCATTCTATGAACTATAGTTAGCATCTGTAGTAAGGAATTGATAGTATTAGCAAAATTTTCATTCGAGTCAAGAGGATTTTACAGAGATACAGCATTGGAGTTTTTGGATCAGTTATTTCGTCTCTTTTAGCATAAAGCTAGTAACAAGCAACTCACCTATCACGTCTATACTCAAACTACTCAACTCAACATACAAATTGCTTAGTCGTGTGCCAACTCAAAAAAAAATGTATGAACACGCGTTCACTTGAAAAATCAGATCAACAAAACAACCAAACGATATCATCCCAGGCATGAAGTTCTCGTTGTACTCAGTCCTTGCGACTGCATTCATGATCCATTTGGCTTCTGCACACAACTTTTTGTTGGCACCTTACGGTAAACAATGTTTCTACGAAACTTTGAAGAAAAACGATGAGTTAGCCATCAGTTTCCAAGTTGGTTCCCGTAACCCACACAACGCCGAGCAGTACACTGTTGATTTCTCGATCATCACTCCAAACAACCAGGTAGTGTTGAGCGATAACGACATTGACCACGGCGACAAGTCTATTAGAGCCACCACCAACGGCAAGTACACCTACTGTTTCCTGAACGAAAGAAGCGGAAGAGTCGACTTGGACGTTTCATTCAACGTACACGGAGTTATTTACGTTGACGTAGGCGACCCTAAGTCTGACACCTTGGACTTTGCCATACAAAAGTTAACCCAATTGACAAACGACGTCAAGGCTGAACAAAGCTACTTGGTCATCAGGGAAAGAACCCACAGAAACACCGCCGAGTCCACCAACTCGAGAGTCAAGTGGTGGTCTGTATTCCAGATCCTTGTTGTTGCATCGAACTCTATTTTCCAGGTTTACTACTTGAAGAGATTTTTTGAGGTCAAGTCTGTTGTTTAGTTGAATGTATTTAAATGATATGAGAGTGTAGAAAAGAAGGATGAGATGAGAGTAATAAACTAAATTCAAATATTAGGAATGTAAGAATATAATGTAGTGTACTTGAAATTGACGAAATTGGATGAATCATAAATGTTAAATGATTCTTATATGTCAAAATGAATCTCAAAATTACTGATTGTTTTTAATTGTACAAATTTTTTAAAAAGGCTGCGAAAAGATGAAAAATTTCTAGTAAACATTTAAAAAGAGCAATTACCAATGTATATCTAACAAACCGATTTTTTTTTTTTAAAAAGGGGCCAAGAGTGCCATTTATATAGTTATAATCACACAATGACTTTATATTCTTGTTTATGAAGTGCAGATTTAAATCCAATTTTGACCTACTATATTAATTACCATTTGTTGAGTTGTAACTGAACTTAAATGCGAAACCCCTCATGCTAAGGGAACCCAAAGCCCGAGTCTAGATTGATCTATTATTCTCGGATTTAGCCAACAATAATCATAATGGTAGCTAAGAGAAATGGATCGAGCATTCTAGTTCGAGTATGCAAGTTTGCATTGGTGATGTGAAAATAAACATGTTTCGATGTCGCGCATCGTTGGAAAATGCTTCTCCACACAACTCCACAAATTAACAAAGGTGATGAGCATTCAGTAGTTAGAGTGTTTTAGAGAGACAAAACAGAGTGCAGTGTTTAAAGAAACTTACGGGTTGAGTAAAGAATGTTGTTTACTACCAAGAATATTTATAGACCCACACATGGGGTTATAAAATACATCATAGTAGGTTTGTTACTTATTAAATTTGATGTTAATTTTTGGGAATGATTCGGTTCCAATAAGGAGGAAAGGATATCAGATTACTTTAAGTTTTAACATGAAAAAAGGCAAGTATAGTAAAGAATAACCCAGTAGAATAACATAAAACACAATTAGTAAATACAACTACAAAATACGTGACAACAGTAGACGCAAGCCTCACTTATATAGTCACTCGTTGGTGCATGTTAGTATTGGTATATGGACTTCGTTCGTCCATAACTTTCCTTTTTCCTCTCGGCAGCAACGACCCCATACCCCATGCCCCTACCGCGGGATTAAAATACCGCTAAGAGCCATTCGTACCGCCCTAGCACGTCTGCATTACCCCATTCATTCAACTTTGTACCCCAGCTGCCTCCCAAGCTCAAACCCACCCGTTAGGCATCTTCTAACTATGCGTTCTTATCACCCTTCCCCTCTCTCAAGCATTCGGACAAACTTAACAAAAAAAAAAAAGCACAGGATTGCGTGTTCCACCTATCCGTACTGCACACGACAAAGTTGGTATATATACAGAGGAAGGCCATGTAGATATAATTTGAATCCACCACTTTCGAGATGTCATATTTTACTACTATACAAGAGTTACCACCCGACCCACTTTTTGGGTTGAAGGCCAGATATAATAAGGATTCACGTACCGACAAGGTTGATTTAGGTATTGGAGCTTACAGAGACAACAATGGGAAGCCGTGGATTTTGCCTGCTGTTCGTTTGGCCGAGAAGAAGTTGATTTCGTCGCCAGGGTACAACCACGAGTACTTGGGAATCAGTGGGTTTGATGCTTTTGTTAAGGAAAGTGCCAAGGTTATCTTGGGAACTGATTCTAGAGCACTTACTGAAACAGGATCCATAATTTCTCAGCAATCATTGAGTGGAACCGGTGCTTTACATTTAGCCGGTGTATTCTTGAAGACGTTTTTTGCTGGAGAACACACTGTGTACTTGTCAAAGCCTACCTGGGCCAACCATAACCAGATTTTCACTTCTTGTGGATTTAAGGTGGAGTCGTACCCATACTGGAACAACGACACCAAGTCGTTAGACTTGGATGGATATGTTGCAGCCATTAGAAACGCTCCTTCGAAGTCCATTTTCGTTTTACACGCATGTGCACACAACCCAACAGGCTTGGACCCTACTGATGACCAGTGGAAGACGATTTTGGCTGAGTTGAACAAGAAGGAACACTTGGTACTTTTTGACTCTGCATACCAAGGGTTTGCCTCGGGAGACTTGGAAAAGGACGCCTTTGCTATCAGATATGCCGTCAACAACAAGGTGTTGTCGACTCCAATCTTGATTTGCCAGTCATTTGCTAAAAACGTTGGTATGTACGGTGAACGTGTGGGAGCTGTCCACGTTGTGTTACCACAACCAGATGAACAACTCACCAAGGCGATTGGAACCCAATTGAACAAAATTATTAGATCAGAAATCTCGAATCCCCCAGCTTACGGTGCTAAGATTGTGGCTACGATTTTAAGCGACCAAGAATTATACGCACAATGGCGTAAGGACTTGGTGACTATGTCCTCGCGGATCATCAAGATGAGAAACGCATTAAGAGATAATTTGGTAGAGTTAAAGACCCCAGGTAACTGGGACCACATTGTGGGCCAGACAGGAATGTTCTCATTCACTGGTTTGACCCCAGAACAAGTTGCTAGATTAGAAGAGAAGCACGGTATTTATTTGGTCAGCTCAGGTAGAGCTTCGGTTGCTGGATTGAACGAAGGTAATGTCAACCAAGTGGCTACTGCCATTGACGAGGTTGTTAGATTCCATAAACCAAAGTTGTAAGTGTGAATATATAAGCCTGTGATTGCAAACTGTAGCCGGATAAATTGAGGGACAATAGCATGCGATGCGAATGGGCGAATGGAAGTGCGGAGAAAAGGATGTAGATTGGAAGATGAAGCACGTGATATATATTTATATACAATAACTTTTCACACCAAAGCCGTGCAGTCTGCATACGTAAGAACAAGACGCATTCTCATTCTGCAAGCATGTCGGAGTGTAACTCCGTACTTGGTTACGATGCGTACTATCTAAGTTGCAACCTTCATAGTTATCGTAATTCACGAGATGAACTTGTGTGTGTTTGACTTGTATAGTTATGAGAATCGACGACATTCCACCCTTATAGTATACTCGTTAAGTAAATTCTCATTCGTAGCTCTTGACAGATTTTCTCTTCTCTATTCCAAAAATACTAGAAGCAATCTGAACTTTGAACATCTACTCTCTACAACTAGAAACCGTTATATTATATTCATTCAGGTGTAACCTTTATTCAACATTATCTATACTTTTTTATTACATATAATAGCATGCATCAGTTACTTTCTTCTGAAGGAACAACCTTCAGTCAACTTGGCCTTACCACCGGTTGGGGTACACAAGACAGTGGTACAGTTGTCACAGGTGACAGCGGTTTGGGCGTGCGAGAAGACAGTGGTGATGTTCAAACATCCTTGACATTTGACATCCATGAAGAAGGATCTTGGAGATTGGACCAAGGTCTTCAACTTGTGCTGTTGAGCTTCAGAAGCTTGGTTTGGGTGTAATAAATCTTGAACTAAAACCTACATCTTGTTAGTAATTTGCCTGGTTATCATATCACGGACCTTTGGTGATTCCTATCATCTCTTCCACTTCATTATCCTTAGATTGTTGGTTCCCCTCTCCACTATTCATCATTCGTCAATCCACTTTCCTTGATCAATAATCAATCCATTCTAGCTCTAGTGAGTGATTCATTCAGTGTTTAATAGGTTCATTGTCCGGTATAGCCCTCCTTCGACCTTTACATACCATGTTGTCTCTGTTGAATCTGCGTATCAAGAAGCTCTAAAATCAATTCCTTAAGAAAAAATTTCACTAATACCACTTCAAATTTTTTCAGGTCATGTGAGTACTGCAGGTTAACTTTTTTCGTCAAAAATAAAGTTTAGGGTTATAAACCCTATATCACGTGTGGAGGTCACATAGCACAAGCGTTGAAGTGGGTGAGGAAGCAGTGGGTGTGGAGGGTGTGGGTGCAAAGTTGATTAGAAGATAGGCTATGAATGGGAAGGTAGTATGAAAATAGTGCAAAGCGAGTTAGGATTTGCTTATCCTTAAGAATTATTGTTTGCAGAACTAACAGCCAATTGAAACTCTCAATTAATCATTATTTGCAACCAAAATTATTTGCTCCTTTCCGTTAGCTCTCCTGCCAGTTTGCTCTCCTCCCGTTGCGTTTCCTATCATTGCGTTTCCTAACATTGCCTTTCAAAAAGTCACTACTTCGCCCTCACCTTACATCAGTTTCATTCACTTTTATTCGATAAACAATATTCAAACATCAAAAATAGGTGGCCCTTTACCAAATTGCTAATCGTAAAATAATTCAATATAAAAAATACATATTTCGCAGCCATATCATCAAACAAAAAACAACCATCCAAACACACAACAACTCCATAAACACCAACCCCGCCAAAAAAGTTCAGCACCCATGCACAGGTTCAGCAGCATCCTGTTTTCAAACTTTGCACTTTCTTCAGTAAATTTTTGTACTATAAACCAACTATATAATTTATAACTTAAAAACTAATAGATATCACGAACTGAAGCACCGATAAAGTTCCCAACCAGCCTGTCACACGCCTTGCATCCTCTAGTCACAATTGACTTGTAGTTCATTTCCTTTCTTTCCTTTCTTTAATATAATTGTACAAGAGATTCTATACAAAATAAATACATTTATATAACGAGTGGAAGGTGGAAAAAACGGCATGTTGCCGATGCAATGGGAACGTCAACTAACAAGGGTGCAAGGCAAGCACAGCATCAGGTTTTCAGCATCAGCAAAACGGCTGAGAACTTATCAGGCATAAAACTATGGTACAATGGGTAAAATGAAATAATTGGCGGAGGGATCGCGGGGGATAGTGAGATGTTGCGCTATTGGAGTGATTGAAGGGCAACAAATGATATGACTTGTGGCAAGTACGTCTACTTGCCGGTTTTCTTAGGCTTTCTTGGGGTGGTACCTGGTTTGGCGCCCGAGACGGAACCCAGGTGGTATTTGGGTCTCTTGTCGGCAGGTTTCAAGATCTGGAACGAGCAAAGTAACGAATCGTCCACGCTCATCATGGCACCGGCATTGTCAAACTCTCCACAGTAGTTTGGAGCGGAGAAAAGTGTGATCAATTGCCTCTTCGAGAAGAATTCGTAGCCGTCCTCGACAACCTGGTGCGCTCTGCAAATCAAGTCCAAGTCGTGCTTCTGCAAAAATCTCGATACCACGTCGGGTCCGAATGTGAAGGAAACACCTCTGTCGTTTTCCGACCAGCCCGTAATATCTTTATCGGGGTCGGACCAAAGCAAGTCACAGAGCAAACCAACGTCTGGGATGTCTGTTGGTCTCATGACTCTTCTGATTTGTTCCATTGAGTTCAAGTCGGGTGATAAACCACCGTGCATTGTGAAGATCTTCTCGTCAATGATAGCAGCGATGGGTAAACAGTTGAAACAGTCGGTGAAAATCTTCCACAACTTGATATTGTATCTTCTCTTACATTCGTCGTAGAAACCGTAGATTCTGTTGATCGAGGCACATTCGTGGTTACCTCTCAAGATGAAAAAGTTCTCTGGGTATTTGATCTTGTAAGCCAACAACAAGCAGATAGTCTCCAACGACTGCTTACCTCTGTCGACATAGTCACCAAGGAACAAGTAGTTGGCTTCTGGTGGGAATCCACCGTACTCAAAGAGTCGTAACAAGTCATAATATTGTCCGTGGATGTCTCCGCAAATCTTGATAGGCGCTTCCAACTCTAATAAAATAGGTTGTCTTATTAAAATCTCTCTGGCTCTTGTACAGAGGAAACGGATTTCGTCTTCAGACAACGTCACTTGCTTGCCTGGTCTGGAGCCCCTTACGGCTAACAATCTGTCGACAATCGAATCGACGTCAACTGGGGTGGTCATTTCTGGAATGAGTTTGTTGTGGTTTTGCTTACGTTTGCTCTGGCAAAGGCGTCAAAATAAAGTTGGAAACAAGTGGTTTGTATGCTTGTGTGTAAGTGTAAGTGTAGTAGTGGTGCGCTATATGATATGGACGGGCCCTTCTACTCTGATTGATTACAACACTGGTGCGATGATGCTGCTTGCCTTTAGTTACTGACGATGATGATGAGTTAATTTTTTTTAAGGATGTGTTGTTTTTTTGGGCTGTTCAAAGGGGGGCGAAAAATACAAATTGGGTGGACCGCAAAGACAAATTCTGGAAAGTTTAATATTGCACGACCTGGGGATTCTCGGAACACTGGGTGGAGCATCAGTGTTGAGGTGACTAGAATGGGCGCGCGTGGAAGGTCACTACAAGGCATGGAATTATGTGAGATTGATCATTTGGATGATTGGAAAAATAGGAGGTATTGCATGGAGTCATTTATGTCTAACTGTGTACTGATTATTCACTGATAGGTGTTCTAGCCTGACTCGTTGGTCATTCCGGAAGCGGGGGAGAGGATGATGGAAGGTGCGGAGTGAGAGATGGGTCGTGGCTATTTGCTGCAGTCTTATATGTGTGAGTTTTTGTTTATTATGAGATATCACGTGTGCAGTACTCCACATCAGATGGGTATTAATATATGTCAGTTAGTGATAAAGAAGGAAATGAAAAGATGTGCGAAGGCATAGAGCAGACTTCTTCCATTGTTTGTAGCAGGTAGATATGTGTAGCCAACTAATGAATTGAGTTGGACGTATGGAAATCAAAGAGGTTCGATGCATAAGTCTTCGGTAATGAATTCTACCCAACATGAACAATTAAACTTTGGAGGTTTGTCTTGGGAACGATTGAGGGGTCATTTGGTTGGAGCGAGTTCACTTGCATGATAGATTTACCCATTTTAAACTTCACTAAATCAATCAATCGCTAAGAGTCGTAAATTTTTCTATTGTCTAATGGTTTGTTCATTTAGCTGTGAAGAGGTAACTTGGATACAAAGTGGTAAGTGAAAATGTGAAGTAGTAACTGAGATGAAGTAAACTGAATAATTCAGGTTGATTTCAGTGGCTATTCACTAATCTTATTGAAGGTTTATAGTAGAATCGAATAGTTGAGTCTATAAACTTCTATCCATTGATTTCTTTCACAACTCTTGAAAATGGTTGCAAATCTAAAATGTAATGGAATTGAACCAAGAGGCACATTTAAATTAGAAGGTTTGAAGTGTAGATAATCAAATTAGGTGAAAAGTATCTGCAATAGAATGAATGAAGAGAATGAATTGAAACACGATCATTAGTTGTCTCTTGATTGTACGGGTGAAATGAAGGTGTGTGAAAGTAAAGTGTCTGGAAGTAAAGAGTGTTTAGTAAAGTATGTGAAAGTAAAACGTGTGAAAGTAAAGTGTGATAAACCATAAAGCTTTACACACATATATCTTATAGGTTCCCAACACTTCCCTTAATTCCTTGCTTGATCATAAGTACATTTAGAACACCTCTCCATACTTTCGCTTCAACTCCACACAAGTTTCAAGATTTCGTGTAAAGTTTAAACAAAATCCCTTTAATTATACAGAAAACCCTTTCTAAAGTCCTAAAACTATTGGATAAATATCAGAATCCTCTAAAATCAACTACAACTGGTGACGAGTATCAAGCTATTAATATACCGACGATTGACTCTTATACTAAGCTCATAATTCACTCACACCACTTTTTGTTCGGAAAGTTATAAAAAGAATCAATTTTCGATTTCCACAATAATAAATCATTAATCATGTCTCAACTTGACCCTTCTGTCTTTCCAACCGTACCTGCAACTACACCAATCTTAGTCCCAGTGTTTGTACTTAACATAAAGACACAAAGAACTCCAGAAGCAATCTACACAAGCAAGTCCAGAGATGCTGCATTGAACTATGCTATTTTGATTAACGGAGAAATCAAAACGGTACCAAATGATTTGGGCTTGGAATTTGAAGCAAGCGCAATCCAAGGTAACGATAACTTGGCTGCAAACTTGTCGACTGGTGTCACACGTTTAGACTGTAACTTGTTTGGTAAAACCCCTGGAGGCGCAGGTGTACACTTCACTTACAATGGTGTTATTAAAGGAAATGATGCTTTAGGTAAAGTCTTATCAGCTGAAACTAAGGTTGCTGATTTCGACGAAACTTACATTACTTCCAACCCAAAGGTTGTTCTTGATGACTCTGCTGAGGAAAAGTACAAGTGGGTTCAAAATGAGAATTTCGTTGGAAAGGGAAGATTCATCAGAGATACTCAAGGTGAGTTATATGTTCAGTACTATGTGTATATTCTCCGTTAAGAATGATGATTCTTTTCAATTGAGTTATTGTGAATACAGTTCACTCCCTTTTGGAATTCAATTATTATCTATAGTCTTCATGCAACTAGTTTGGATTCGAACACTGAGAAGCAATTGTAGTGATATAGTCAAAGAACAAAATGGGTTGAGGGTAGATCTATCCTTAATAGTGCATTAGCATTTCAGGACCTATTCTTTCAATTACACCCTAAAAATATTTATGTGTACCCGTTAAATATGCTTGATTGATCTTTATAAGTCACTAAGATATAAAGCGAGATCATCAAAGACAGTGATACTTGAGCTGGAATTTGTAACTTTCAAATGTTGATTTCTTTGAAGAATATTCGAACTATCATTTGCACCCAAAATTATTTTAAAAGGGCCTGGCGTCCAAGGTTAACTCAAGTTGACACATCAAGAGTTAACAATTGTCATTGAATTAAAGAACATAATGTCTTTCCATTACTCCATTTAATTTTCCAATTTTATTTACCTACTCATTTGTATTACTAAGAGTATTATGTAGTGTCAATAATCACATATTCCCGCAATCATTGGAGTTCATTGTACGTTCATATACATAGAAGAATACCTGACTGTAATCTGAAGGGCATTTGCAAGTCTGAAAACTCCAGAACAGTAATTTTAAGATTTCCTATTTCACCCCTTATTAATCACAGTATAGCTGAAGCACGAAAAGTAATAGACAAGAGGGAGACAACTGGGAGTCATACAGTTTCAGCTATTCCACTTCAAACTATTGTAATTCAATAGTACTAGTTATGCTTAAGAATAGAGGCTAACTTAAGAATAGAGCTGAATCAAATCTTTACGTTTGCAGCCGTTCATTAATTCATCGGACTAGCACATTGCCATGTTCACTACTTTACAACAATGTACTATGGGTTAACTACATTGAGATGAGTACACGCATCCCACGTTACTTGATTGGAGTGCTCCACATTTGTTAATTGCATATATATAATTCGTAACCAGTTCGTATAGTACTCCTTGACCCCACTAAATCAAAATCACATCTCTTGATATTACAGTTCATAGTATGAGTTCTGTTATCTATGTAAAGTGGCGAGTTTATTAGGTTATGAAAGGTACACAAGTACAGAATATACACACCCGAGACGTTGCTTATACTTAGGCTGCCTGTCTGCATAAATACACTCTGATTAACAGCATGAATTAGACTGATTGTTTGTCAAGGACTGTCCTCTCAAGTTGACGTTTGACTTGTTTGCTGCGTTGCTTCCCCCTGCGTTGGCGTTGACGGTCATCTGTGCCTTGATTTGTCTTGCCATTGTGTAAAACGCCTGTTCAACGTTTGTTGACGACAATGCCGAGGTCTCCAAGAAGGGAATCTCCAAGGCATCTGCAAACTCCTTTGCTGCAGTGTACTCGACAATCTTCTTTTCGCTCAAGTCAGCCTTGTTCCCAACAAGCAACTTCATCACGCCACCCGTGGCGTAGCGGTCAATCTCCTGCAACCATTGCTTGACGTTATTAAAGGACTCTTGGTCAGTGACATCGTAGACAATAATGATTCCATGCGCCCCACGGTAGTACGACGATGTGATCGTCCTGAATCTCTCCTGCCCGGCAGTGTCCCAGATCTGTAACTTGATGTTCTTGCCGTCCAATTCAATAGTTCTAATCTTGAAATCAACACCAATAGTCGAAATGTAGTCTGGAGTGTAAGTGTCATCCGCAAACCTCAACAACAAACAGGACTTTCCCACTCCTGAGTCTCCAATCAATAACAATTTAAACAAAAAGTCGTATTCGTTGTTCATCCTTTGCGCTTTCTTTACTGTGTGTTACGTATGTTTTTTTTTGATTCATGACAACTTTTTTTCCCCTAGTGAGGACTACAGGTTGGTGATACATGGTGATTATATGCACTCAGTTTACAGTTTCTTTATCTATTGCTTCTTCTGCTTAGAGGTCTTGTAGATGGCGATGCTCACCATTTTGTAGAACCAGACCACGTTTAAGGTGTCCAAGATGACGTTAAGGCCCATCACTGTGATTGGTAGGTACATTGGGTATTGTCCCCAGGTACGGTAGATATCGTAGGTTAAGAGTGATGCTGCGTAAAAACCCCACAAGATTCTAACACAGAAGAACACCACAATTAATATCAAGCCGTTTGCTACGTATACTTTGTTACTGATAGTTCCTGCTGGGAGTTTGGAGGCGAACCAGTTGATGTTGACAAATGGTGTACTCAACTCAAAGAGTAAGAAGGAGGACGACCATGGAATGACAAATGGGCTGAACAGTACCGCAAACACATACAAGGCAGCGAGGCCGTGCAACAAAAAAGGGGCACCGAAAAGCAGGTAGTGTGTGGAACATACACCAACATCCCAGATAAAATAGCCAAGCAGCAATGCACCAACAAGTCCTCCGAATGGACAGTATCCAATAATAGAAGAAGTGGGGTCTTCGACTCTATTGGCCCAAAGTGGATGATTCCACATTGGAATCAAAAGACTGAACGAAATGAAACATTGGATCATGGAAACAATATGGATGTCAAAGTTGATACGCGTTTTCTTTGGCAACGTTGTGTATGTCTTGCCAAACAATTTGGTACTCACAGGCTTAGCAAGTGCTTGCATAGTTGAGTAGAACACCACTGAAGCAACTACCTCATGCCAATGTGTTAAAAAAAGATTAGATGGCTTCTCTGGAAAAGGACGATACTTCAAGAACGGGTCCTCATTGAAAACTGGGAACTTGGATGTAAGAAAGGACATGGTTGGCGATTATGAATTTACTTGAATCGCAAATTTATTTAGTATAGATCGAGGAACGACATCCAAACGACATCCAAACGCGACATAATTAGAGGCGATTCTTTGCAGTCATCGAGGATAGGAGGGGGAGGAGAGGAGGCAATGACGAGGAAAGTAATGAGTGAATGTAATTGGGAAAGTAGAAGCAGTGAATTGATAACAAGGTAGACACTAAAGAATAAAGTGTGCAGTCTAAACATGAACACTTATAGCGAACACAGTTTTGTTGAACCCAACACTTCAGAATACGAATTTCTCTCTTACATCACACGTGCTTTTCTGAATTGTAACATCAACTCTATATTTCCTAGTGGGGAAGTTTTATCTTATCATTAGACGTAGGATTTGAAACCTTGGTGTATGTCATTTCTGTGTATTTCCTATTAGTGAAAGAGTTGTAAAAATATGAATTGGATTGAGGTTGATATGTACAGTGTATAAAGAATTTACTCAACAAAGTCTGTGACTTGGTTAATACCTCAATTAATCTCCACTAGGGTGAGATCTCCGAAAAGTACCTTACGTTAAATATCTTTGTGTAAAGAGGGGGTGGTTTAAGGACCACAATGAATTGGAGTTTGATGGTATGGAGGAGGTACCTCAACATGTTCTTCACAATAATAACCGAGTCTAGAGGATGGACGTTCGAATGAATCATCATTTCTTAGCACTGGCGTAAACTCGTTCTCTTCTAATGGAAATATACACCCTACCATGTGTCCCCTATACTTTGCGTAGTGAGCGAACCCGCCTTCATTCAATTGGGGTTTAATACTGAATGCCAGATGCAAATAGATAGATACAAGGAACAAACCAAAAGTAGCAAATGTCGTGAATACACTTACGTTACCGACTTGGCACCAGCTGTAACTTATCACAATATATTTTGCATATTCTTGGTTGTCACATCGCAGCGACGCAAATATATTTGCAGCTAAACCAAATGCAACAATAAGAATAAGACAACTTAATACTTCAATAGTGATTACCAATATGCCTGGGATATGTCTAGCAAATGATGGTAAAAGCGTTAGTGAGATGTAAATAAAAGGTAGTATGCTAATGCAAGAAATAAGTACAGCTTGTGTGAGTGAGCCAAACGCTAATAATGGAAACACTATTGAACATATTGAAAGAATAATCTGAACAATTCTCAACCATACACTTGTTGAAGCAAACATTGAATACCATTCAAAATTAGGAAACCTTGCATCCTTTTATCTTACTCAACCTGTGAAGCCGACTATGGGCTTAGTTCAAAGTTAATGACAACGACTCTACAATGCTCAAGTCCTATCAAATTTAATTTACGAGAATTTATTTGCTATTGAAATACTGGGTGAATAGTGGTGTAATTTACAATAGAAAAAGACATCTAAGTAGCTAGAAGAAGGCAATGATCATATGGCAGCAGCAAGCGAAGTTACAGGTGGTGGTAAGAGAATAATGGTCTGTAGACAGAGAAAGAGCTAGACCTTCAACTCTCAGTTTTGCCTTTTAGTATGATAATATAGCTATCGGACACTGCCTTTAAGATTCTCAGCCTAAATATTACTACTTACTGACCTTCAAAATGAGGTAGTGGTGATTTAGAGTATACCAAGAAGCCAAGTTGAGAGATGGGTAACCATCAGTTCGGGATTCGGGAGTTTAAAACGGTTGCGAATTCTAAAAATAGAAAAAAACTATCATTTTTTGTTCTTCACAGCCTTCGATTAAAACTAGAACCGTTGAACAAAGAAGAGGTATAGGAGGTATAGAATTTATATAAGTGTACATAAATGACTATTGGATACGAGTGTTGATGATTGAACTGTTTGCGAATACTTATTGGTTCAATTATAAAGTTCAATATCAAGCTCATACTTATATTCTATTAGGAGGTTTACATATACTAACTATGCTTTGTATTTGATTGAATCACTAGATGCGATTAAGGAATTGGTAATAGAATATAATGACTGTCTTCCATGTGTATACGGTCTGACATTTTAACTGATAGATACTCATTCTATAACCATTTAATAGGTTTCGGTAGACCAAATGTGATGTATTTACTTCAAGAAAAGAGGACTAACAATTCGTACTAAACGAGGAATGGTTTTTGCAACCAAACATAAAAGTCACCAGCCACACAAAATTAATCAACTATTAACGTAAAGAAGTCATATTAAACAAAAAGAGCTAGCATAATAATATTAGACACTAGCGACATGTTTAATTTGGATGGGGTTTTGTTGTGGTATTACTGATAGTGGCTTTTCTTACATTACTTATTTACAGTCCCAGTGTTCTACAGAAACCCAGCAGCTTGAATAATCATTCGCCAATTATAAAGGAATTTTAATCTTTCTGTACAGCAGATGAGATCTAACTTTATGTACACAACATTCCTGATATACACCTCCACTTGTTTTATCATCGAATCAACTTTCCTCGTATAGCATTGGGAGGCCAACCCAACCCCCCAATGAAGTCCAGTGAATTCAAACTTCTTAAAACCTATATTACTTAACCTTCCCCTAACCATCTAAACACAACTTTTCATACCTCTACATATTTGTACCCATCGCGCCATAGATCATAACACACATGTAAATTATCACAGGTTGATCTGGCGCTCGTGGGATCGTATACCACGTGATCTTTAACCATCCTATAAAAATCTCATCGTCGTACCCAATTGAAAACGTTTACCACACCTACTATTATCAATATGTCTTACCCATTAGTTTGTTTAGGAAATCCTCTTTTGGACTTGCAACTCGACGTTACTCCAGAGTACCTTCAAAAGTACGACTTGGAGCCAACCAGTATTATTTTAGCTGAAGAAAAGCATTTGCCGATCTACGGTGAAATTCTTCACGAGAAAGGCTTGAAGACCGTTGCTGGAGGTGCTGCTCAAAACACTGCTAGAGGTGCTCAATACATCTTGCCACCTCAATCTGTTGTTTACTTTGGATCCGTTGGTAAGGATGCTTATGCTGAAAAGTTGAACGAAGCCAATGCTCAATATGGTTTGAAGACTGCGTACCAAATCCAAGATGACCATGAGACTGGTAAGTGTGCTGTTTTGATTACTGGCCACGAGAGATCTTTGACCACCGACTTGGCTGCTGCCAACCACTTCAAGGCCTCTCACTTGGACAAGCCAGAAAACTGGGCTTACGTCAAGAATGCTACCCACTACTACATTGGTGGTTACCACTTGACTGTTTCTCCAGAGGCTATTAAGAAGCTCGGTGAACACGCTGCTGCTGAAAACAAGGTTGTTGCTTTGAACATCTCTGCTCCTTTCATCGCTCAATTCTTCAAGGACCCATTGGACGCTTCGATCCCATACGTTGACTACATTGTTGGTAACGAATCCGAAGCCGCAGCTTACGCTGAATCTCACGGCTGGGACGTCGAACTGACCGACTTGGTTGCCATTGCTAAGGGTATCGCCAAGTTGCCAAAGGTCAACTCCAAGAGACCAAGAACCGTGGTTATCACCCACAACGTTCAACCTACTGTCACAGTTACCTACGACCACGCTACTGAAAAGTTCGACGTCCAGGAATTCGCTGTCAGAGAATTGGCCTCCGAAAAGATTGTCGACACCAACGGTGCCGGTGATGCTTTCGCTGCTGGTTTGATTGCATCTTTGGTTGAGGGTAAGGATTTGACTGAGGCTGTTTCAGTTGGACACTGGGCTGCTGCGGTTTCGATTCAGGAAATCGGTCCTTCGTTCCCTTTCCCAAAGGTTCTGTATCAATAAGATATAGGGTGTTTAAAGATACTCGAAGAGGTATGAGAAAGTAACCCCTTTCTCTGCCAACAACTCAGTTACTTTTATTAGTTCTGAAATCATTGTAGATTCAACTGTATAATATCAATAAATAGATTCAACTCTTAGATTCAGTAGACCCTTTAGGAAGATGATAACTATTAAACTAGCAACACAAGAAGATTTCTATCAGCTCAATTTATCGATGTGGTATCATTGTTACCACCTCTAATATTTTACTATGTTGACTTCATATGACTCTTTCTACAATCTACACTAAAGATCTTGTTAATAACACCCCTCCAAATTACCAGATCCTTTACATTATTCTTAAACAAGACATAAAATACACCTCATACTACTTTATAATACTTCATACAGCTCCATCCCCCCTTCTACTTTTCTACATCTCTCCCATCAACCATCAACCTCCAAATACATTAAGTTTGTCCTCATCTCATTTTTCAATTTTTTCAACACTCCACGTTCTAATGACAGTACTGAAAGATCATTACTATCGTCTCGCTTCAGAGCAACCTGGCGAGAGGATCGAGGCTGCAACTAAGTTGTTTACTGAGTTAGGTCAAGCTGATTCTAGTGAGGATTGGAACTATGCTTTGAATCGTCTTGTGAAAGGTTTAATTACTACTAGACAAAGTGCTCGTTTTGGTTTCTCTATGGCTCTTGCAGAGGTAGTACGTGAACTTGTTCCACGTAAAGACTATCCAGATATTACTATTGAAACCTTCTTGGATTTGGTTATGTCTACTACTCAGGTCAAATCTTCCATGAAGGGAAAAGAAGAGAGATCTGTGTTGTTTGGTAGATTGTTTGGTTTGCAAATCTTGATTAATTCTCAAGTCTTGTTCAACCCAGACTTAATTTCAAAAGAGACATTACTCAAGTTCGTTACTTCCTTGATTGAATTGTCTAACATGAAGTCATGGTTGAGAGAAACCAGTATTTTTACTGTTTGTCAGTTTATCAAATTGTTACTTGGACAAGCTGCGTCTGAGTTGAGTGAGGATACAAAAGAGTCTGCTTTGGTACATATTTTACAAACTACCAATGACCAAGGTTTGAACCTCTCCACTGAAGGTATTGCTATTTACTTGTCTATTCCACGCTCCAAAAGAACTGTGTTAGCTACTCGTATATCACTGCAAGGTAAAGCCAACTGGAAAAACAACGACCCATTGTCAAAGGGAAACTTGCCAGTATTAGCTAAAGCTTTGAAAGATGTGGAGGTTGCTGAACCTGAAGATTCAAACGTCAAGAAAAAGGGAACCTGGTCTCCAAGATTACCTTTCGTTTGGGATTTAATCGTTGAATCATTCACCAATACCTCAAATGACAATGAAGATGATGATGAAGACGAAGGTGAAACCACTCCTAAAAAGAGATCAAAGTCAAAGAAATCTTCTAAAAAACAAAAGACTTCAGACTCCAAACAAGTTGGATTAGAAGAGTTCTGGAAAATAGTTATTGATGAAACATTGTTCTCTGAGAAATCTTCCAATGAACGTAAGTACTGGGGTGTTGAGATTTTCCAAAAGTTCTTGGATGCAATTACTGTTGCTGAGGATCTTCAGTACCTTTTCACAGCAAATATGTTGAGATGTTTGATAAACCACAGTGCCCAATCAAACCGTTTCCTCCACAAAATCGCCAATCTTACTTTAAAGAAATTAGTAGATATAAGCAGAGACAACTTCCTGAAGGCACCAATAATTTTGTCCAAGTTGCTCAATGAGTCTAATGGAGGATGTTGGAATTTCGACTTGCTCACTAAAACAAAAACTATTGACAGTCTTTTGACTGTGTTAAAGGACAGAAATAGCGAAGCTGTTAACGACACCGAAGTAGCGATTGTGCTTCAAGAATTTAAAACCTTACTTATTGGTAAGTTCAAGGAGTTGGTTAACCAAGAAAACCCAAATGACAATGTTTTAAGATGGTACATGGATAAATTAGTATTATTAGTGAGATCAAGCAAACACTTGTACTCAGGAAAGGAACAAAGCTACGAAACTGCAGAAGAAATCATTAAATTATTTATCAGATATGGGTTCTTCAGCAAAAACTCGAACAAACCAGCCTACTCCAAGATCTGCCAGGAAAAATTGAACTCAATTCTTTCTGACGTTATCACAGTAAAGAGAAAAGATTCATCTTCGTGGTCATACTATTGCGTAAAGCACATTTTAAAGCTGGAGAAGACAGAAAAGTACACCAACTTGATCGAATTTGACCAAGAAATAGATGAGGTTAAGCAAGAAACAATCACAACTTTACAATCTGTTCATGACTTACTGAAGAGAAGTAAAGGTACTTCGAAAGCAGAGCAGTTCTATTGCTTTGAATTATTATTTTCTATGGCTTTGATCCAACTCTACATGGGAGATGATGAAGCTATTTCAGTTATGAACGACTTGAAGTTTTGCTACGAGTCAACATTTTTGGGTAAGGAAGATGATGACCAAAACGAAGACGTAACTTCCGATACAGTTCTTATTGAAATCATTTTATCCTTCTTGTCTCGTAAATCTAGTTTACTCAAAAAGTTCTCACTGGTTGTTTGGGAATCCTTCTTATGTGGTAAAGATGAGAGTTCAGGAAAAATCAAGTTGAACGATGAGGGGTTGCAGTTACTTTTTAACGTTTTAGTAGCGAAAGAGAACAAGGAAGGTCAACAAAAGTTGTTTGACGATAATCCTGAGTTAGAAATTGAAGATGACGAAGGAAGCCATGGAGATAGTGAAGATTCGGATGAAGAAGAAGAAGATTCTGAAGATGAAGATGACGAAGAAGATGAAGAAGATGACAACGAAGAAGAAGGTGATAACGAAGAAGAAAGCCCTAAAGAAGACTTAAATCCAAAAGATGAAGCTATGGAAGAATTGGAGAAACAAACCAATATAAAACTTGCACAAGCATTAGGAATTCCAACAGCAGACTCTGGAGAAGTAAAGTTTGAAGATTTGAGCTCTGAAGACGGCGAAGACGATTCGTATGAGTCTGATTCTATGGACGATGAACAGATGATGGCTATGGATGACCAATTATCTAAAATCTTCAAAGAGAGACACGATGCTATTTCGAACATTTCCACTGGTAACAAGAGGAAACTCGAAGTTATGGAAGCTAAGGAGCAAATGATCTTTTTCAAGAGCAGAATCTTAGACTTAATAGAAGTCTTTACCAAGGTCAACCCTAACTCACATCTTAACTTGAGTACTTTGCAACCATTAATCACATTAATTAACTTGACTTTGGATAAAAACTTGGGTGCAAAAGCACACAAGTTATTGAAAACAAAAATAAGCAAAACAAAGGTAACCAAGGAAGATTTTGAATTATACTACCCAAGTTCAAAGAAGCAAACCGAGTACAAGGATTCCTTATTAGCCTTGATCAAGAGCTTGCAGGATGAAGCTAACTCGAAGAAATCCTCCAACCAATCACATTCATTTTCCTGCAATCAAGCCTGTATTATAGTATCTAAAAATTTGGTTGCATTAGACTCAGAGTACTTAGAAAGGGTGATTGAATTGTATGCTGATTGTTTAAAGAAGTGGGCATTGAACCCAAAGAGTAGAGTTCAAGCATCGATGTTTTTTGACTTTATTAATTGGTTGAATGCTAAAAGATCTGGTGCTAATGTTCAGTAATGGACTGATTACAACAAATTGTCAATTAATGTACTATTAAAGGAAATAGCTGAAGGTAACAAACACTTCAGAGATTAGGAATTTACCTGACTATGGTTATTATTCTCTAAACAGATATAGATTCAAGCTTGTAAGGTGCATCTTTCAGATCACTCATAGTCTCGATAATAAAATTCATCTATTGATTTGACTACTGTAGTTATTCTCACTGTTAAGCACAAGTCAGTTCTATGTTACAATTCTAAGTACAATTCTAAGTAATTTTTTTTTCTTTAAAAACACAAACAAAACAACCAAACCTAGTAGTACTTCACAAACCATACAATACTAACAAATACAACTCTCTAACCTCAACAACCAAACACTTGACTCTACACACCAAACTCTTTGTGCCCAATTTGAAACAATTTTTTTTGCATCCACTTTGCTTACATAACACTCCGACCTAAATCTGTTCAACCAATCAAATCCAAGAACCGCAAGCCGGTAAAAAAAGTTCCTACGAACAAATTGAAAATTGTTTAACAGTTAGTACAACATCGAATACAATGTCTGCTTACAAACAAGCTGGTATCTCCTTAAACAAAGCCTTGTCGATCTCGGCCAGAACCCTCAGATCTGCTTTGAAGCCAGAATTCAAGGCTGCCGCAGAGAAGAGAGGTGTCACTGAAGTCAAGGCTATCAAGATCGAAAACGGTGTTCAATCTGAAGCTAAGCCATTGGGTAACTAAGTTACTGATTCTGAAACCAGAGTAAGTATGGTGTGAAAACCGGTATAGAAAAATACATATATGATGTTTTGAAATGTAGAATATGTTGGATTTGGTGGTGGAAGTGGATTGGATGTGGATGTGGATGTGGATTTGGTTGTTGAAAAGTAGTGAAGGTGAAAGTTGTGGAGTTCAGCTGATTTATAATAGGTGGCTGTTGAAGAATTGGGTCAACCATTGAATGGAATAAGATCAGTTACTTCAATTATGAATACACTGAAAACTATTTATTGCATGATGAATCAACACATTTCACCGTATCACTGTATTCATTTCACAGCATTCATATACTCAATATCCAAATCAATATCCAAGTCTCTTCAACCAACAATTACGCCTGTAAAAATTTAGTATATATTCTAGTGCTATGTAGGCTCCATGGTGAGCTCCCTATATACATGGCATAAAATACACTAAGCAATCTGCTATATACAAAATAAATATCTACCTGAGTGACAGCCTTGTCTTGAAAGCTGAAGGATAGTGAGTTATAACAAAAATGATATGTTACTGGATTCTTATTGCAAATTATTATTAATCCAGGTAATCTTTAGTCTAATTCAAGTTGATATTTCTCAGCATCACTCCACAATCCTGATTCAATCATACTTTAAGTGGCTCTTTTCTCTCTACTTCTTCCCTTTCAACATCCTCATATCCTGCTGCAAGCTCATCAACTAATTGTTTTCTAATATCATGTGGCAAGTCGTCGATCAATGCTCTCACAGAATCCAACTCTAAGGCTTGGGTTATTTGCGTAGTTTCAATGAGTTCTGCTTCTCTGTCTAATCTTTCTTGTTCAGTTTCCGCATTCTCTTGTGTTTTATCTTCCTTCTTGGAGTTCAGGGACTCGTCCAACAACTTGGACAACTCAGAGTTAGGGTTACTGAACAATTCAACAAATCTACCTTGTTCAACAACCTTTCCTCCCTTACCCAAAACAATAACATTTTCAGATTTAGAAATCGTTGACAAACGATGAGCAATTGAGAGGATCGTGAGTTTTCCCTGCGATGTCAAATCTTTCAAGGTTTCGTTGATCAAGTTTTCCAGCTTGGAATCCAACGCCAGAGTAGCTTCGTCCAAGATTAAAATAGATGGTTTTTTAATCAAGGCTCTTGCTATAGCTACTCTTTGTTTCTGACCACCCGAAAGTGAGGCTCCGCGTGCTCCTATAATAGTATCATATCCATCTGGGAACAGAACTATGAAGTCGTGACAATTGGCTTGTTTACAAACTTCAATAACATCGTCCATGGTGAGCTTTTCTATTTGCTGCGGAGTGAGACCATAAACAATGTTCTCCAAGAGCGAGCCAGAAAGTAAGACCGGTTCTTGTTGCACAATACCAATAACGTTTCTTCTCAAGTCACGAACTTGTAAATCAGTAATGTCTTTTCCTCCGATTGTAATCAGACCGCTCTGAGTGTTGTAAGATCTGAGAAGCAATGCTGCAATCGTCGATTTACCACATCCCAGAGGAGCCACAAAACATGTAGACGACAGACCTTCTATCTTAAATGAAGTGCCATTGAAAATAACGTCCTTTGGTCTTGTAGGGTAACTGAAAACAACATCTTTGAACTCGACATCGTTGCCAATCTTTTTAACTCTTTCTCCCTTGACAGCTGGTACTCCACTAACGTAGTCAATTAATTGGAATAACTTAACTCCAGCTCCCGAACCCTTCATTAACTCCATATAAGTGGTGGTTAACGAGTACAAGGCCAGGTTGAAGAACTCCAAGTACATGGTAAAAGCAACCACATCACCTGTAGTCATTTGTCCCTTCAAAATCAAGTACAATCCTAAGGCAATACATGAAAGGTACCCAGTGTGGTATAAACTGTAGATCGACACAGAGTAGTTTGACTGAGCTAATGCTTCCTTTTTAGCAACTTGGACAACCAGTCTCAACTGATCGGCATACTTGGTCATTTCTTTCAGTTCTCCAGTGAATGCCTTGACAAGTTTGACCGAGTTTAAGGTTTCTTCACTTACTTTTGTAAGTCCAGCTGTAACATTTTGGAGTCTTGTGGACAATTCACGGATCTTTTCACCGTACCAAACAGATCCAATGGTGATTGGTGGGGAAATAAACAACATTACGCAGAATAACATTGGGTTGATCGAGTACATCATGTACGAACTGATAATCCCAAAGAGCATATTTTTCAATCCATCTGGTAAGTTGCTGGTAATAGACTTGGAAACAACGTAGGCATCACTAGACAACCGGGAAATCAAGTCACCCACCTTGTGTTTTTCATTATCGTAAAAGGCCGAATCGTGTCTCAACAAGTTCTTCATTACTCTCAATCTTAATCTTGCCACCATTCTTTCACCCAATACTTTCAACACCCAAATTCTTGCCCAGAAACAGACGGCACTTACACACATGAATGGGACCATTACAGAGAACACTGTTGTGTACCTGTAACCCCAGATCAACAAGTAACCCTCGTCGTCTATCATTTTTGAGTTATATGCATCGATCGCTGATCCCATAAGTTTGACAAGAGCAGTTGGGTACAATACTGCAAACAAAATAAAACCCACAGCACATAGGAATAACTTCCAATCACGTTTACCTAGCTGGAAGATACGACCTATAGTCATGAAGTTATCCCGGATACTCCGTTTCTGTTGACTCTTCTGTTCCTTCTTCTCCTCCTGTTTTATTTCTAATTTCTTAAGTCTTGTAAGTTCCAAATGAGCTTTAAGACTGCTAGAGTTTCGGAGTTCCTCAACATCGCTATCCGGTTTATTTGCAGTGAACTTCACTGTACTGAACGAAAACGATCTAAACTGTCGTAATGAGACAGGCTTGATATATGTTGGTGTCCTGCTTAAAGGAAACCTAGCTGAGGTCTTCAACCCAATCGAAAACAGTAATGACAGCCCTAGCACTGGCGGCATCGAACCAATTCTAAGCTGTCGAAGTACCATTTGTGGAGAAATCATGGTATGCTTCTTGATTCTTGAGAGTTTTGGACGTTTTGGCTCTACAGAAATTTGGTAATTTAGTCATGCACGTGATACGCATGCGTTGATGGAGTGATTGATGGGTGGTTTATGAAGAGTATGAATGGAGAGGGATTAGTGATTGAATACTGTTAGGATTGGCAAGGGTTTAGTAGTTTGACCTATATAGTTTATAATATCTGAATTTGTGAGTGGTTTGATTTGGGTTATGTTCATTATTTTTATTGTATACGTTGAGTATTTTGGTGCTATAAAGACAAACAGTGCAAGGCATAAAAGTTGATTTCAGTCTACTAGACGAGTATATTTAGATGTATGTGTTTAAAATGATGACTACATATCCACATCAGCTACATGTATTCAAGTGAGGTTGAGACTGTTTAGTTACACTTCTTCTCACCACTCCAATTGATTGGCTGCAAAATATCGGAATAGCTAAAATTTAAAGTTTTCAATAAACTTGTGAAAGTGGGCAGAAGCGTGCAAGTGAAGTGGAAATTATCATACAAATTAAATTAATTGAGTGATATATAGTACTTATTGGGTAACTTAATATGAAGGTATTGTGTCAATTGTGTTACCGAAATTACTCTGTTATAGAGATTCTACGGGAAGATTCTTCTCATTCTTGAACATTGAATACTTTCCACCAAATTCATTTAATTAAACTTTCTTGTGTTAGCTCGAATGATTAGGTGAGTATTTACACATCCTACTATTATATAAAGTAGCTATTGTCAAACAATCTGATTGTATTCCAGTGTGAAATCAAAGCTGCAATTGATATGGCTGCAAATATTCTCTTTGTTCTCGCTCACTACCTTCAAATTCATCACAAACTACTACAGGTCAGAAAGTAATCAAGTTCAGTAATTCATAAAAATTTATTCGTATACACATCAAGCCTCTCTTTCAGAAAAACTTTGAATCATTCCAACTTCGGACTCTTCATATTCAACAACATCAACAGAACCTTCCTTATCAACAGTGTTTGCTTGAATAAGGTGCTTGCGAGGCAATTTCTTCGAAAGAACGGTTTCTCTGTATTGAGCATATTCTGGAGTCACTCCAGTTACATCATTGTAGTAAGCAACACCTTCTGTAACGTTACCACTGCACTTGAATACGTGCAATTTATTCAAGAAGTCGCCCAACGCTTTCACTGCTACGGTTTCTAACTTGGACTCGTCAACAACAAGTTCTAAGTCGGAGAAGTCACCTGAAGAGTGTTTGAATTCAAAGACACCAGCCTTGTGCAATTGCTTAGCAATTGCAAATCTGGCTTGCATGTGTGCTTGACCCCATTTCTCAGTAGCAGGATCCCAGAACTCCAAACCGAGCAAACCTGCTCTGATCATTAACAAGGAAGAAATAAGTTGGACGTCCTTTTGTTCTTGTGCGTCAGTGATTCCGAAAATAGGTAACACCTCGTGTGGCTTACTGAGAATAAGGTAGAGTGCGACCAATTCAGCACGACATTCTTCGAAAGATCCAGCAACACTGCTGAACAAAGATCCCCAAGTGTCGTGGGCACCATACCAAGAAGTGACTTCTGGGTGCTTTTCTTTGTCAAAGTTGTACTTTCCATCTCCAAGTTGTTGCAACAACTTACCAGTTCCGTGGCCCAACAATTCATGCAAACCCACTTGAACTTCGAAAGCTTCGTCTCTCCATTTACGGTACTTTTCAACAATACTTTCGTTGATAAAGGTGATAACTTCCTTTTTCTTTGGCTTCTTTGGGTTTGCACTCAATACGTTACCCAAAGACACATTTTTAAATCCTACATTCAATCTAACATCATCATAGTTTGGAATGTTGATACCGGCTGGGCATCCAGAGCCTGCAAAGGTCAAAACTTCCAAGGAGGTGAAGTCAGGAGGAGTAAATACATCCTTCTCGTACACTTTGTCCCATGGCAAGTATGCAATCAAGCTAGAAGCTTGCTTGACCAAAGTGGAGAATTTAGCTGTTCTTTCTTGGTTTACCATTGCAACCAAACCTTCCCATTCTCCTCTAACACCTGAAGGGTCTCTGTAAGTCTCAATAAATCCAATGTTGGATTCTACGAGTGGCCCCAAGTCTTTAACCCATTCGATTTGAGAGTTTTTGTGGGCATTCATTGAACCAGTCTTGAATGATTCAATGTAGAATCCAAGCATTTTAGATTGGGTTTCATTAGCTGCGTGTTTCTTTGCTTCATTCAAGTGGTGAACGATTTGAGCAAATTCTTTGGTGTGGTCACCAAATTGGAAGGTCAATTTGGCACCCGAATCAATAGTGATTCCTTCTTGTGGGTAGTATGAAGTAGTGTTTGCGGATTCAGAACTAGCTACATGAACCACAAACTCCAGGTCACTTTTCTTTTCAACCCTTGAATTTTCAGGCATGATTCCATTTTTGGCTAAAGTGGAGTTGACAGCCTCAATCTCCTTTTTGGTGATAATCACCTTGGAAGGGTAATAAGCAGACACTTGTTTTTTGTCAGGCCATCCTAATAAGGTGAGGTCCAAAGAATAGAGTGGATCACGAACCGACTTGTATAAAGCTGTAACCTTCTCATTAGCAACCTTTTCAATAACTTGATCAAATTGTTCAACTGGTAAACGAGGAATAAACTTCTGGTCACCAAAAGACTTAAAGTTACCCAAGTTAGCTAAGAATTGAGAGGCGTATTCCAAATATTGAGTAACAATAACCGATGATAACGATAACTTCGACTCGTAATCTTCAGCAGTAGATGGAGAACCCAAAGTAGAATGTATATCAAGAATCAAATCATAAATACCTTCACTCTCTGGAGAAACAGACCTCAAAACAGCCCTAGTACCCCAGTGGCAAGCCTTGGAAAGATGATGAGCATACAACTTAGCATCAAGAGGCAATTGCTCAAAATGCTTCTTAGCAGATAAAGACACAATAGGAGCCTCAGAATCAGCTACAAAAGACATAATTGATTCAAATATAACAATACCAGATACCAAAAGAGAGGATTTATTCGTATATTTATATGGTCTAGAATTTTGTTGGCTTTTATGCCGCGTGTTTCTGTGGAGTTAAAGTCCATACAAACAAATGGCTCAAAACATTCAAAAAGTTCAAACTTGGATGACAAGTAGGCTTTGAGAAAAAACATAAGCCACTAGTTAAACGGCATTAATAAACTTGTGATGGTGAAAGAGAGCGAGAAGGAACTTGAGAAAAAAGAGGAGATTGTTGAGGAGAGTGATTATGATGAGGAAGATGATGGAGATTATGATCCAGATGCTAAGAAGGATGAGGATGGAGGGAAAGATGAGAGAGAAGGTGATGGAAATGAGGGTGGGAATGGAGATGACGAAGATGATGAGGATGAGGACGATGGAGATATGAAAGATTATTCTAATATACAAGGTACAGTGTCACAAGTACGAACTAGAAGTCAACTTCAAAGACCAGAAGAACCTGGATTCATAGGTAACTTTGCTACTGATGCGCAAGGATTAGTTCAAGTACAAAGTAGTATTGATGTGAATAGTATATTCAGTGACTTGAATAAGAAAGAAGAGGTTGATGATGAATGGAATACACTTGCCAAAGATACGTCGGAAAGACCACTGATAGAACCTGAACATGTGAATGAACCTAGTGATGATATGTACCCACAAAAGATACGGATTGAGCTGTCGTATGCATTTGCTGGTAAAGTGATTACAGAAAGTAAACTAGTTGAAGCTGATTCAGCTGAAGCTAAAGCATATCTCAACTCAACAGCAGCACTTACCCAACAGAAAGATTCAACAAATGTACGTTCTGAAATCCCAGTAATACGAACGGTTCCCGGAATACAAGAACCTATAGAATTAAGAATTAAACTCAAAAGGCCCCTGTTAATTGATAAGTTTCTCCTGGTACAAGGTAACAAAAAACTGAAGCTCTCAACATTAGAAAAGTCAAGATTAGACTGGGCCAGTTTTGTTGACAAGAGACAAATTGGGGATGACTTGAAAATCGGTAATAGAGATGGGTACTTGGAGAAACAGGATTTCTTAGGAAGAATACAATATAAGAGAGATGAGCAATATCAAAAGGCAAAGGAAGTTGAGAAACAACGTTTATGGAAACAACAACAAAAGTAAGTGTTTTATGCTGACTGTACATACATAATATATATCGGCTTTCTCTATATGACCTGGGGAATTAAAGAAAACAAAATAGAATTAATGTGTATCTGTAGTACTTCTGTGGTTGTTTCTACAGCGTATTTCTATTTCTCTTTTATTAAATAATCTAAGTAATATTCATATATTTAAGCTAACTGTATCGTCTTATCAGACTTCACTCCATCAAAATCAAGTTCAGAAATTCCTGACTTCAAACACATTTGACGGAATTGCAGCATATCATTGTTATACAAATTCCATGGTGTATCTAACTCACCTAATCCACCATGCTCCAATACCAAGATCCTATCGTAGTTTATAATAGTCTTGAGTCTATGAGCAATACACAAGATTGTACAGTGTGCAAATTCTCTAGTAATAGTCTTTTGGATTCGCTTGTCAGTTTCATAATCAACAGATGAAGTGGCTTCATCCAAAATCAAGATTTGTGTATCTCTTACAAGTGCACGAGCAAATGAAATCAACTGCCTTTCTCCAAGAGAAAAGTTTTCTCCTTCGTCCTCAACCTGTTGGTCAAGAGTAAAATTTAAACCTGTTCTAATTAATGCATCCTTCAATTTTTCGTCATCATGGTTTCCAAACGGATCCAAATTCTTCCTGATGCTTCCACGGAACAACACCGGGTCTTGTGGAATAATTGAAAGCTTACTTCTCAAGTGTTGTAACCCAATTTTAGAAATATCAACCCCATCAATGAATATACTTCCACCAGCCAACTCGCTCAATCTGTATAAAGCTGCCATGATGGAGGATTTACCTGCACCAGTACGGCCACAAACACCAATCTTCTCTCCTCTCTTCACCGTGAAACTAAGATCGTTCAACACTGTTGGTAATCCAGGACGGTAGCGTAAGCTGACATTGTCAAAGACAATTTCTCCCATTGGCCATGACGGTTTTGGAGTGGTTTCAGTAATGATATAAGGAGCTTCTTGTGGAATAATATGACCATATTCAACGATTCTCTCAACAGAGTTCATTTCATTCTCAATTCTAGTAGTCAAACTAAGAAGGAAGGATAATTCACTGGCTAAATCGAAAATATACGACATCAATAAACCAGTCGAGGCAGGCGATATGTGGAATACACGTAAAACACAAAGGACCGACACGAAAGTAGACAACATGAAAGTGAGAATTCCCAATTGCGAACCCAACCAACCTTGAGCTGCAACAGTGATATAACTGGCTTCGTTCATCTGATTAATCATAATTGTATTCTTCGCCATGAATCTCTGCTTGTGGCCATATGCCTTAACAGTATTCATACCACTCAAAACTTCACTGAAGTTGTTGTAAACCAAGGATCTCTGCACTGCTTCCAATCTCTTAACTTCTCT
This sequence comes from Kodamaea hsintzibuensis (nom. inval.), assembly GCA_030568835.1. Lineage (NCBI taxonomy): Eukaryota > Fungi > Ascomycota > Pichiomycetes > Serinales > Debaryomycetaceae > Kodamaea > Kodamaea hsintzibuensis (nom. inval.). Next base: position 823,647 of record JAJMJA010000001.1, read on the forward strand.
TGCCAGGGCTTGGTAATAGTTTGCAACTGCAATAAATAAGAACCCAATCAAAGGAACTGCAACCAAGAACCACGGTAAATAAATAGCACACAATACAAGAATACCAACAACAGCTGAGAACATGAAGAAGAAAAAACAGAACTGATCCCCAATTTCATTGTCCAATACGTCAGTGTCTTTAGTGAAACGGTTGAGAATACGTCCCATGGGTGTAGTATCTAAGAACAGCATTGGAGCGTATAAAATACGTCCCATAGCTTTAAGATTCAAGGTTTTCAGGGCTGAGTTAGCAAGTAACACCAAGGAAACAAACTGAAAACAAAGTAACACGAACGATAAGAAGGTAAACATAATGTAGTAGCCCATGTAGAAGGAACCAGATCTGTTAAACTTTTGTTCTGTCCAGAATGATAACCAAGTGTTTGTAAAAAACTGACAGAATGTGGAAAGGACTATACAGATGACTAAAACTGGGATGTATACAATAGATTGAATTGCACCACCAGTTCCAGCATTAAGATAATTGGTGTAAACAGTGAAGGAGATTTGGTTCACTGGTTTTTCTTCATCTTCAATCAAACGTCCGTTACCGTCGTTTTTGTCGTAGTCTTTTCTAATTCTTTCATCGTCAACCTGAGCAGGCACTAATCTCGTGAGATCATCACCATCTTCTTTCACTTCCTTTGATGTTTCACTGCTGAAAGTCATCAAGTTGGCAAAACTCTTGGAGTTAAGCATCAATTCTTCTTGAGTGCCAATAGTTAAGGTACCATCACCATTCATAAAAATGATTCTGTCAGCATCACCGATAAGCGACAACTGGTGAGTCGCAAGAATTCTAGTTTTCTTACCCAATTCACCCAAGAGACACTCTTCAACAATATGTTTACCAACTTTGGCGTCGACAGCAGAAAGTACATCATCTAATAATATTATGTCTCTGTTAGCATAAACGGCACGAGCCAAGTTTATTCTTGCCTTTTGGCCACCCAGCAAAGTAATACCACGCTCACCAACTTCAGTACGATCACCAGCAGGTAAAAGAGCTAAATCGTTTTCCAAGGAGCACGAGTATATAACTTGTCTGTATTTTTTCTCATCGTATGGGGTACCAAATAAAATATTATCCTTGACAGTAGCATTTTGGATCCATGGTTGTCCACAAAGAACGTGAGATCCATTCACATTAAGTGAGCCTTCGGTACGGCTCATGAATCCACACAATGCATTCAAGAGAGAAGATTTACCGGAACCAATTAAACCAGTGATTACAATAAATTCACCCTTGCGAATGGATAAATTTATGTTCAGTAAAGATCTAAGCTTATTTGAATCAGTAGATTCAACTTCAATTGTTTTCATCTCTTGTTCTTCTCCCTTCTTAGCCTTTTTAGACTTTTTCTTCTTATCTGATTCTTCATCATCATCATCATCATGGTCGAAAGCTTCCCATTCGAACAGAGCATTTTCCAATTCAACAGAAATGTTTCTCGAATTCATTGACTTTCGATTCTCCTCTGAAGGGGTGATGTTAACTTTATCATTATCAATTTCAGAGGCACTCAATAACTTAGCTACTCTATCAAGTGCTACTGCAGCATCAGTTATAGCTGAAACAGCTCTTGGAACCATGTTAATTTCCAGACTCAAGACGTTAAAGAGTGAAAGGGAAGAGAAGATAGCAGCAGGAGTGTGTCTGTTACTATCCAACTTGTACAAGACTAAGAATGCAACCATAGAGGCGAACAAGGGCAGTACCATAGTTAAAGTGAGGAAAAGACTTCTTAAGATTTGCATTGTACGCATTTGTGCCATTTCCATGCTTCTTACCTTTTCGATCATAGCTTGGTAGGCAGGTTCCCATGCATAAAATTTGATCATCTTCAAGTTATTCAATACTTCCTTGACGCTATTGACACGAGAATCGGTGTACATGTTAGTCTTTTTTCTAATGGAGTACAACTTCAGGACTGAGATACTGATTCCGGCAAGTAAAGCGAAAGCGACTGAAAGACCAGCCAATGCAGCGACACCGATATTGACAAGCAATAAAGCGATTGAGATTATGAAGGGAATGGGGAAAGCAAAGAGGTAAGGGTGGAAGATGGTAGCGTAGTTGATACGAGCTAAGTCTGTACCCATCATCGACATGACTTTTCCTGAGTGGAATTTACGTTTCAGTTTCAGGTCTAACTGGAAGGATTTTTCGAGCATTGAAGCAGTGAGTACAGCCTTTGCTTGAGCACCTACCATCTGGATCCAATAGTTGTAAATATTGTCACCAAGGGCCAAGAAGAGAACGAAAAGCGGAGTTCCTATAGCGTAGCCCAATCCAACACCAGTATTCTTTGGGCCTCTGTTCAGAACGAATTCAATCATCTTCTTGATAAGTAATGGGGTCAAAGACTGACCAATCTGAGTGAAGAAACGGGCAATGCATGCAAATATATAAGTCTTTTTGAAGGTTTTCAAGAGAGCCACGACAACGACCCAGCTCTGAAGCTCAAAGTCGTCAAGAGGGTCATCATGGTTCAATGATTTTTCTTCACGAGTTTCCTTTTCCTTTTTGGCAATGTGTTTTGCTTTCGCTTTGGATAATCCTTGATTGAAATGATTTAAAAAGACTTCTTGTAGTTTATCAACTTGTAATTGATTTGATAAAGTGTACAAATCTTCAGGTTCCAAAGTTCTACGGTAACCAGTTTCCAAAATAGGATTCAACCACCAAAAAAACGCTCTTGAAAGAGGGTTTGAAGAGTCTTCAGGGTAAGATATTCTTTCTTCTGGTGAGGGTAAATGAGGTACCTTTTTCAGAAATATCATCCATGATAGTAGTCTTTTCTGAGGTTTTAAACCTTGCAGATCCTTACCAGATTCTAGTACTGAAAGTGAATGATTATCTGAAGGCAGCAGCATAGTTAATGTTGAGTTCAAGGGAGCATTCTGGAAGTTCGTGGCTATTATTTATACATGGTTGTAGTACCTGTGGTGGCGAAAGAGTCACTTTCGAAATTTGAGCCGTACCTATGGTTCTGATTTGATTATGCATGAAAGGTAATACAATGCGGAGATAAATGAGTTGCTAGATAGCAGCTCGCGTGCTAAATACGAATTTAGTTCTGAGGATCATTTTGGAATGAATTTAATGAATGAATATTCTTGAGCGCTGTATGTTATATGATATCAAGTTCGAACTGAAGTAGTATTAGTATTCGAAAAGGCTGAGCAATTATGCTATCTCATAAACTAATTGAAAGGCAAGTAGTCATATTCAGTTCCTAACCCTTCTACAGCGGAATAGGGATCCACCAAGCGGGCGTACTACGCACAAAAACCGTGAATTGGGTGGCAGATCTGGTGCCGTACGCGCTTTAAAATCTAAATTGGAGTATGAGATTTGGTGCCGTCTTTTAGGTTCCAGAAATTTAGTGATCCACGTGAGTGAATTTTAGAGTGGAGTGGCAGTAGTGAGGGACTTTAAGGAGTGGGTGAGGAGAATGAGAGATATAGGGGGAGGGTGGAGGTGAAGGCGATGGCGCCACATTACATGACCATTATATGAACATTATATGATTGATGTTTTGTTAATGGTTTGATAGGTTAGAATACATTGTTAATGGGATTGATTTAGTATATAGACTAGAGGTGTTGAATGAATGTATAGTATACTAAATAACGAAGCACTTGAAGTTTATGAAGGAGTTTGAAGGTAGAATAATAAGATATGAGAATACATAATGATAAGATGAGGATTAGATATTCGAGTTATAGATAGTAGATTGATAAGGAAACTAAAGTATCTGAAAGATACCTAAGAAGAGCATTGATATTCTGCGACAGAAATGTCATATGATGACGTCAAAATGAATCAATGTTAAGAAGGCATACAAATTATTTATTAGGATTAAAGTATACAAGACTTAAGTATTCAAGAGAGTATTACTTTAACCTTACATCTATTTGTTCAAGTTTACACTCCTATATATCAATCCTATTAATCATACTCCTCAATAACTTCTGTATGAGTCAGTAGATATATAAATACTCACTCACTTCCTAATATTAAGCTTTAAGTTAATCTTGGTTGCAAAGAACAAAAAGTTAAATCCACAGAAGATTCGTAGATCATAAACATCAGCAAACACAGCATCAAATTCATGAAGTATGTTCTACATGATTTCAATATATATCAGTATTAGAATGTGGAAAATAAGAGAATATGTAAACTCCTACGATTAATTCACTCTATATTCCAACCTTGTTGTCTCTTGATACCCCTCGTTCTTTCTCTCTATACAACAAATCACCAAATAAACATTAATATTTATAGCAAGCCACTAATTGATCCAAGTTCTCTCATACATTTTATTCATTCTAATGATATCATGAAACATCATGATTAATCTATATTAAATTTGAAGAGTCAATCATCTAAAACCTCTCTTTAAATACTTTTCATCTTCTACCTCTTCACTGTTAAGACATAAAAATCGTACATCTTGTGCGACAAAAACAAGACAAAATCATTAAAAAAATTTATTGTCGAATCAACCATGTCAGATACCAACAGTAACTTGAAGAGGAAGAATGAGGAGTTAGATTTTGTTTCTGGAGATCAGTTGAACAAGCGTGTTGCTTTAGATAGTGAGCAATTGGCTTTACATGATCTTCAAGAGGAACAAGCTCAAACTGCGCCTGCAATTGGAGGCCCTTCTTCCGGATTTCAACAACAGGGTGATGATGATGATGAGGATGAGAGTGATGGGGATATTGCTGTTTCTGAAGATATAGGTGAACATGATATTGATACCGGTGGGTATATGGGTGCTGAGTCTGGTGGTGATGGTTCTGGATTCGATCCAGAATATGGTACCAACGCCTCCCATGAATACTCCACCAATAATAGTACTGGTCAATTTGAAGATAGCTCCAACTATGCAAAACCAGTATCTAACCACAGAGAAAGAGAAAACGACCCAACATACATAGTTATCAGAATGTATTGCCCTGTAAAAGAAGCAGGCCTCATTGTTGGAAAGGGAGGTGACAAAATTAGACACATCCGTGAAAAAGCCAATGTGCGTATGGAAGTAAGCGAAAACATCAAAAACGTACCTGAACGTATCGTAACAGTACGCGGACCCAGCGAAAACGTGGCCAGAGCGTTTGGCCTCATCACAAGAACGATTTTGGACGAACCTGAAGACGAACCGGCAAGTATGATGAGTCGACAATATCACTTACGAATCTTGGTTCCACACCCTTTGATAGGTTTCATCATTGGGAAACAAGGCTCCAAGTTCAGAGAAATCGAAGAAAGCTCGGCTGCTAAATTGAAGGCTGCAGAACAACCATTGCCTTACTCAACAGACAGAGTATTGAGTATCAACGGAGTAGGTGACTCAATCCACATCGCCATATATTACATCTCACAAGTGATGATCGAACACAAAGATTGCTTGAAAAAGAATAAGATTTTGTATTACAACACAGCCAACTACCACAAGACACAAGAATCTCCAAACAATGGCGTTGGAATGGGACTCCCTAACAACTCGATGATGCTGATGATGTCGAGAAACTTGAAAGACAATGTATACCAACAAAAACCTCTTGGACACCAGCAAATGCAGCAGCAACCTCCTCCACCACACATGCAACAACACCAACTGCCTCACATGCAGCAACACCAGCCTTATGGTCAAAGACAACCTCACCAGCAACAACAGTACAACTTCCAAACGATGTTCCAGCCTGCAGTTGTTCCTCAACAACACTACGGCATGGGTAACTCGCCACCTATGGGCGGTGCTGGTGGAGCTGGTGGCGGAATGTCACAACTCGGACCAATGTCGATCCCAACACAATCTTCATACCAAGATGAACACGGCAACACTATTGTTGGCGAAGTCATAACCAACGCCCCTGTTCAGATTGGAAACAACGCCGACAAGTTCAACCAAGACATCTTTGTAGCAAACGCAAACATCGGATCTGTCATCGGCAAGGGAGGAGCCAACATCAGACAGATCAGAGAAAAGAGTACCTGCAGCTACGTCAGAATTGAGCCAGATAAGGGCCAACTGATCATGTTGGGTAACGGAAGAGGATTAACAAACATCAGAAAATTAACCTTGACTGGTTCCTTGGCAGCTCTCAATATGGCAATCTATTTGATCAACCAAAGGATATCCACCGACAAGGAAAGAAATGCACGCTAAACACCCCTACTTTGATTTCATCTAAAACAGTCTCAGTTCTTCACTTGGTCTTCTACTCATTTCCTATTTTCTGGTTACTTTTGCTCGTTGTGAATTAGTTGTGTTTGTATATTTGTATATTGGGACGTGGATTTCAAAAGCACTCTGCAACTCTGTTTCTTATTTCTGTATTCTGTATTCTGTATTCTAGGATGACTCTGACTCTTGAAGATTAAGATGTTCACCCCATTGAGAAATGGAGTGAAAGACACTTCTTCTTTATTTCTTTAGTCACATCTCTAAAGCGTAGAAAGTGGTATCTTAACAGTTATTGGAATGGTTGGCAGCCATGGTTAAAAATGGCTTGTGTCTCTTACAGTGCACATGGGAGATTGCTGGGTACTTTGTGGGTCTTAGAAGTCTTTCTGGAAGGTGAACTAGTGCATTGAAGGAAGTATGGAATTGTTACTAGACGGCCGCGCTCGTTCATATAATTTTTGAATGGCTGCAAAAACTCAGTTCTCACTTGATCATTCTTGGGACTGTAAAGTACTAAGACAGCTATGCATCTACATTGCTTGACCTCCAAAGCAGAATATATGACTACTTACGTACTGACATTCATTGGAGTAATACACCACACCACCGAAAGCACTGAGATTGACTCAACATCACTGAAAATCTGCTCGTTTCAAATCCTTGACAACAAGACTACAAGAGGTAAAGATTAGTTCGCCGACTGCTGGATATCATCCACAGCATATAAGCATTCTCTATAAACTATGCAATTCTATATCTCTAAAAATGCGGTACACCCAAGCTGGTCAACAACATAGTGACTCCACTAAGAACACCTTCTCCCAAAACAAGACCACTACTGAAAATGATCATTCCAATTTTATTATCCTTTTTGCCTGCTGGCTTGTAATGTAACCACCAGTATGCAATTACTCCTCCAAGGAAACGTGCTAATGTGAAGTTCGGACTGTTGTAGATACCAATACCGACGGCCACACCACTAGGGAGGTACACCAAGTACTTGTGATACTTTGAAGTCTTTGGTACTGTGTTTTTCAATAGCGAGATGAATCCAAATATGACTGCAAAAATCACAGAGAACAAAAGTGCGTATGGAGGTAAGCCTTCTCCTGTGACCAATCTAGAGCAATCGATCCATATAATGGCGGTTGGGATTCTAAATGTTTCGCCTGGGATCGTGTACACTGCATTGTAGACCTTGTACATGACGGAACTCAAAAACACAGAGTACAAGGTACCGATAATTTGTGCGACAAATTGAGCGCGAGGACTTGCTCCAACCAAGTGACCAGTTTTCAAGTCTTGCATCAAGTCTCCAGCTTGTTGGGCACCGGCTTCGGCGATACCTCCTGCAATCAAGTTGATTAAGATTTTTGAGGGGTTGTTGGCAGGAACGACTACAGCGAAAATCAACTGCGACAACTTACCGATTCCACTGACGGGGTTTAAGTCTGTTTCTCCAAGTGCTCTCACGGCCAAGACGGAAAACAAGAGGGCCAAAAGGATGGCTACAAACAGAGCGTAAATTGGCACCAAGTCTCCGCAAACCATTCTGATCGATACTACACAGAGCACGGAAGAAAAGATCACACCTAAAAAGGTAACCTTGTTGCTAATGAGATGGCGTTCTTGGATGTGTGCCAATGCTTCTAATTCTTTGTCGTTGGCTTCCATGATGTTGTAAACGGAAGTTTCGAATTGTTGCGTTCTCGACCGTTTCATAAATTGGATTGCGTGTCTGATGGATCTTGAGGTGACGATGGCGAAGGAAATTACTGCATCGCTAATCATCACACTTAAACTCAACCATAAGATCCATCCTTGGCCTCCGTTGATCCAATCGTCAATTTCACCTGGAGCCCAACCTTTGTATTTCGAGTAAGGTGCTAAGATGGCCCAGCCTATGAAAGCTCCAAACATCATATACGAAACAGTGGGTAAACCCATAATTATACCTTGTCCGATGTATGCTGGAGAAGGTTGGAAGTTCCATTTATATTTTTGAGATAAGAAGCTTCCAAAGATAGGCAAGCTCTTTAAGACAGGGAAGAAGTATGCCAAGAGGGTGTATGCAGACGATACAAGGAAGGTGTAAACCAAGGTAGTGATGTTTTCTGAGTATGTTTGTACCGATTGTACACTTTGATCATCGTCGCTATTTTCTTGTGATGCAGGTTGTAAGTAACCTTCCATGTCTTGAGCCACTGATTTCTTCAGAGGTTCTTCCTTTTGGTCGTCAAAGATCTCAGATCCGTGCAAGACCGAGATCAAAGTAGCTGTTGCACTACCAGAAGGGAAGGGGAGTTTTTCTTTGATGATAACTTGTTGTCTCAAGGGGATGGCAAAAAACACACCAAACAAGCCTAACCCAAGACACCATAAGATCAAGTCGCGGAGGGAGAACTCGATAGTACGGCCAATGCCTGATTCCTCGGCCGTTAAGAATTTTTCTATAGCTGGTACTATACCAATAAGACCATAAGTCAATGGACCTGTTCCAACGGCAACAGCCACACTTTGAACAAAGACGTTTTCCACGTCTGTAAAGTCGGCGCCAAAGGGCGAGATCTTAAATATAGTATAACCCAACAAGGCCGAAGGCAACGACATCATCGAAACCCAACCGGTCTGAAGACCAAATTGGAAGTTCGAAATAAGAACAATCGAACCGATAGCCAAGCCGGCAACAGTAGCTCTAAAAGTCACTTGAGGTAAGTTGATCTTGCGCGCAAACGTCGTTACGATCCCACTAGCAAGAAGAGGTTCCGATTCTCGCGTATCTCTCTGCCCAGAAGGCGTGAGCCCATTAGTACTAGACATGCTCGACAAGTAGATACGGCTAAACCCAGATCAAAGACAAATTTTGAACACTTCAGGATGGCAAGCCCTTAATATAGTCCACCTACTATTCTATTGCTCTGGCTTAGTAATGTGTGTCATCCCGATAACAGAAAAATTTTCCCGAACGATAACCGTTACGCAAAAGCCTTGAAGAGGCAAATGGGTTAAAAGATCCGCATAGTTACTGTGCGCCTCATCGTAGGCAGTTGCCTCGAGGACAATTGAATTCAAGAACGAAGGCTGGTTTACATTTATATTTATGAGCTAGGACATGGCTTGTGTATGAGAGTGTTCATAACTTGATAGATAAAGAAAAAATGATGCTAATTAGACTTTATTCGATACGATGATTTGGCATTGTTTAGCGATTAAAATGTGTGATTGTTTTGAAATGATATCATATCAGATGAGTAATTGCGAGAGATAAAATTAGAGTAATTTGTGTAGCTGTGAAGGGGAAGGGAAGCTAATGAAAAGAGTGGTGGCGAGGGACAAAGTAAAGAGGATTATAGTGGGATGTTGATACTGATGATCAGAGTAATATACATGTATAGATCTAGGTGGAAGAGAATCAAGCCTAAAACTGAGAAAAGTGTGGTGGATCTAACGGAGAAGAAAATTAGATTATGTAGTTTGAATTAATTTGCAACCAAAATGGAAAATACGTGGAGGTGAGAGAGAAAGTGAGAGCGAGCGGGAGAGAGAGATTGAAGGATTTAATGTAGGTATAATGTGGAGTGATTGAGTGTGGAGAAGTTAGTTATTAGTGATGAGATGATTGATCGTGTGATAAATGGGAGAAGTGATGAAATGATTAAGGTATATATTCTGATTGATTTGATTTGTGTTGCCTTAGATGATTGGAGATATCGGGGAATCATTACAAGCTTACTTAAGGTTGAGGATTGTCATCAAGTAGGTAGAAAAAAGAATGATCAGCTATCGATGGAAATCTGTTGTTTCAAGTAGAGTGATGTTTGTTGAAGTAAAGAACAAGTACTAGAACTATTAATGGTATATCAAGAAGCAATTGAAAGCGCAATTTGATGTAGTACAATGCAGAATAAAACACAATTCAATGATAAGAATTGAATTAATGGTCTTACAAAAGGTAGTACTTTATCGTTTTGAATCCCTCTACATAGTATCAATCTCTCATACTTATTTCTTCCACGTTTGTATCTTTTCATGTCCCCTGCATTCGGAACATTGAATTTCATTGTTGCTTTAAGTTTACTGTACATTTGACACCCTGAAACCTTCATACTATTTCCGATTGTTTGGACTAAAATAGTAGCTACACAAGAGAAGCATTGACAGGTGCTCATCTTACAGATATAGAGCATTAGCTTGTAATTGCAATGCTAGTTTTCCTTCATCTACAACTATAATTCGTATATTGTTTTTCATCTCATTTTACTTTGTAGCAAACTTAACTGTTAAATTTCCAATATCTTATGAGTTCCACATCCTCTATTAAGAACATTAATTCATCCTCAACTCAACCAAACTACATCCATCTCTTCTAACCCCTCTCTACATCTTCACCTTGGAGCTCCATTCATTCTAACTAATCCTCTCCAAATAAAATATAATTCAAGATGTCACTCAAGGTTATCACCGAGACCAACTTGCATTCGTCGTCAACAACAAACAATCTGTGCAATCTTGATTTTCTGATCGTGTCCATAATAGTGCTCAATCTGTCATTTAATGTACAAGTGTGAACACCTTCAAAGTCTTCTGGTCTTCGTAACAACGCGTCTCCCACCAGGAGATCCAAGTCAGTGTACATACCTCCTTTGACTAAGGCCAAAATGTCGACAGCTTCGTAGACGTTTATCAACTTGCCTTGATCGTCGACTATTGGTACTGATGATACTGATTTGTGAGCCAACAAGTGGATCACCTCAATCACAGGCGTGCTCATTGTGCAGGTAGAGATGTCCTTAATGGTTCCCAACCCTTGTAAGCTTCTGATGGGTTTGAGCAACATCTTGGTTTCCTTACAGTTCAAGGCTACAAACTTGAGAATTCTGTATTGAGTCAACACGCTCACAACAATCTCACGGTGTGTCTTTTCGTCTTCGTCGATCAACGGGATTCTACGGGCTTTGGAGTCGAGCATCTTGACACATGCCTCGTACAATGATTTAAACGGGTGGATCGACGCCGTTTCAATAGGGTCTACCCCAATAGCTTTCTCAACATCTCGTAATCCATCCAACGTTAACTGGTCTACCAACTCAAAATTCTCTGGGAACTGGAAGTAGTATTGAATCACATTAATAAAGTCACTCGAAGTCAATAACCCTGCAAACCTCGAGCTCTTACTGTTCCATAACGGTGCACTCACAATATTATTCTGTAGCAAGATGTTCAACGATTTCTTAACAAGTAATGACGTATCCAAAACAACCAACCGGTAACTCACAGGCAACACATCATAAGACGTCTTACTCTGTAAAAACAACCGAATGGCACGAATCCCTATCTTCTGGTCATGCTCAATCTGCTCCGGGGTTAGACTAAGGATATAGTCGTTGGGTGTCGACGATGGTACCCTTATATCAGTCATATTCGTCAAAACAAGGGTATAAGCTCTATATTTATATCAACCAGATTATGTCAAGGGCTATGTGGATGCTTTCCTGTCGTTCCACCTAGTAGTTGCTTATGATATATAGACTGCTTATTGTCACAACACTTGTTCTTCTACCAATTGGTAGGAAAAAAATCCAGAGTGGGAGGAGACATTTGTGTCGTATGCGTGCGACACTGCTTTACCCCCCTCCCCACTTTAATAGAGAGTTGACGGATAACAGGTTAATTGGAAGGTGTAGGAGATGAGACGAGTAATTGATGTGTAGAGGGAATGTATTAGAATTGTAATCGTGTAAAAGAATGGGTAAATTAATAATAAAATACACATTGTTGTGTATTATAATGTATACCAATTAATTAAAAGTGATATTAAATTTGGAGATGATACAAATTTGAAGCACATCGAAAGTTCCAAAGTGTGAAATTAAAGTTAATATAGAGCTGAGTTAAAGATCATGGAGTTCCCTGAGAGGCCACCGAAACCTGAGGAAACAGTTAAGAATCCTGAATTACTTGAAAGTATAGATGAACGTATTTCATTAGACCAAACTACAAATAACTGGGTGTTTGATTCAGATAAATCTGAATATAGATATAGTTATGAAGAAGATAGATGGTTATTGAATACAAAACGACAAAGAGAAGAGGAGTTGGATCGAGAAGAAGAGGAGAATAAGAAGGAGTTGAAAAGACTCAAGAAGGAAAAGATGAGTAAATTAAAAGAAGAAATATCAAGATTGAAACAAGAAAGATATCTGAAACAACTAGAAGACCAATCCACCAGTGCAGTTTTCATTTCTAATTTACCATTGGACATCACAAAGGAAGAAATTAGAGAAGCATTTAGTAAATATGGGATACTTTCTGAAGACTTTAATGGGGAGACTAGAATAAAAATGTATGAAGATAAAGAAGGTCAATTCAAAGGAGAAGCACTTTTAATATACGTAAACAAAGAAAGTGTGGGTTTAGCTATTGAAATGTTAGATGATACTAAATTAAGTCCAAAAGGTGAAAACATCAAAGTAGAAGCAGCCACCTTCAATAATAATAATAATAATAATACCGAAGAAAGAAAACCAAAGGTGCTAACAGATGAACAAAAAAAGCTACTCAAACAAAAGAAGGATCAAATAAAAGCGAAACTTAATAATTGGGATGATGAAAGAGATGAAGCATGGAAACTACAAAAATTTAAAGAAAGCAAAAGAAAGATCTTTGATAAAATAGTGATTGTTGAAAAGATGTTTAGAAGTGAAGAATTAAAAGAAGACCCAATTCTAGAGATGGACTTGAAAGAAGATATACAAGAGGAATGTGATAAACTTGGAATTGGTAATGATATAACCAAAATATCTCTTCATGAAACAACTGGTCAGGTAACTATAAAGTTCAATAAACCTGAACTGAGTAAGAAATGCATAGAAGGATTTGATGGAAGATTCTTTGATGGGTTAAAATTAAGTGTTCATGTATACGATGATGCACAAGAAGCTGAATCTAACATTTAATTATTTTTATCATTTCAACAGCATTTTATTCTCTCATATATAATTAGCAGCATTGAACTAAAAATAACACATTAAAAGATGTCGGGAGCTATCACTCCATTAATATTATCCATCTAGGTTGTTATCGTTAACTTCTGTAAACTATTTGCCAACTTTACCTTCACAGCTTGAACCTCAAAACTATGGACTTCCAACTCATAAAGTAATTTCCTAATCCTGTAATCAGTTTCAAATTGTCTCAACTTGGCAACTGCTGCATCCTTTTCATCAGGAGAATTCAATATACTTACTAAATTAGAAGCTTGAGCTGTTAATTGATCCACTTCAATTTTAAGTGAACTTGGGTTCTTATCACTAAGATCAAGTTGGATTGAATTCAATTCACGGTACCAGTTCTTTTCAGTCACAGATAATGGCAATTTCTTTGCTTGCTTGGCTCTATATGCAATAAGTTGCAACTTCTCTTGCAACTTGACTATCCTGTTGTCTATTTTCTCTTGTCTTTGTTTAGTTTCTTCAATCCTGGAAATATTCTTGTCGATAATATCCTTTTCTGGAACATTAGTTTTAATATCTGATATCTTTCCTAACGAAATATGGAGTTCATCCACTTGTATACCTACTCTGGTGCTCATACGTACACACAATCCTGAAATTAAGGAAACGTTGTTAATAACAAGGTTAGAGACCTTGTTAATAGACTCTAAGGTTTCGGTGTTCCCCTTGATGTGATCTCCAGCAACTTGTTTATTTACAGCTCCGCGAAGAGAAACGCCCACACCCTTCAAAGATTCCAAGTCCCGGACTATTTCTTCTAGTGGTTCCTTGAACAAGGGTAGTGCTTCTACTATTGGTGCCTCCGCCTGCTCTTCTTTAGATCTTTTAACTTCAATCTTTGGTTCTGAAAGCTTTATAACACTGACATTGTCTGTACTTTCGGAGTTGCAAGTAATCAAGTATTCGCCTGTATCGGTATCCACGTCTTTGATAGTTGTAACTCCAATATAACTATCTGCTGTACTAGCTGTTATCTTGTACGCCGTTTCAATTTTCGAGGGATCAAACGTTACTTCACCACCACTACTAATGCTTTCTTCTAAGGTCTTAGACCAAGCTGAAATATCAGCAACCACCAACTTCTCGTTAACATTAATCAAGAGTTTCTTTTGATTTTCTTGGAATGGTCTTACGTATCCAGAAGGTACCTTAGAAGTAGACGAGCGTGGGAATGAGTCTACCGCTAAGGCAGTCAATTGTAAAATATCCTCATCTGCAAATTTAGTCTCACCCTCTATTCTGTCAGTTCTGAACTTAATATCATTGTTCTTCTTTACAATCTCATCATCAGCCAGGTTCTCATCATCAGAGAGGTTAACAAACCCAAACCCTTTCTTGGTTTTAGCGTATCCATGCTTTTTCTTGAGAGTAATCGGTTTTGGGATCTTGGATTCATGTTTATCATCTTCTAAGGTCTTCATTACCAAAGGCGTAAGTTGAGCATAATATGTCACTAATGATTCTTTAGCATTGTAAGATAACGACACCAATGAAGAAAATTTAGAGTTTGAGTTGGAGTGAAAAATGTCAAGTAGAGAGACTCCAGTGGGGGATTTGTAAATTGGACCTTGTAATGTGGGTGGGGAGTATGAAGAAAGAGATCCTTGTTTCACTAATGATAAAGTATATGGCTCATCTGAAGGAATGTTCCTAATTTCTTCGACCAAGGGTATTACTGAGTCGAACTTTTTGTCGATTTGAAGAAAGTATTCGTATTGTGCCACTGCTCTCTTTCTTAAGATGCTCTCGTCTAAGTCAGTTAAGGTGGAGTATGGGAATTTAGACTCTATTTCTTTCAAGATGGAGAGTGATTCTTGGACTGCTTCTTCCACATCTTCCTTTGTAGTGGCTAAGGATGAGTTTGAAGGGATGAAGGGATACAAAGCGTAGACGTTCGCTTTGGATGATGCAACATACAAGGTTAAAGATCCAATCAAGTTCTTTTGAGAACCAAAACTAATCGAAGCTGTAGATTTGAGGTCCTTGAACTCTTCATATTTGGTCAAGTCGACTTTCAAGCTGGGTACTTCTGTAGAGTATGATATGTCATAGCAGTGAATTTGTAAGTCGTCTGTCAACACTACCAATGTTGAGTCCCTACCGGTGGATGGGTGCCATAAGATTTTGGAGACGTCTGCTTTTGGGAAGGTAATTGTACTCTTTTTGAGCAGAACCTGGGTATCATCTACCGCAGCTAAGTTATTTGGTAAAGTCGCAATGACTATAGTGGAAGTACCTGCTACTGCCAAAAGATTGTTCAGTGAATTGAGGAGCAAAGACTCGATCTGGAAATTCAAGTCCAACTCCAATATCTTGAACCCCTCACTAATAGCGCCAACTGTACAACATCTAACATAGTTCTTGTTTGCAAAGAACAACTCTGTGTTGTTTCTGCATACCAATCGTTGATGGGGGAAACGAACTTTCGGACTATGAGTACTGAATTGGAAGAAAGAACGAAAGATCTTTTGCCTAAGCAATTGAGACACGAACCTATCGCTGGATGTGACTTCGTTCGTCATTGATAGTCTTTAAGGAGAAGCTTTGAATGGAATTTTTTATTTATGTTTTAAAATTTCGATGTGCGAATCATTGGAAGAAACGAGTAGAGATGAATGGAGTGGGCAGTGGTGTGGGAGGTGTGAAGAAGGATGTAGGAGATGAAGTAGAGATTAGTTAATGTTAAGAGTTGAGGATTAATATTGATAAATTTAAAAGGTATTGGGTTATTGGTAAGTGAATTGTAGACTAGTTGTTTGGTATATTTGTTAATGTTAGGCAGATCAAAAAACTGTTCAAGATATAAGAATGTTTAGAAAGAGTTTAGAGTGTTGAGAATGAGAGTGAAATGAGATTGAAAATGAGACTTAATTGAGATTGAGAATGATATTTATTATGGTTTGATATTAGAAGGTAATGATATACAAGTCATACTACTATCTGTTACTCCCCAATAGTCGAGTTCTTCACGTAGTACAGACTATAAACAGTACCGCAATAGTGATAGTAGTGGCATATTCCAATGTTAATATTGTTTTCACAGATTAAATACTACGTTAAATATACCTAAAGTTTATTCCATAGAGTTATTATATAAAATCAATGCTTTCACAGTGGAACAGATTTAGTTCCTAACTTAATCATACTGTGGGCACCGTGGGGTATGAAACTTGGAAAAGCACTTTTACGGGATTTGAGTTTATCTTTACGCAGTTGTCCTTGTGATCTATCAATTATGTTGTTCATCAAGTGGAGTCTTTCTTGAGAAGAAAGTAACGTCTCTGTTTCAGGATTAGGTTTAGTGCCAAAGTACTTTGTTATGAATGCAAAGAACTTTCCAAATAGTGAACCAATTCCTTCGGGTTTTGATTCTGGGACATCTTTTAAAACATTATTACCTTCCAATGGATTCTCATAAAATAATGGCCTTGTATCGTTTGGATGATGAAACATGTTGTCTGCATCTACGAATGTTTCATAACTCACCCTACTTACTGGTAATTCGTATTTTTCTCTCAATTGAAAGGTAGTAGATGCAAACGACACTTCTGGGATAAATGGTTCCTGGTCCAAATCAATACAACTAATAGAGCTACTTGAAATGTATGACTTCCGTTTTCTTATTTTAGGATTCAATAGTTGTTGATTGTTTTCGTCCTGACTTACCGTTTTCTCTCCGGAGAGCTTTATTTGAGAGACTATAGTAGATTGTTTCAACCCACTGTTGGACCTTGCCAAATTCAACTCATTTGTGTTTTCTTGGTTATACAACTTTATTCCAAGCTCCCCAAGTTCTCCAGGTTCAGCATTGTTTAGAAGAATCTTTGAGCTCTTGTCTGATAGAATCAACTCAGACCTATCTTCTTTTCTTAAGCTTTTAATTACTCCCATACTCTTCACTGATGTTATCGTTAACGGGGTTTTTTTTTGCAGCCATTAATAATTTTGTACAAATACAAGTTCATCTAATAGGTTGTACAAATATCAGGTAGTACCTGCGTACCATAGTAAGAAGAGAGAGAGAAAAAACATATCTTCTACTAGGACAGACTTAAGTAAATCGTCATTATTATTAGAATAGTTATACTGACAATTAGAGATTGCTACTTCAGTGGCATATATAAGATCAGCCTGTAACCTAACCTACAATACCCTTAAAAACCGTTAAAGAACTAATCAACGGAACTTTCACAGAATGAACTTAATCCTAACACACCATACCGAGCACTTATCTCCGGCTCATCTAACATTAAATGTCCTTTATTGAAGAATATATTGAACTCAATATCGGTTTTATTCGGTTGCAATTCTCGCCGATAAATTTCACAATTTCACAAGCACACATCTTCCGACTGAACCTAATTGTGGGGTCAAGTCCGTTAAGTTAAAGGAGTTCAAATTTACGTAGTACGTCCCTATCTTGCAGAAATGAATTTCCCCAATTACAATTTAACGACTAGGTTGCTTTATAATCTACTGACTAATACTACTCTTGAACGTGTGTACGGCTGATGTAAATCTTTCAATCTGGTATCGGTTGCTAGTCACTTTAAATAACGCATAGCATATAATTTATAACACACCCTCTAGTAACTCCGCCTCTACTGTAGAAGCTACTCCTAGACTCATTAGTCATCCTAGCAAAGCCTAATCTCTTATTGGCTTTTTCTTGTCTCAACAATAGCTCTCGGTATAAGTATATAAAGCTGGGGAACATCGGCAATTTCGAAATCACAAAATTATCACTTATAGAAATACCGAAACAATGTCAGGATTATCAATTAAGGAACTTATAGCCACTGGAGGTATTAACCAGACAGAAACTAGAACCGAGTCGGACTTAGTGCCAGAGGAATCAACTCTGGAGTTTCAAGTGTATGTCAGTAGGTATCCAATTGTTGGCTACAAGGAGGCAGCACAGTCAACTTATGGAGGAGACGCAGTTACACATGCTCTCAATGCTGCGTGGAAGACAGTGGACCAAAGCTGGGTTCCTCACTCTCTCCATGCTTACTTTGTTAGACCAGGAAAACATAAGGTAGCCAAGTGGAAGGTGTCCACAGTTAGTAGTGGGAGACTGTTTGGAGTGAGGTTGGTCCAGGGGATTCAAGATGAAAAAGTGTTCTATACAATGCATGTTTCATTTACAAAGAATGGTAAGCTTGATGGTGGAATCTCATTCCAAACACAACCCCTGCCATTATTGGAAAAGTATAAGCTGAAGCTTCCAGATCTCCCTACGTTTGCGTTTGCAAATGATATATTCTTGACTATTTACACTCCAGAGACGTTGATGGGTAAGAACCATCCAATCACTATTAGTGATGTTGATTCAAGTGTATTATCTTACTCCACCACAGGTAACCGTATTCTTGGGTACTTTTTCAAGCTTAATGATAAGCTTAGTCTTGCCAAAGATGAGTTCCGTACCAAATACTTGATGCTTACTTTCCTTTCAGATGGAGGATTCATGGCAACACTTGGATCTGCTTTGGGATTGGACGTTTTGGAATGGCCTTATGCTAACAAAAAGGCACAATTCTACCTGGCAAGTTTGGACCATGCGGTTTACTTCCACAGTACAGAGTTTTCAACACAAGACTATTTATATGCGGAGTACACGTTCCCAAGATTCAACAACGAGAGATTATTGGTTAACTTTACTGTATACACTTTAGAAGGTGTATTAGTTTGTACTGTTGTTCAAGAGTTGTTGGTGAAGGTTTCGGACGTTTTCAAAGAGTTGGTTGAGAGTAAGTTGTAAGGAAGAGTCTTTACAATTATTAAGTAGATTGGGTACTTAGGTATTTAGTTATTGAGAGATTAGAGTTAAGTTATGATGTAGAGACTTGTAAAGTGTAAGGTGTAATGGGTGAGAATTATAATAACTCTGTGTAATTTTAAACCATAGGATTAATGAGATGAGTAGATATGTCAACATGTTTTACAATCAATTACATCAACTACTTCTTCCGGTTCAAAATTATTTGGGTGCAAAATTTGAATTAAAATATTCACCCCAAGAATTGACAACGTTAACCAATTAGTTGAATACAAAGTGGCAATAGGTTTCACAGCTAACTATTATTAAAGTGTTCCGTTATTCTATTAAATGGTTGTATTGCTTTCTATATAATTGGCTATTCCATGGAGAGTAGCCTTATACTACATCTATAACTTTACCCATTACAATACATAATAAACTCATTCAACATTTAATATCTCAGCGATATTAATTATTTCAATATACTATTAGATACCTATTGAAATCACCCCACCACCACTACCACCACCATACCTAACCTCTCTAACCTACCACCTTTCAAACACTTCCTCTACAACGACCCCACCAAAAGACTCTAAAACACTTCTTACATAAGCATCCACCACCAAAAATTTTCAATATCAAAGGCAAACGCAATAAAGAGTTGCAATACTTGATAACTTATTCATTGCTATAGATACAGTAAAGATGCGTAAACAGTATATTTCAACGGTCAATGCTTCAAAAGCACATCTGCTGGATATAACCGATTTGTCAATAACCAATAAGTATACAATCACAGTTTCAAGTGATGGATATGTTAGTTTCTGGGACAATAAGCAAGATGAAATCCATGATCCTTCCAAGTATGTGACGAGGGAGTTTATTAATAAGAGTGGTATACACCGCGTTGCTACTTATGAGAATACATTGCCTACTAAGGATTCATCAGTTAGAGTTGCATTGGTTGCACTTACTTCCTTTGATGGATCTGTTGTGTTCAAGTACTACATTAACGATGATATCAAGACATTGAAACTGCTTGAGGTGGAAGGATTCACAACTGGATTCTGGGCTCCTGGGTTCTATAAGGATCCTGAGTCAAAGCAGGACTTTTTCATATGCACATGTGTGAGTGGATCAACCAACGTATACGACTTGAAGTTGAGTGCATCACCCAAACTTGCCATTACGATTGAAAAGTATGGTAAGATGGATACAAACGTATCGTCCTTGCCCAATTCAATAAGTATCACGACAAACGAAGACAAAAAGGCTGCTATTGGGTACGTCAATGGTGACGTCCAGTTATTTGATTTGCAAGCATTGAAACTTATCTATACATTCCATTCTACAGACTTGAATGTGTCCAAAACATCAAGCGCAAACAACAGCTCATCTGTATGTAGAGTGTTGGAGTTTTCTCCTGGAGGATCATTGTTGGCTGTTGCTAGAGATAACCAATTTGCCGGATCGATCACATTATATGATGTAAAGTATGGTGAGAATGTTGGATCTTTGACAACACCATCACACTCGACCACCAACACAATCGGTGGCTTTGCACACGAAGGATGGATCATGGGTCTTAGTTTTGATGAAGAAGGAAAGTATTTAGCTTCATGTGGATACGACAAATGCGTAAGGGTATGGAACTTAGAAACAAGAGAAAGAGATGTCACCATAAATATATCATACACCGACTTGGCAGATACAACAGGATTGAATGAAGTTATGGATGAAAGCATTGCCAGTGGAGTATCATTTATAAAGAAAGGAACTAGAGGAGGAGCTGGTGGAGACAACAACGAAGGATTATGTGTTATTAGTTTTGATAGAGGTGTTAGATGGTATAGAGAAGCAGGAGGTATTTAATCCAATCAATCCAAAGCAAGTACTTCTCCATTGAGTGGAAATGAATATAGAAAAGTGAAGGAAGTTAAATGTAAAGTAGTACCCATATTAGAATAGAAGGAGGTTTATTATTCAATGTTCAATGATATCATAGTAAGTAGTCTCTCACACCTCTCACACTCCACTCCAACTCTCTTACGTACCACCTCTTCTTTAAAGGTCTCGTGATCTGGTAGCGCGATATTGAAATATTTCAGTGCGCTACCAATAACAACAAGAACTTGATTTGACTCTAAGATGTCAATAGATGAAGTTGGTCAGTTGATCCAAGAATTGGTTACAGACGATGTGAATCGTTCTGATATACTTTCCAAGCTTTCAGAGGTTTCAAACGATGGTCTTTTGGATCAGGATATCTCGTTACTTTTACTGTTGGTGTTGCAGCCAAAGAAATCAAAACAACAACGACTACCATTAAACACTAAACTATACATAGTTAGGAACCTTCTAGTTCCTCAGAACAATAGTCAATTGTCTCATGAGTTTATCTACAATATTATTAGCAACTTGGGGATACCCGAAATCTATCATGAAGGTGGTAAACAGCTTATGCTGGATTCACAAGTCTTGCCAACTTCATTACAATTAGCATTACTTGAATGGTTAATTGGTTGCTTACATCATTTTGGACCTACGGTATATAATACATTGTCCTCACTATTACCCATACTATTCAACGCTTTATCGTACGAGTACCTGCGACAATGGATCTCAAGCTTAATATTCATAACATTGATGATTACCAAGAAAGTCAAGAAATGGTACATTGATATTACTATTGACCTACACAACAAATTCCCCATAGACATATCCTTGAAATGCTTGCTACATCTCTTTAGGTCTCTTGGTCATACCTATACGGAGTACGTTAACTTGGAAGGGTCTGGATCCTTTAAGTTCCCTAAGGTCAAACTATGTGCTAATATCAACAACAGATTATTAAATCAACATACAAGGTACTTTGACTCATTCAGAATGAACTTTGCTAAGCGTTCAAAGCTCTCAAACAGCTCAAACGATGACTTGGGAGTCATCGTTTTTGAAAATGGAAACAACAACATGTCTATTCGGAACATCAATTCTTTAAATGATTTAGCCACCAACCTATTTCAACTTTCATCGTTAAATATAACCGACTTGGTTGCCTCCGATGACATTCTTGAGAAGTATATTCTTATACTTCTGGATATCACTACAAATGAAAAGCTTGACTACTATATCAGACTAAGTTTTCTTGACGACGACCAACTCAGCTCCCAGAGCTTGAACCAATTAGTGCATACCTTATTGTCATTGTATCTTTTATCAGGAAACGAACTCCGGTTGAAACTGGTTGATGATTTTATTTTAGGTTTGATACCAAGTAAATTACCCAACTACCATTCTTCTCGCATAAAATTGATCCCAATGCTTTCACCCTTGAAACTAGATTTATTGAACGAATCAATAGTCTCATTCATAAACCCAGCATTGTCGGTGAATTTAATTGACACCTTGATACAGTATTGGAGGTCAAACCTCACTAGTCATAAAACAATATCCAATACATTCGAATTCTTATATGACTTCGCAAAGAAACACCACGACTCATATGAAGTACAGTATATGACGATCAGAATGTTCTCCTACCTTAAAACTATAGATATCAAAGATTTGAATGAAAGCTTTTCTGACAAATCTGTGGTACTAGAACCTTTAATTGTTTACTCGCTCTTGTTCACCAATGACCCCTTCATAGTCTCTGAGGTTTGCGGATATGTTGCATTTGTTAAAAATTACCGTTTCAAAGATGACTACTATAAGAATATCCAAAACACTTATGTCATGGATTTGGTGAATTATACATGGAGAGACAGATCGTTTCATTATGAAAAGGATTCATACAACACTGCATTTATGTTGCATCCAAAGTTCTTACTGAATTTAGGGAAATTGAGTACTTTTAATTATTCAGACCTCGCTAGTTTGAGTCTGGTTGGTAACTTATTTACAAACCCAGCATGGTGTTATATTACCAGTCAAATCATTTGGAAACTAGAGGACAATGATGAGAAACTATCCACAAGACATCATGGTCCTATCAATAAAAATAGTGTTGAGAGGTTATCATCGTTAGGTACTTGGTTGGACTTGACATATGATGAGTTAAAAGTTAATGTGTTGAACGATTTGGACAAATTGGGATTCCGTGGGTTACCTGACTTGTTATTTAACTCATTGAAGACTTTGAAGGATAAGAGGATAAGCCAAGTTAAGGATGCTTAGGCTGTGATGATATTATAGAGTAGGTGAGGATCATGATTGACTGCAAATCATTGGTAGTACTAGTAATAAATGATAGAGGATACTGACAGATACTATAGCATTAATTGATAAGCAAGGCTATTGGTTTGTAGTTCATTCAATTAGAGTAAAGGGTACAGAATCACAACCTAATGGAGCTTATACTCTATTCTTTATATATATGGATCTCCTTAATTAGAGTGAAGGGTACCTTACCACAACCAATGCAAGCTTATACCTTATACTTGTATACATTGATCTCTTAATCTGTCTGATAACAATCACCATTACTCACACATTCAAAGTAAGACACAAGATCTGGAAACTTGTAAGTATCAAGATCTCAATAGATGTACTTCTCCTCATTTTAACCCCTACTCATCCTCTGCCTCTCTGCTCATGAACGTCTCCTCTCACTCCTCTCACCAGTCAAGTCTCAGCACAAAATAAGTCAAAAATGAAAAATCGCTTCAGTTCAACTTTGACGTCTAGTGCCGTTTGAACAACTAAATCCACTCGCCTGTTACTTGTTAGTATGATTGGTAGACTGGTAAAGTTACTGCATCTGTCGGTAAACTACACACTACCTCGATACTATGCTTCCAAAGTTCAACTCAATCAATTAGACAAGAAATGGTCTGAAAAATGGAGACATGAGTCACCTACCAATTCCTTGCACCCGACCAAGCACTTGATAGACCCTAGTAGTGAAGCGTTTTATTCACTCTCTATGTTTCCTTATCCTTCAGGTATGCTTCACATGGGACATTTACGTGTGTATACTATTAGTGATGTGATTGCAAGATTCAAGAGACTGAAAGGTTATAATGTGATCCACCCAATGGGATGGGATGCGTTCGGATTACCTGCTGAGAATGCAGCACTTGAGAGAGGAATCAACCCAGCTGACTGGACTGAGTCGAATATTGCCAAAATGAAAGAACAGATGAATCTTATGTTGGCTGATTTTGACTGGGATAGAGAGATATCTACTTGTTCTCCAGAATATTACAAGTGGACACAGAAGATCTTCCTTCTCCTTTATGAAGAAGGATTGGCTTACCGAAAAGAAGCAGAGATTAACTGGGATCCTGTAGATCAAACAGTATTGGCAAACGAACAAGTGGATGCTGATGGCCGCTCTTGGAGAAGTGGTGCTATTGTAGAGAAGAGAAACCTTGAACAATGGTTTATTGGAATCACACAGTATGCAAAAAGTCTCAACAAGGATCTCGAAGTGTTGACCGAATGGCCAAGCAAAGTGAAGACTATGCAAAAGAATTGGATTGGATCCTCGAATGGTGCTAACTTTGAGTTCCCTATATCTACAAATCAAGAGAATATTAAAGTATTCACTTCAAGACCTGAAACCCTCTTCAGTGTCCAATTTTTAGCATTAGCATTGGACCATCCACTTGTTAAAGAAGCAGCACAGAAGAATTCTGAATTAATTGAATTCATAAGGAATAGTAGAGATGCTGAATTGGATTCAAAGGACGGTTTCTTGTTACCTGATATCCAGGCTAGTATTCCAATTGATCCTTCTGGAAATCTCAATGAAACTTACAATGTTCCAATATATGTTGCACCTTATGTATTGGGTTCTTACGGCCATGGTGCTGTCATGGGTTGTCCAGGTCATGATGAACGTGATTTTGCTTTCTGGAATCTACACAACCCAACAGTCCCGGTGGTTCATGTTGTAGGTCCTCACAATGCTGAGAAAGCTAAGAAGTTAGGTGATGCTGTATTCGTGGATAAAAATGCCCGATTATACGACTCGAGCACCTTGCAGAATGGCAGGTCCGATTTGGTTGAGTACAATGGCAAAACATGCAAAGAAGCTGCAACCATGATTGTAGACTCATTAAAGAAGCACAACTTGGGATCACTCACAACTCAATATAGACTCAGAGATTGGCTCATCAGCCGTCAAAGGTACTGGGGAGCTCCAATTCCAATTGTCCATTGTTCAAGTTGTGGAACTGTCCCTGTTCCAGATGAACAGTTACCTGTAGTATTGCCTAAAATCGAAATGACTTCCAAGAAGGGTAATCCATTGGCAAATTTGGATGAGTTCGTTAACACAGAATGTCCTTCTTGTGGTGGTGCTGCTAAAAGAGATACAGATACTATGGATACATTTATGGATTCATCCTGGTACTTTTTCCGCTACTTGGATGCAAAGAACACCAAGGCACCCTTTGGTCCTGATAAAGCAACTGCTGTGGACTTATACATTGGTGGAGTAGAGCATGCAATCTTGCACTTGCTTTATTCAAGATTCATATCAAAGTTTTTGGCCTCTACTGGACTCTGGAGTGGAGAGCTGTTCAAGAATGAACCTTTCAAACGGTTAGTCACCCAAGGAATGGTGCACGGGAAAACATTTACCGATCCAAGAAACGATCGGTTTTTGAAGCCAGAAGAAGTGGACTTGACGCAAGCAGATAGTCCTAAAATCGTAGGCACTGATATTGTTCCTACAATCACTTATGAGAAAATGTCGAAATCAAAGTATAACGGAGCTGACCCTGCGGAATGCATTAAGAAGTATGGAGCAGATGCAACAAGGGCACACATGTTGTTCCAAGCACCAATTTCTGATATCTTGAACTGGAACGAGGAGCAAATACATGGTGTTGAGAGATGGTTAGGTAAAGTTTTAGCATTGGCACCACAAGTTAGCTCCAAATTAGGCGGAGTTCAAGGAGCTGAACTTACATCTATTGATAGCATTCTTCTTAATGGTCACATTCATAAGAATGTTTCATTTAATGAAACTGAGTTCACCTTGCACAACGAAGTCTGTCATTATTTGAACAAGATTTCACAGTCTATTGAAGTTGAACTTTCGTTCAACACAATCATTTCTGATTTAATGAAGTTGACACATATTGTGACTGCGGCTCTGAGATCTGACACCTATGTCAATCCTGATTTACTTATGGATTCATACAAAAAGTTGCTCATTGCAATGAGTCCAATAACACCGTGTGTGGCAGAGGAAGCGTGGGAAATATTAGGAAACAACAAGTCCATTTTCCATGAAAGATACCCAGAACCAACCCCGTTGAAGTCAAAATTCACCGACTTCAAGATCATGATCAACGGGAAATTTAAAGGAAAGTTGAAGGAAGAAGTAGCATTTTCTGAGAAAGATGAAAAGTCTATTATCTCGAGATTAGAAGAGGATGAAAACTTTGCTGGCTACTTCAAAAGAAAAAGCGTTTTAAAGGCAATCATTAAACCTAATGTGTTAGGATTCATCTTAAAGTGATACCTGTAAATATTAGGAACTAACCAATGGCGAAACCTTAGAGTCACCATTATGAATCTATCTCGTTAACCAACTGTATATAACACGAGAATTCGTATTGTAATAAAAGAATAACCATCTAAAGGAAGGTCCATTATTGTTCAAGATGGTGAGTAGTAACTCATTTCTAGAGTTAATTGGTTGATTCTTGGAATGTGTCTTTTGACTTGCTTCACTTACCTACAGCATATTTTCCAATGGAAACATCAATGTTACATAATAGTATTTGTAATCTAAAGAACGTTTTCTTCGGACCCTGAATTGTCACAAATCACTTCAAAGTTTAGTAAGCTGATCTTTAATCTGTGGGGTACAACTTAGTCCAAACGGCTGTGACAAATTTTGGTTGTGACAAATTTTGGCTGCGAAAATTCACTTTCTTCATAGAAGAATTACAACCTTCACTTACATATAGTGCATTTCAAAGCTGCTTTATTACTTGATTATAGATTTATTATTATATGCCAATGCTCTTGTAATTTCAATTTGACATTTTCTTGAAAGAAGCATTCATGTATGCTTCTCGGTTAAATAATTCTTGTCAATGCATAAAGCCAGCCCCTATTTGATTATGTGCCATTGGAGGCACTGAAGTTATATATTGCTCTCAGAGTTTGAAAAACACTACACAGCATATCAATTGAGATGTCTTCTTAATATATATCTATTTAGACTAGATGAGTTAAAACTTTTGAATAGTTTTGTAGAAAAGCTCACCCTGAGACTTTGCAATTTCCTTTTCAAGGTCAGTTGGAGATCTGGAACCATCGGCACCAGCATAAGTACCAGCACCCCATGGGGAGCCACCGTGGACTTCTTCGAAGTTGGTCAATCTAGGGAAGTTTGGACCGTAACCCAATGGAACGTAGATGATACCGTGGTGAGCCAATGTTGAGAGAGAGTTCAAGATGGTGACTTCTTGTCCACCACCTGGGGTACCAGTGGAAGTGAACAAACCAGCAGCCTTACCATGTAAAGCACTCTTTGCCCATAAGCCACCAGTGCTGTCCCAAAAGGTCTTGAATTGAGCTGGGAAGTTACCAAATCTAGTTGGAACACCAAACAAGTAACCTTCGTATTCCAACAAAGTGTCTGGAGTAGCAATTGGGTAGTCTGGCTTTGGAGGAGCGTGCAACTTGGTCAAGATCTCATCACTCAAGGTTTCAGCAGTCTGATAAATAGTAGCAGAACCACCGGCAGCCTCTACGCCAGCCTTGGCTGCTTCAGCCAATTTGGCAATATGTCCATATAAGGAATAAATGATAATTGCAACTCTTGGAGCCATTGTAATTTCTAGTTCAGTATAATTAATTCAATTGGGATTGAATACTTAAATTGAACAACACAATTGATGAAATATAACTCCTTATATACTTTTCAAAAGGGGGGATTGTGGCAGCAATCGTTTACCAAAGAAAACAGTATATGCACTCGAAATTTTGTGTGAGGCTGTATTACATGAGTTTTAGTAAACCTTTTTATTTACAAAGAGGGGGTATATAGTTCGGTAAGCTTCGGTTAGTGTAGTAAGGGATAAATATCGTTTGTGGAGTTGCATTGATCTTGGAATGTTCGGTATGACTAAAGTATGGAGTGATTTTATTAAATACTCCTTATATCTTAGTGGCGACATTTGGAAGGGCTTTTAGATACATCGAATGTTCGTTGGACATGAAGAATTTCAGTTTCAATAAATTAGTCTTTCCCCCTGGAGGTTTATGTTATTTTAAATATGTGGTCCGCATGTTAAGTAGTACAAATTTGGTATAATCAAACATCAATGTGGCAAGTGGTTAACCAAGTGGTTATTAACCAAGTGGATGATCCCCAAATGGTTAATCGAAACAATCAATTGCTTTTGTACAATGACATAATCATAACCAACAATATGCAACATTGAAGTCCCCTTCTTAGTTTGTTCTACACTCCTAAAACAGAAGCTTCACTTGACTATTAAAAGCCACACTCTTATTGCAGCCATCATTTACTCACCACCACACATATTGGAATTGATGCAATTCTATATACAATCTTTAATATACAATATGTACATGACTATTTACATATTCACAGGTTAATGCAATACCCCCTAAAACCCCCTCTCCATAACATATCTCTTGTAATCTTTACGTCTAATTTTACCGGCAAAGTTGATTTGTGCTCTACCAGCGACTCCTCTGATTGTTTTGCAAATCTTATCATGGCCGATTTCAACTGCTGCTTTGTAGAATACATTGAGTTCTTTCCATGTCCATTTGAATTGGTATTCTGTACTTATCAAAATTGCTAACGCTTCTTCAAGTAAGTTCAATTGTGTTAAACATGCTATCATGGCAGCTGCAAATTGAAAGTCAAGTTTTTCTCTTTGTGCTTTTGAAAGCAGCTTGAACTCGTGGGTTTTACGGAATGTCCCTCTTTCGGTCCATATCTTTTGCGCATATTCGTGGTTTTGAAACTTCCCTGCAGCTTTTAATGCAACCACATACATTAATGATACGCGTGGTACTTTTGGTTGTGATGAGGTTGAATGTAATGCTTGGAGAAGTGGAGATTTCACCACACTTGTAGAGCTTTGTATTTCTTCAACTTCGCTTGGTTCTTCTAACGATACTTCAAACTGTGCACCGTCCAACTTTATTTTCCTTGTTTTTGGTACTCCTTCATCATTCAAGTAAGTCGATGTTTCAAACCGATCAATGAAATCTTCTAAGGTCCCAACCTCACTGGCAATGTTAAGATAGGTAGTGCTACTGGCAGCATTTATATACTCAGGATGATGCATCAATGTATGAGCCCATAATGCACTTGATTCAGCTAACAATTGTTGATCTGTGGCTAGCTCTCTTAATGGTAAAAAAGGCACTCCTACAATCTCATTATTTGCAATATCAGAATCCTCAAGAATATTTCTTCTGAAAATACGTCCCTTTTCATGGAATGCAAGAGCATTTGGTTCATTCCTCTTGACCTTGGCATAAGCCAATATCAAAAATGAAAAACTTCTCTTTGTAGTTGAATTACTTTTGATCAACTGTAAGTACAATGCTCTCGATAATGTCAAATCTCCATCCTTGGACAGAAGATAAAGCATGTACTCGAAAGTTTCTAATGTAGGAGTCCAATTATTATTGTAAATCTCAAACATGAAATCCCAAGCTTTGAACCTTAATTCAGGACGTGAAGTACACCCACGAGCAAGAGCTACCATAATACTTTGGTTGGCTGGAATATGTTCTGTTACCATCTCTTGGTACAAGTCAATAGCTCTTTCAACATCATCATTGTTTATATATGAAACTATGATATCTTGATAAGCTCTTGTCGATGGCTTTGTATTTTGTCCAAAAAATTTCATGGAATCAAAGATATCTACAGCCTGCTTGTGGTTTTGAGTCTTATAGACTGTGGTCGAAAGAATGTTGGAAAACACCAGTGGTGAAGGTTCTATTCCTAATTCCTTCATTTCTTTCAAACATTGGTTGACTTTTTCCATGTCTTTATTCTTACCATATGCTTGGATCAACGTCTCGTAAGTTGATCTGGTCATTACTGGAAGTGCAGATCTGTATTGTTCAATCAAAGTTATTTCCGCATTGGAGACTTCAGATCCAGATGATATACCATACATGAGCGAACTGATTATTCTAGTGTTCTTTTTCATGTTAGCTTGTAAAAGTAATTGTTCAATCTGTGGCACGATTGTCTTCAAATGCTTAGGTGGAATAGCTTCTATAAAGCTTGTGACGACTTTAGATGACAAATTAAGAAACCCACCTCCCTGTGCTAATTGTTGGATAACCAAAGACCAATTTTGGTGTTTTTCAGACACCAAGTATTGGACTGCAAGGCCTAATCTGTCTAAAATAGGTTCTGGTAAAGCCACTGGAGTGACTATTAATGAATGTTTTTTCACTACTGTTTTGTTCTCTGATGGTGCTTCAATACCTTTTATTGACAGTGAAGGAAGTCCTAAACTTTCATACACTTCATCTTCTTGTTTCTTCAACTCCGAAGGCAATGGTAGTTGATCCACTTTATCTATTTTAGTTTGTAACTCCTTCTGCTTTTTAATATGCGTAGAAACAGTTCTTGTCAAAGACCTCAACTCAGCCAACTTCTCTCTATACTTCTGGTCTTCTTGCTTTGCCTTCCTCTTCGATTCCCCATCTAAAAATCGTGCAAACTGTGATTTGCCTTCACTAGCTCGTTTTTTCTGTTTTATTGTCCGTACTTTGTCTGAGGCAACAACATAAATATTCCTCTTCAGCAGTACCATACAGGTTCGCACTACTCCTATCAGCCCCTGCCATCGGGTAATACCTACAACCATCATGAACTGCAAAATATTTCACTACCAAAAAAAAAAAATGTATGGAGACGACACAGAAGATCATCTAGCGACATTTAATGACAACATAATCGGGCATACGACATTATAGGTCTCGTTTATGGAAAAGAATTTATTAAGTGAACGAGGACCAACATTAAGCCACTAATGTCGACGTCCAATTTGCAGCCTCCTGGTAGATCTAGGAAGGGGTCTGATGCGGATGCGTTCCGTGATATGGGGACTGTTTCAGCGACTGACTCAACAGCTATTCCCACCTCGACACAGTCTCAACAAGCAAGGGTTTTAAGCTCAGGTACGGCAATCCTAGGAAACATGCCCGATGACGCTCCACCAGATATGGCTCTTCTTTTACAAAAGTTAGAGGAAGAGTTCACTGTGGACAAGTCTATTGATCAATGGACTTATATTAATAAAAGAGAACAGATTATGCAAAACATTAAGAACTTGCACCAGCAACAGCAGAAGGATAATGTACTGCTAGAAAATGCTCAATTGGAACATCCTTTGAATCCACGTACCTCTTCACATATTGGGTTTGATACGAAGTCGGAACTGTACATGCTCGATATCTTGACACAACGTGCAGCAATCTACAAAACCGAAAATGCATTCGAAGTCTTGGATTTAAAAGGCAAAGAAACTTCCTCCATCTCATGGGAAAAGCTTTACTTGAAAGCTGTGAAGGTGGCTTACGAAATTCAACACAAGTTGTCTTTAAAAAATAGTGACACCGTCATTTTACTCTACAAGGATGGAGAGGTTTGTGAGTTTGCCGTAGCATTATTTGGCTGCTTTTTGGCCGGTGTGACTGCAATCCCAATCCACCAGGATATCTCCTTACACGAAGTGCTTCTTATAATAAACTTAACCTCATCCAAATTAATATTATACTCGGATGTGGTTGCAAAAGAGCTCGACAGAATCAACCAACAAGCCCATAGAATCGAATGGCCCTCCAAATTAGTAAGATGGAGAACAACCGAATTCGGATCTGCTAAGAAATCCGAAGTATCACATTGGCAGCTGAAATCACCTCACAACAAACGAAAGGACGCAACCCAATCCAAACTGAACTTGGCATATGTGGAATTTTCAAGATCTCCAGTTGGAGAATTACGAGGGATTGCCTTGAGTCACAGGACTCTTTTACACCAAATGAATTGTCTTAATGATACATTGCTGAGTTTGCCCAACAGCGATGGACCTTTCCAAAGAAGCTACAAAGAATATGCACGCCACAGAAAGGTTGTTTTGGCCACCTTGGATGTCAGATGCTCCATCGGATTAATTTTGGGTTTACTCCATACCGTTTATTCTGGTAATCTCCTTAAATGGGCACCTCAAGCAACTATGGAAGTCCAAGGTCTTTACGCTAATATACTTTCAAAGTGTAGAGCATCGCTTTTGTTGGCCGACTACCTTGGTTTAAAGAGAGTCACCTATGACTACCAGCAGTCACCAAACGCAACAAGATACTATTCCAAAACACAAAGAGTTGACTTTTCTAGTGTAAAGTGGGTTTTGGTGAATGCACTTACTATAGATGGAGAATTCATGGAAATTCTTGCCCAAAGATACTTGAGACCATTGGGATGCCAGCGGCCTGAAAATGCTATCATTCCAATGCTTACTCTAAGTGAATACGGAGGAATGGTTATTTCGTTGAGAGACTGGGTTGGAGGGAGAGAAAAATTGGGAATAGACAGGAATTTCGACGAAGACTCCAACTCAAATGAACTTTCAGCTGTTTTAATCGACAAGGAAGCATTATCGAGAAACAAAGTCAAAATCGTAGACACCAACCCTTCAGCATCAGACGAAATACTGCATGACTTATTGAGAGTTGACGCATTTGGCTATCCTATTCCAGATGCCACGTTAGCAGTAGTCAATCCTGAACTGTCTGTTCTTGTTTCCAAGGGCGAGTTGGGAGAAATATGGATCGATAGTCCTAGTCTTTCTGGAGGCTTCTATGGCTTGAAAAAAGAGTCGAAGCTGATCTTCCACGCAAAGTGTAGAGATGCAGACGGTTTCTTAGAGATGGACTTTCTTAGAACTGGATTGTTGGGATTCACTTATGGTGGCAAAGTCTACGTACTTGGTCTTTATGAAGATAGAATCCGCCAGAGGATTAGTTGGATCGACCAAAAATTGTACCATAAGTTACACCGTGAATTGGTCATTGAAAACGGTTCACGTTACCACTACTCTTCTCACTTGCTTGCAACTTTAGCCAGTGAAGTGAGACAGATTTATGACTGTACCATTTTCGATATTTTTATTGGAAACGAATACCTTCCTGTTGCCATTGTCGAAGCTGAAGTAATAAGGAAGTCAATGGAAGACTCAGGTAACGGAGAAATCGGAGCTGCTGGAGGCGGTGCTACAAGAAATGGAGAAGGAGATAGTCGTCCAGCATACTATTCTGCAGTCCCACTCAATGAACCTGTTTTGAACTCAATTGCCCAAAAATGTTTTGACACATTATACAAAAGACACTACTTGAGATTGTATTGTGTTGTTGTGGTAGATTGTGATACATTACCCAAAATTATGAGAAGTGGTGGCCGTGAAATTGCCAATATGTTGTGTAAAAAGCGTTTCTTAGACGGTACATTGAGAGCTGACTTTGTTAAGTTCTTTGTGAAAAAATCTATTAGTATGATTCCACATGGTGAAGATGTGATTGGGGGTATATGGTCACCTTATATCTCTGAAATGAGGAGCTCCACTTTAGTTAACTTCCCTGCACAAGTCTCTGCTGTCGACTACCGTGAAAAATCGATTGATGACAAAACTGGCGCACCATTGACAGACTTTAAAACCATTATTGATATTTTGAAGTTCCGTGTGGCCAGTTCTGGTGACCAGGTAGCATTCCAAAATATAGACAATACTGGGAAAGGTAGTTCGAAACCGTTAACGTGGAAGAAGTTCGAGCAGAGAGTTTATTCTGTGTGCCAGTACTTGATTGAGAAAGCAATTATTAAACCTGGGCAGTATGTGATTTTGATGTACTCGTTGTCTGAAGAGTTTGTCATTGCTGTGTATGCATGTCTTATTTGTGGAATAATCCCAGTCCCAATGTTACCATTTGACTCAAATAGAATAGGTGAGGATTTGCCTGCATTTATTGGAGTAATTAGAGACTTTCACATCCAAGAGATTTTAGCTAATGAAGAAGTTGAGAAGTTCTTGAAGAATGGACCCGTTGCCGATGCATTGAAAAAGGTTATAAAGAGCTCTGCACTTAGAATAAAGAACACAGGAAAGTTAACCAAGATCCTGAGTGCTGCATCACTTAACTCAAAAATTGCAAAGTATCAAGCGAAGGTTAATTTCCGTGACGACCAAACAGTCGCTATGGTATGGCTTAACTTTACTTCAGACCACTACCGTATCGGTGCAACTTTAAGTCACAAGAGTATTATCGGCATATGTAAAGTATTCAAAGAAACGTGCAATTTGACTTCTAAGTCAACTATTGTGGGATGTGTGAGACATGCTTCAGGTATTGGGTTTGTTCAATCCGCATTGTTAGGTGTGTTTTTGGGAACAACGACTTTCTTGAGTTCTCCAGTCTACTATGCAGAGAATCCTTTAGCCTTCTTCTTGTCGTTAGCTCGTTACAAGGTTAAAGATGTCTTTGTTACTGAGCAAATGTTGAAATACGCAGCTGCCAAGTTTGCTCCAAAGGGTTTTACGTTGAACAACTTAAAAAATATGATGATCAGTACTGAAGGAAGAGTTGAAATTGATTTATTGCGTAAGATTGCTAAGGTCTTCCAGGCTGCCAAGTTAAGCGCAGCTTCAATGTCAACAGTATACACGCATTTTTTCAACCCTATGATTTCTACTAGGTCATACATGACAGTTGCTCCAGTTGACTTGCACTTGGACCCAATTGCATTAAGACAAGGTTATGTTTCTGTCGTTAGTCCTATGGAATTTCCAAACGCACTTCACATCCAAGACTCTGGAATAGTTCCTGTTTGCACTGAGATTGTGATTGTGAACCCAGAAACAAGGAAAGTGTGTAAGGAAGGAGAATTTGGAGAGATTTGGGTATGCTCAGAAGCCAACTTGGTTTCATTCACTAATGGTCCAAAGGGTCCAAGAGATAAATTCATTGATCAAAATTTCCTTGGTAAAATAGAAGGAGCAGGTTCTGAGTCTTCGTACTTAAGAACTGGTGACTTAGGGTTCTTGCACCATATTTCAATCACGAAGAATGGGGGTAATGAAGGAGGAGAAGCAGATTTAGGATACTCTTCTTTCCAGCCCTTATTTGTTTTGGGTAAGATTGCAGATACTTTTGAAGTAATGGGATTGCATCACTTCCCTATTGATATTGAAAATACCATTGAGTCATGTCATACGGATATATACAAGAATGGGTCTTGTGTTTTCAAGTGTGCAGACTACACTATTGTCGTGTGTGAGTCAAAGAGACCACGGTTCTTGTCTTCGTTGGTACCACTTATCGTCAATACGATATTGAGTAAGCATCACATTGTCATCGATATTGTTGCGTTCATCAAGAAGGGAGAATTCCCAATCTCTAGATTGGGTACCAAGCAAAGAGCACGTATTATTGATGCGTGGGTGCAGGGAGTTATTCCTATCACCGCATCATATGGTGTGAACTATGGTGAAAATAGCATGATTAAATTGGTTAAGGAAATTGACGTTGTTGCTAGAGACCATCCAATCACAGGATTGAAGAACCCTGCATTATCTTATCACGAACAAGACCAAGACTATGAAGATTATGACGATGTGTTTGCAGATAATCATAAGGGACTTCAGTTGAATCAAGGAGCAATCAATGCCAACAGAGATGGTAAAGCCATTTTCTCGGTATCAAACTACAGTGAGAGTTTCAAGTCTGAAGATTCTCATGCTTATTAGGTTAAATAAAATTTTAGATGAAGAGGTAAAGTACCTCTATTAATGACAAATAATGATATAGTATTGAGAGTGTAGAGTGAGAGTGTAGAGAGATGGTGAGTTCGTCTAAGAAGTAGAAGTATAAGAATAAGGAGGACTCATAGCTTGGAGGAGAGGTACTTTTATTGATGAGAGATGTAGATGTGCTTTTGATTTGACCAAAGTTATTATTTGTAATTGTTAATAAATGTAAACCCTAAGCGTAGACCAGCTTAGAATTCCAAATTGCTCTATAAAATTACTATTGATTATGTTGCGAAAGTAAACAATTTACGAAATATATATTTCACAGTTTCTAGCTCAAGCAATAGCAAATCAAAGTATACTTTGGATAAATCATGAAATTTTGCAACCAAAAAAGTACGATTTTGTGGCACATTAATACAATAGTGAGAGTAACATTCATTGGATAACATACAATTCCTTATTCTTGTTTACAATCTGTCAATTAACAACCACATTGTTCATACCACAATCACCTGTTTATACATACTGTAAGCAATTACAAAAATTCCAGTCTTGTTGATAGTATGGTTTGAATCCCTTCTATTAATTGCACCATAGTTAACAATTAAAATAGATGGAAATGGTATATATTTGTCGATACAATTCGATCCAAACCAGTACCATGAAACGAATCCTCCGTTGATCTTCTCTGTTTAATTGTGAAATTACACTATTGACTACACTCATACTACAAGTTCACCAGCTCCTTTCTTTGGCCATAGGTTGTGTCAATTTTTCACATTAAATCAATTAATGTAATTATAACTATCATGTTAATTCTACCCAGCTAAACCTAAAGTAATATTATCCAGCTATATCAATTATACAATTGTCATCTACTCTAATCCTCATTCTCTTACACTCCTCTCTACCTAACCTCCTTCTTACTCTACTTACTGTCCCTTCCCTCCTCAACTCCACACTAGAGCAACTCATCCCGCGCTACCAAATGTACCATCACCATCAGCAAAAAAACAATTAAAAAACAGAATCAACAACCAAAAGCATCTGATATCATGATTGAAAGGAGGTCAGTCAGTCCGCAGAGTGCTCCTGAAGCCGATCCTGGTGAATCCAAGAAGTTTGGATTATCCTCTGTTTTTTCTTTGTTTTCAAGCAAGAGTAATGAGACGTCTAAAGGTCGTGAACTTGATGGTAGAAAGTCCGGATATGAATTACCAACTGCGTTTCTGAAGGGAGCAGCGTCGCAGATCGTTACTCCTGGTCCAGAATCACAAGCAGACGTGTCATTTTCAGTGGGAGAACCTTTAATGAATGACTTTTCCTCGGCCAAAAAGAAGAGGATGTCTATCATGGGCCACCCAGGTAGTGAGGTGATACCTCGTACTAGAACATTGGGAAGCACAAGTGGAGGATTGTACAAGGCATATTTCGAGAACATTCAAACGAGTCGAGAAGAATTATCAAACGACTTAGAAAGACGTATGAGCACGGTCTACAGTGATCGGATAATTAAAGATAGTGTTTCCTCTGGGTCAGTACCAGATGGAATTATGCAGATGGCGAATTCAACTAGAGATGGATCGCCATTGGATGGCGATTTACCATTGCAATCTATACCTCAACCACTTCCGTCAAACCCATTTCTAGACCCCACTGACGGAGAAGAAGATAGCATGCAACTCGACTTGGTTCAACCGAATGGAGACGTACCACTAATCATCGAACACGAATTTGCTCCATTATACCAAGACAATTCAGGAAACTTGGTGAGGCCACCATTCATAAATATAGATCCTCGCGAAAGGTATCACCTCTTGCAACTCAAAAAGTCTATTGAGGCGTCCGAAGCATTACAAGCCAGAATTAAGTATATGGTGGACCCTCAAGAAACCAAAAGCATTGTTAAATCAAAAGGTAAGATGGTAGACACAAGTACACAGACTCATAATATGGACTACTTAAACAACAGATTAACCTTTGGAAGCAAAAAAAGAGTTGCATCTGAATTAATAACGAGTAAAAGAAAGAGAACAAGAACTAACAACAAGATATTCTCAGGTGAATTCTTCTATGATGTCGATAAGATTAAAGAAGAGAAACCTGAAAGTAAGTTCAATGGATACTTGGCAACTTTAAGCAAACCTGCTTTCAAAGATAATGCTTCAAAAGACTCTAAAAGGATTGAACATGATGATGATACATCATTTTCAAGCCAATTTGGAGCCCAAAACCAAAAGACTACTTCACAACGTATTGGTCTTGACGCTTCGCTTTTAAAGAGCACTAAAATGAATGTTTCATTGGACAATTCATACCTCAAGAAACTACAAGACGTTTCAGAAACAATTAAATTAAAAGAACAGGAAGAAATAAAGAAACCTGCAGCCACTGGAGCCACTGGACCATCGAATGGGTTCCAGTTTAATATTAATAAGGCAGAAATCAAGTCGATTCTCGGGCAGAATGAGCAAGGAAAGCGTTCACGAGAGGAAGACAAAGAGGGAGGAAAAACTGAGGAGAAGAGTTCTGTTTCATTTGGAAACAAAGAAGAACCCAAGAGTGAAACTCCAACCTTTTCCTTCGGAAAGAAGGATGAAAATGCAGTTACTACGAAACCCAAGGTGTTGTTTGGAAAGAACTCTGAAACAACGTTTTCTTTCGGTAAGAAGGAAGAAACAAAAGAATCTACTCCAAGTTTCTCTTTTGGTAAACCAACTGAACCAGAAGGACAGAAGAAACTTCCTACGGAAGTTCCTAAATTCTCATTTGGAGCCTCTAAAGAAGAACCAAAGACTATCAAACCAACTAAAAGTCCATCATTTAGCTTTGGTAGTAAACCAGCTGACCCGGTAAAGTCTAGTGGAGATAAACCTACAGAAACTAAAGAAGCTCCCTCGTTTTCATTTGGAAAACCAGCTGCAGCACCTTCAGATAAACCAGCATTTCTGTTTGGGAAGCCAGAAGCACCTAAAGAAACTTCAAGTACACCTACATTTTCGTTTGGTAGTAAAGAAACTACCAAAGAGATAGAGAAACCTAAGCTATCCTTTGGTTTGAGTACTGAGAAGACTAATGAGGTACCAAAGTTTTCATTTGACACACTGAAAGTTGCTCCAAGTGAGCCAAAGTTGGTTGCTAGTTTTGGTGGTGCATCAGC
This sequence comes from Kodamaea hsintzibuensis (nom. inval.), assembly GCA_030568835.1. NCBI lineage: Eukaryota > Fungi > Ascomycota > Pichiomycetes > Serinales > Debaryomycetaceae > Kodamaea > Kodamaea hsintzibuensis (nom. inval.). The sequence goes on from JAJMJA010000001.1 coordinate 862,607, forward strand.
TGCACCACTTTCACTTGCGAATGGAGAAGCTAAAACTGGTGAAGACAAGAAGGTTGATGCAAAGATTGTGCCTTCGTTTTCATTTGGAAAGCAAGAAGAACCAAAGAAAGCAGAGGCATCATTTACATTTGGAAAGAGCGAAGATGCCAAACCCTCTACTTTTTCATTCAACAAGAGTGGATCAGACGTAGCCACGCCTTCGTTTGGAATAAAACCAAATGCTCTTTTGGGAGAAAAGAAGGAAGGCGACGTTCTGACAGCTCCAGTGACAGCTGCCGCACCAACTGAAGCTCCAAAGTTTTCATTTGGACAACCAAATAAACGAGACTCTGGCAGAGACGATGAAAAAGAAGAACCTGCAGCCAAACGAAGTCAAGGATTTTCTTTTGGTACCAACACTAGCGCAGCACCAGCAGCAGGGGCACCAACTTCTACACTGGGAACAACTGGAGGGTTTACTTTCGGTAGCAAAGAGACACCAAAGATTTCATTTGGTGCAAATGGTACAGCAGCACCAACGAGCGGAACTGCCAATGGCACTGTAGCGAACGGCTCGACACCGAAGCCATTCTCGTTTGGTGGCGAGACACCCAAAGCAGCATTTCAATTTGGGGCAAAGACAGAGGAAAAGAAAGGTGGTTTTACGTTTGCAGCTGGAGCATCGACTTCGGCGGCCGGTAATGCCGCCACACCTCCTGGAGCTACCTTTGGAACGCCTGCTCCGATAGGTAGTGGTTCCGTCAATTTTGGCTTTTCTAAGGGTGGAACACCTGACGGAGGAGCTCCCAACTTTTCCTTTGGTAAAGGTAGTACGCCTACGGCCACTGGAGCACCATCATTTCAGTTTTCTGCTGGTGCAGGATCTGGAGCATCTACACCGTTCCCATCACAACAACAACAGCAGCAGCAACAAACACAAGCTAAAGGAGGGTTTGGTGCTGGTTCCCCTGCATTTGGGGGTAACAGCATTCCCAAGACGGCATCTGCGCCATCGTTTGGTAATGGTAGTGGGTTCAATAAAGCATCAGGTACGTTTGGATCGACGACTAATTTCAATGCGGGAGCAGGAGGGTTTTCGAACGGGGGTCAGTTTGCTAATAATCAACCTGGAGGGTTTGGGTTCAATGGAGCGCAGAGTAATGGGTTTGCTCAGAACAACAACGCTTTTGGTAACAATGGCAACGCTGGAGCTGCACCAGCCATGAACAGTACACCACTGTTTAACTTTACAGGAAGTCTTGGGTCGCGTGAGGGAACGCCAGACCCTTCGAGTATATTTGGGTCTGCACCAGCTGGGCCGGCACCTGGATTTGGGGGAACACAAACACCACCAGTAGCAAGAAGGATTCTCCAACCAAGAAGGAGAAGAGCATAAAATGATGTATAGTAATGTGTATGATTACAGATTAGAGAATGTGTTAGAGGATGAGTTAGAGGATGTGTAGGACATAGAGTTGGAGGGAGGGGTGTGAGAAGTTGATGTATGAATATTCATTAGGTAGGTGAAGATGATACATTATGGTGATGCAGCAAAGTAGGAAAGATGGGTCGGTATCAGTACATATGAGAGTATATAGATTAAAAAAGTTCATTAGGGGTTTTTGTCAGGTGGTAGATGAAGTTGATACATTAGTACACATGAATTTTACAAATGTTTCAAAGATCCATGGGATTAAACAAGAAGCTATTGGAAATACAAGGTTAGATTACGGATACATGGAAAGGCAGATGGATGAAGATCCATGTGAAGTGGTGAAGACCTTAATATAGAAAACAAAAGGTAAAAGTAAAGGACACTTGAAGATATAACTACTCAAAATGAATACATAACATTCACATACTCTCTATAAGTAATATAAGGAAATGTGAATGTTAATTTAAAGCGTCATCAGTCAATAAACAATAACCAAGATATTTCATAAGCCTCACAACAAACAAGGAAGCAGTCACGAAAAAGATATAAGAGATCCAACTCTAATCTTTGATCAATAAAGCTAATAGGATAAACAATGTGGAATTAAAAGATGAACAAGGAATTACTGAACACAAGAAACCTTGGAGGACTAATTAGGTAGGACAAGCAATAACTCAATGAGGTGAAAGAAGAAGTACGACCCTAAAATGGAGAAGGGTGAAATGTATAATTTTAAATAGAGTGAATAGAGTGAATAAAGGGTGAAATGTGAATAATAGGGTGAATTCGAGTATGTAGTGAAGGTGGTGGTATTGTTTGAAAGGCCTTTGGTTCAAGAAATGCATTCAACAACTGTATAGTAGTTGGTATGGTTAATTATTCAAGTACAGTATAATTAGCAAAAGAAAATTGATTATCCCCACCTCCAAGAATCAAGCGTACTGTTCCTTGTTCCTTAAATGATTAAACGCCTCAATTTCATTCAAAGAAAAGAATAGCACAGCCAACTTCCAGTAATAAGATCATTGACTAAACTATGTAACAACTACTACTACCTACTAAGTTAAGCTCTTTAAAATTCCATATATATAACTTAAATAGAAGAACCAAATAGGAACCAACAACACCCATTCAATTAAACTACATTCGTCCCCCATCTTACCACATGAGTATAGATTCCCTTGTTTCAAGATCGTCGTCACCATCAGCCCTCTACCACAGTCTCATTTGTATTGTGAAATTAATTTACGTTTTGGGGTACCCTTGGAAGCTGAACCTTAAAGATGTGGGGGAATTCAATTTCAAAAGCACATGGCTCCTTACTTTGCTCGGTCTGTTTGATTTTTTCAAACGGATGACAGGGTTTTTTTATCTATATTCTGTCAAGTGTACTTGTGTCCCTTCAGCATTCAGCAAATAACTGTTACGTTTTACTTTATCGTGTTCTCTTGCAGTTAATATATGTCATAATCATTCAAGTTGTAAGCACACACCCTTTCTATACTTTTCCATTCTATACATAAACAAAATCTTGTATACATCAACCGTGTAACATATCCATCCCAAGGGGGTACGGCTCTTTCTATATCCTTTCGCACTGCCCATCCCCCGTACCCCATCTTCTTATCATTATCCCCTTCTTTCAACTCAACAACTTCTCTTCCTCCCTCCTATGTCTTCCCAGTCACATGGATTGCCTAATACGGATATCGCACACAAAAATGCGGGCAACATACAAAGTACATTCTCCACTTTTCAATTTCCTTTACATATATATCTCACTTCTTTCCTCAAAGTTCCAGTTGCGATTGGTAACATTTGGTTGGATCCTTTACTTAAAAAGAATGCCTTCTCGTGATCAAGTTAATTATCGTCCTGGTAGAATCCAAAGTATTACTGCTGAGCAAGAAATTGTTCTTAAGCAGACTTGGGCATTGTTGCTTAAGTTTTGGGGTTATGGTATTAATATTGCTGAAGAGGATTTGCAGTATGCGCTGTGTTTTATTCCTTCGACTCTGACTGTTCATTATGAACCTTCAAATGGTGGTGCTCCCTCCGGTTATTTGTCGCGTACTGCTACGCGTAACTCGGTAGGGTCCGGTAACTCAACAAAGACTGGTGGATCGCTGGCCTCTAAAACTAAACGTGGCCTTTTTGGTGGCAAGAAGCAAGCTGCTCAACCTGTCCTCACTGCTCCTCCTGACTCAAAACGTATGTTACAAATCCAAACTCAAAGTTCCCTGGAAAGATACGCTCCTGTCACTCAGCCTTCGGACTACACAAGATTTGTATTTGCAAATTACTACAAACAATCGTTCGACGAAGAAGCTGATGACGATGACTACAGCGACAACGAATCAATTGAATCGTTCATGACTGCTAAAACCACTATCTTACACCCAGATGACACCTCCGACATCTTGTACCGTCGCCAGGCTAAAAAGTCGTTCGGATCAAAGAAAAGTTCCGGAGGCGCTAAAAGCTCACGCTCGTATAGAGTCACACCCCTGACACGCATCACGGGCTTTAGTGACAAGTATAACCCAGCAGAACTTCACGGATCTTTCTTCAGCTCAGTCAAAAATGACTTGGTGGACAACTTCTTCTTGAGATTCGTAAGAGCTCGTAAATGGCACCCAGAAAACACTCTTGCAATGATAATGAAGTCTCTCGACTGGAGAGTCAACAGTTTCCCTGTCAACAGATACATTGATGAGGCTGACGGTACCGTATACGCCAACGATGATGCACCAGGTTTCATCAAAAACTTTACCACTGACAAATCATGGATCGCTGGACACGACAAGAACAAAAACCCATTGTACTTTTTCATTGCACGTAAACATTTTGGCTCAGAATGCCCTCTTCCAGACACTCAAAGATTCGCCATTTTCTGTATCGAATCAACTAGACTCTTCTTGAGAGACGTTAACGAATCAGTCGACACTTGCTCTGTGGTATTTGACTTGACTGGATTCTCATTGAGAAATGCCGATTACCACGCCATCAAGTTCTTGGCTGACTGTTTCGAAGCACATTACCCTGAATGTCTTGGGGTTATTTTGATCCACAATGCTCCTTGGATTTTCCTGACGGTGTGGAATGTGATCAAGGGTTGGTTGGACCCTGTTGTGGCCTCCAAAATCCACTTTACCAAAAACTACAAGGAAATGACCACCTTTATCGACCCACACTTTATTCCACAGGATTTGGGTGGAGGAGCTCCACCAGATGACCTGAAATATATCCCACCAGAGAGATCTGATGTGAGACCACCAATGAGAAAAGACTCTTACTACAATAAACTTAGAATCGAACGTGACGAATTGTTCTTAAAGTTTATTGACACAACAATCAAATGGATTGAAGCTGCAAGCCCAATTGTAAGTGACAACTACTTGCAGGACAAGATTGATATTGCTGCTCAATTGAGTAATAACTCGATTGCTATCGACCCTTACATGAGATGCAGAAGTATTTATGATAGAAATGGTACGATGAACATTCGTAACTAGAGTGGTGGTAGTGAAGTGAAAGAGAAAAGGTGGCGGCATCTGGTATGAAGAATGAGAGAGGAATCTCAAAGGTCTGGCTAGACGCTTCTTTTAAACCAACTACAACAGATGAAGAATTGTGTGTTCTTGGAACTGTTGTTTGACTTGACTTTGATTTTTGTATGGACGAGAAGTATATTGAAGTTGATTTTTGCAATCGGCATTCTAATAGATATTGTTTAAAAATTCATGTAATCTAATCGTTTACTATTCTAAAACTCCTTTGTGGCCTTTATCACAATTGGGATCATTCCTCCAGTCAGAATAGTAAATCTTCTGTGACCCAATGCAATGATGAATGAACGAATCATTCCAGCATGTGAGGTTGTTGATACAAACTTATTAGTTAAAGTCAGATTTCTGTCAATCACACCGTCTACCAAGTCTTCATTGAACAATGCTTGTAAAACACCATCTGCTCTAAGGGCTTGTTCATGTAAGCTTTCTCTCCAATCATCTCTATGTAATTCATCTTCTTCTGTGAATCCTTCTGGGATCACATATCCGTGTTTGCCAAATCTTTCTTTGATGACAGTTTTGGTAGATCTCTTGTCACACAAGCTTTTTCCAATACGTTCTCTTAAGAATTCAACAACTAAGGGTCTGTTGGTTTCTGGCTTGATATCGTCCCATGTAAGAACCAATGTTTGTGACGCTCTTTGTAAGGGAGAAACGTAAAACTTGGAAGGAATCGGAGCTCCCAAGGCAACTTCTTGTTTCCATAATTGGTTGTTCTCTTTGGCCTGTGCTATACCAATATCAGTTAATGCAGAGTCCGGTGCGTATACGTGTTCCCCATCTGTTGTCAAGGCAAACCACTTACGGTGCCATTCATCAGCGCCATACTTGCGAATCACTACATTATGGAACCCTTGCCCATGTCTAGAGAACAATACCAACTTGTATACAACATTATCTGAGGCAGCACCATTCAATGTCTCCAATTCTTCCATCGTCTGCTCCCAACTCTTTAACCTACCAGCATTCTCTGCAGCATAATTGAACTTCAAATCATCTGTGGCTCCTTCACTCTGTTTGAAAAATCCAGGAACAACTTCAAACTTCCAAGGACGTTCTGTCTGGCCCAATGCACTGCTACGAAGCTTATCGATCAGTTGTTTAAATAATACTTCCTCTCCAATTTCTCCATGAGCATCATGAGCATCATTTTCAGTTGGAATCAAAAGTGACATGTTGAGAGTTTTCCTAAGCAATATTAATTTATGATTGTATAAATTTAATGTTAAACAAATTTATATATTCATGAACCAACTTTTTAAATTCTTTTGATTTATATATGCTCAACAGATTTTTATATGTAATATATTATTAAATTAGAATAAGTTTATATTTAGGAATTGGGTATAGTTATTGAGTTAATCACTCTAATGGTAGTTTTCATTATACTACTATAATTCAAATATAGAATAGAATATATATAACTGACTTCAAATTGTTCACTGTTACATATAATTAAAGAATAGATCCTGGTTAACAACTGCTCTTTGATTACAATTGCCATCATATCTATAACAACTGATCAATTTCGCCGAACCTTACGCCTTAATCCCCGCATATACAAAAAAACCCCAAATCGGTATACTTTCTGACCAATATCTTACCAATCAATTCACGTGCAATCAACACGTGCCTTCCGGAATAAGACACTAAACAAATAGGAATTCCAACACTATAAAGAAAGTAGAACCCACATATGTCACGCCGTTCCGGAAGAAGAGCGTACAACGCATACACAGACGAAGCCAACCCTCGATTTGAAGAACAGGAGGGGCCTGAAGATGAAATTGAAGAAGAAGAAGAAGTAGTTCAAGGGGATGATGAAGAAGATGAAGAGGAAGATGAACAAGAGGTGACTCGGTGTGTATGTCTCAACGACGAATTGAGTGCAAGTCAAGTTGTTCCGTTGTTACTGGAGATCTTACTTAAGGAATATCATATCAAGATAGACCAAGGACTTTTCATCCAGTGTGATAAATGTTCTGTATGGCAGCATGGATATTGTGTGGGGCTTTTCACCAACGATGAGGTGCCCGACAAGTACTGGTGTGAACAATGTAAGAGCGAGCTCCATATAGTATTGTATGAGAACAACGAGGTGATCCGAACACTCTACAAACCTGTGAACGAACGGAGGAAAAAGTTGACCATGGAACAGTTGGCTGCTGGGCAGCTGCTATCGCCGCATGGGAACTCCAAGTTGGGCCGCGCTAGGGGGAAACGTGCAAACGTGGAAAAACCAGTCCGAAAGGAAAGAAGACACTATGACTATGATGAGCAACTACAAAAAGCACTCAGAGAAAGCGCTCGCGAGTCGGGTGTCACTGTCGAGGAAAAAGAACGAGATGCAAAACGAAGAGAAGAAAATAAACTCAAGGATGAAGAAGAATATGATCACGAAGAGATTGAAAAAACATCTCCTGTTGCTAGTGCAGACTCCCTGGTTAACCAACAATCAACTTCCACAGCAACAACAACAATAACAACAGCAACAACATCAACTACTGCATCAGCCAACACAACAAATAAAAGGAAACTAAAATCAGAAGAAGAAGTTCCTGCGAAAAAGCTGAAACCAGAGGAATCTGACCATGACAGATCTAACGTAGAAGAAGATACAGAAGAGAACAAAGAGAACAAGAGAGCTCCCAAACCTCGTGCAAGAGCTGTAAGAACTAAAAAGAAAACACCAACTAGTTCAGGTAGCAGTAACAACGGATCAAGTGCGGTTCCTTCAAGTGCTGCAGATCAACGTCTAACGAAAGAACAACTAATCGTCCAAGCCCTGAAACCGAGATACGTGAGTGACAAATCCTCAATTTACGAATTACGTAAACGTACGGGAGCTATACTAGAATGGCTTGGACGGTCACAAATAGAGTTGGAGGAAGAAAAACTTAATAAGGTGGAACTCTTTAACTACAAGGAATCCTCAAATGATGAAGACAGTGTAAAGCTACTTGATAATTATAACGAAAACTTGAAGCTCATGGAAGTCTTGACTGAGAAAATCCTTGGATGGGAGCAGAAGTTTGGAAAGTATGCACCTTGAAGTTGAAGAGTGATAGAGCTGTATAGAAAATAATGTTTAATTGTTACAACATCAATGTCAAATAAGTAGTTAATATAAGAAGGAGATTATTGGAGAGGTTTACACTTGTGTATTGTTGGAATTTTTGAACATTTTTGGAGATTATTGGCAAATTCTTTTAATATTTATTAAGTATTGGAACATTAAGTAAACCTTATGTATGAAGAGCTGATTGTAATGAAACCTAGAATACTTGTACTCACCCTCAGACATATTAATATAAACGTTTTCAACCTATTCTACTCAAATAATTCACAAAATAAAATTAATTTGCACCCAAATCTACAATCCAATCCAATCCAAACTTCATTTATTCTTTCATTTACTTGTGTCAGTTGATTCTTTTATTAGTTCACTGTAACAAATCACGCAATTGAGTTCTATCTTGTCCCAAAGCATTCACTGTAGGTGCATCAAGTACCTTTTCGTATAATTTCTTCAAGTACCTTTTACTGTTGATCATCAGATCTCCTCCTATGATAATGTTTACCTTTGGGTGGGATTTGTTCAACTCATGCACTAGACGTGCTTCTTCGTAAGTTACACCTCCCTTTATGTACACAATGATATCTTGAACAGGGTCAGTTGAACTTGTCCGTCCGTATTGGTTTGATACAACCTCAGGAACCATCTCCTGTAAGTTACTATCCTGATTGTTCACAATCTGTGTGAGAATACCCTGGAGTCTTGGGGTATACTGCATGTACACATTATCGTTCTGCGATTCCGAGTTGTTCCCAATGTTAAACAATGAGTTTATCTTGTCTTTATTGAACAAATTTCCGAAATTGTGAGGACTCGATTCTCTATTTGTATTCTTGCCGTTGTTCGTGTTGGAGTTTCTCTCGCTCGAAACTTTATTGTACTTGAACATTTTATGGAACTTGTTTACAAGATCAAGCTGTGATAATGTAGGCAGTTGAGGAGAGAACTTTGATTCGTTCAACTTCTTGACATATCCTGGAATATCATGAGTGTTTGGAAACTTCACACTATAAATAAGAACCAACTTGATTTTGTTGATTGTTGGGATTTTAGGGTTCTCCAAGGTCTCATTCATCTTGATATTCAAGTTGTGCTGAGTTTCCAAGTCACCAATAATCGACTGCTCCAATTCTCCAGTATTCCACAAGTCTTGATTCAGAATTTCTTTATCAAGTTCACTAATTAAATTCAAATGCTTCAAAATATTGTTGGATAACTTCCTGAATTCAGGAAATTTGGTCAAGATTTTCTTCAATTCAACCAAGTTTTGGATTTTTAAGTTATCAAGCAGTGACAGTTTTGTTTGGACCTTATACTTTTCAACATGTTTTTGGAAGTTTTCGGTCAAGTCTCCGTAGTTCAAGTACATTGATTCTTTGAAGAATTTATCCAGAACATCAGAAAGTACAATCAGTTCCAGGCCTGCTTCAGTCTTCAATACGGCTATGTTTTTATTTATTTCGATGAATTCGTGGATCATTGATTGATAAGTCCATGGGGTCATCAAAGGAGTCACTGGATCTTGGTCTCTATCGAGTAAGAGTAATATCGGTGGCGAATCCAGTTTGGAGTTTAAGTCGTCAAATAGGTTGTTGTTTGAATTTAAGTTGATGTTATACAACACTTCTGACGCCAATCTTTTAACTTCTGAAGACCCAGATTCGTATTTGATCACAGGGCATTTCTTTACCGAGAGAAGAAGACTTAGAATACTGGCTGATTCTTCAATAGTACGGCTGTTTCGATCTTCTTCTTCATTCTCTGTGAGTTCATTCAATACAAATAAGTTATCATTCAAGATTAAATAGTCCTGGAATATCTCGACAACACTTTCAATCACCTCGAACTCGTCAGCCTCAGCCAACTTCTCTAGTTGTGACTTGTTTATCAAGTTGTTCAAGAAAAGCCTGTAGTTGTGGAAATGAGGGTTATTCAATTCTCTCGTCAAAAACTGTACTGATTCACGGGTTGGCTTGATATATACAACACAATCCAAATGCTTCATAACATTAAGACTCTGCTGATTCTCAATCAACTCCACCAATATAATATCATTAGAGAGCAATTGTGATTGCGAGTAGCAAAGCGAAATTATAGGGGTCGTATGCTTATCAACAAGTAAAACCTTCGACTTGATCTCCGTAGAATCAGCTCCACCCTTGGGAGGGAACAATTTATGGAAGTACGTATCTGTAACCTTGGATAAATCGAGCGTCATGTTGATGTGTTAAGTTAATTCGTGTATGCTTTTGATATTATATACGGGCGGTCACGTGTTTTTGGCTGCAATTTAAGAGTATACGATAATGTGGAGAGTGAGAGGGGGGCTAGTGAGAGGAGGGCGAGTGAGAGGAGGAGGAGTTGGAGAGAGTAAGAGGGGTGTAGTTATAAGTGAGTTCAATGAATTGTATTTATGATGATTACCTCTGAGATTTGTAATGTAGTTTTCTTTATAGTTGATTAATTTCTTAGAGATATTAACATAACTCCTATTACTGTACGTCTTAACTCAACTCTCTTCTTTAGTTTAAAGCTATATAGCACGCTGTTTTCGTAATAGTGTATCCACTTGTGACTTGAATAAATACGTACAAGTGAACCAAATACAATTGTTCACAAACTCCAATAAACAGTCTTATCAAGAAAACTAACCTTCAACTACAATAATTAAGAACTAAATTCAAACTAAAATTCCTATTTCCGTTCTATTACAATCATTATATTCAAAATAGTACGCATCTTCAATTACTCCACGTCAGGGATTTTAACTTCTGGGCTGCTTGCCCCAGTAATTGGCGTTCCTACTGGTGAACCTCCAGCAGGAGGTTGAGTACCACCTTGTGTTTGATAGTACAATGGACATGTTTTGTTTGTCCTAATATGCCCAAATGCACCACACAGCGCGCATCTTCTTGTTTTACTTTTACCTTTACCAATACCCTTGCCTCCAATGGCATACAGACCATCCGGTAAAATAACAGTATTAGCATCTATGATTTTCCCACCTGCAGCAGCAGCCGCATGGATCAGGTCTTTTGCAGGTTTCTTAGCTTTAGATTGCTTAGACCGTTTGATAAAGTTGGCCAACTTGTCTTCTAAAGCACGTTTACGGATCTTATTGAGCTCCTTATCGTTGGTTGGTAAGATATCTCCAACATCAGCATTCTTGAGCATCTCATCCTCAATCTGCTTCCGTCGTCTGATATATGCCTTAATTAAACGAGGATCTGTCACTGTTTCTACCCTTCTCTGTACAATACCGTTTTCATCTCGAACACGACGTGAAATCCTAAGCACTTTTCCTTCATCACTAGAACCACCTTTGGCCTTTTCTTCTTTTCTCCACTCTTCGCGAACCTTTTCCTTGATGTACTTTTCATGATTCATTGGCTTGTACTCATCGTAAATGGTCTGTAACATATCGATATCTGATCCGTGATCCACCAACGAACTTCTTTGGGAGTACCAGATACGTTTGATTTCTTCTTCATACAACTTTTGCTGGTGCGAAGTCGTTGTGTTCTCCTTCTTATTCAGAGGGTCCCTCTTTGGTGCAAATAATGGATGGAACCCATTCTTCTGTGTAGACCGCAAAAATGAAAACCCAATACCAATTCCACTGGGATCTCCTTCTCCATTCAACTGCAACATAGTCTTGGTCTGGTTGGAATTGATGAAATTCTTTGTCAAATTCCATGGAGCCAACTCTTCATCAAGGTCAATCTCTGCATCTGGGTCTCTTGGTCTACGGATTTTCTCCTTCTCACCTGGTTTCTTTGGCTTCTCATTTTCTTCTTCTTCCCTTTCTTCCCTCTCCTCTCTCTTTTCCTTTTCCTTCTTCTTTTGTTCCTCCTTTTTCAGGTCATCGCTGAACAATGATTGAATATCTTCCAACATATGTTGTCCATGTTGCATACTGTCAAGCAACGAACAATCCTCTGGTGTAATCATAGTCCTTATTTCATCTTCATTAGGTACAGTATCGGAGTTTTTGATTTTCCAGAACCCTTGGTCTTCTCCTTGTCTTTGATATTCCATAAACTCTTTTAACTTTTGTCTGATTTGCATATCGTTTTGACTTGGGAAGTGCCTCAGAACATCCTTCACTGATACGCGTGCTACTCCCTTGCTGTTCATTACTCTGAAAACAACCATTTTCAACCGGTTCTTTGAAGTGTTGGTTTCCTTTCTCAGGTGTGGGGCAGGAACCTCTACTGCTGGAAAAGTGTTTCCCACGGCAAACACAAAGTTCATGCTTCGTAAAAAGTGCCGTTGGTGGTTTCCAGAACCTTGGGATTGGATAAGTAAGAAATCAGTAGGTTTTATCTCGTGCTTGAAAATCGGCGCTCGCAACATGTTGTTGTATAATGTCGGCACAAAGTCACCAGGTCCAACTTCTCCAAAGTTCCAAAATGGAGACCGATCTTCCACTCCAAGTACATGTGTTTCTCCAATATGTGCTTTGGGCCGCGAGGTATCATCTTCACGTTCTTTCCTGTAGTAGTTGATCAACTTAGAACACATACCAAACAGTGATAATATCTGGGGATATTCCTCAGAGTACTCCATTCCAATCAAGTTGGTTGAGTCTGTACTTGTCAAGTCTGAAGTCTTTGCAAATATTTCCTGGAGTGACTTTCCTCTGTCTTTCTTCTTTTTACGTTGTCTTAATTTCGAGAATGCTATACTAGTGTTAGGCCGTACCATGAACTTGGGTCTATGGAATGCTCGTGCCTCATCTTTCTCGAGTTTCACCTTGTAGTATGGTGTTTGCAAACGTAAGGCAGGGATTGAGTGCTCTATGTTCAAGTTACTTAATTGAGAACGTACCTTGGTGTTGTAGTTGTTTCTCAAGATTTCGTATTCCTTGTCATTTGAAAAGTTGAACTTCATTTCCAAAAGACGTTCTGTTGTTGGGACAATGGCACGCGATTTCTCAACCTTGGCTGTAGGTACAAAGAGAAGGTTAGGATCGTTCATGTCCAATTGCAACACATCGTCTGCAATCTGTCCATTGAAGATATTTTCATCGTCATAGTCGTCAATATCAATGATGCTATGATTCTTGACTTGAACTGCAGGAGCGTTTTCTCCGGCATTCAAAATCTGTTCATCGTCCCAGTCAGTTGTGGATAAGATAAGATCCTTGGAGAATTCAGTGAACTTATCTTGACTCGACCAGTCTCTTTTGATGAAAGATAATTCTTTAAGGAACAGATCTCTTTGGGAAGATTTTACTTCAAGATCACCTATAAAATCAAGGTCCCCTTGTGTAATCGATACTATTCGATCATCTGACGCGTAGGAATTTGAGTCTAATTTGTTTCTTGTTTTGAATAATTTACGTTGGTCTGGTGCAAACTCAAACAGGAGCTTTGTGGGTACTAATGGTTTCAACGTCTCACGGTATGAAATGGTTGGACGTGTACCTCTATAGTATTTCGGTGCAGGGTTGAAAAATAAGTGGAAGTTGATAGTTTTGAGTTTACTGTATCCTGGATAATGATACTTGATATTTCGTTTCAACCTCTTTGCTTCTAACTTCTTGACAATAGTCTGTAATTTTTGTTTCTTGAGTCGCCTGAGTGTTTCCTGTTCCAATCTTCTCTTACGAGTTTCTTCTTCTGTCATTTGAGGTTTAGGTTCAAGTTCATGTTCATCTTCATCAAACATGAGTTCATCGAATGGCTGTTCAGACATGAATGTATGAGGGAGACCAGAGTCAGGGAGTCCATCATCATTGTAGTCTCCGAAATGGTCATCCAAATGTATGTTGTTTTGAGTATCTTTTGTTGAAGATGTTCTAGTTCTTCCTGAGTCACTTACATCCCCATACAAATCATCAAACTCCTGTTCAGCTTCGTCTATCTGAGCCTCTTCCTCCAAGAAGTCATCGAAATCATCACCACTCTTGACAGGCGGAGGCGGCGGAACCTCATCGTCAGACTCTTCATCTGCTAATTCATCTATATCCTCATAATCAATTGCATCATCCGCATGTTCGGTCCTACGCTCACGAAAGATAGAATCAATAACTCCATCATCAGGTACTCCATCAGCCTCAGGAATAGTGTCTCCTATACCATCACTGGTTAGAATGTTGCTAAGGAGCTTGTCTGCAGACGGCTTGGGTGTGTCTGCCATTGCCTCTGGAGATGTTGCTTGTTTTTTTTGACTCTCAAAATTATACTTTAGAACTTAATGGACATGCGAACTGGTACGATGAATTGATTAGTAAAAGAGTGAGAAGAGTGAAAGGATTGGGTTTTCATTACCAATCACAGCTTTCTATTACAGTATACATTATTTGTATCCCAGCATTACTAGACTTTACTTGTATATAACTGTACTGGTGACTAATTATCATACTTTGCACACTATCAAAGAATTTGAGATTTATATTAGTGACTTACATTGACTTCTAACCAACTGTTGGTGTGTACTCTCTCTCCTATAAAAATACATACACCCATATTTCATCTACTTTTGATATAATACGTTCTCCTTAATGTTTCTTCTTATCCTCTATCATTGAAGTGTATACTACATTACAATATAAATCTAAAGATTATTCTCTAGTCTAAGAACTACTTCTCTAACTAATCTCCACTACTGGTTTAGAGAGAACTTGTTACCTTTACAGTTCAGTTCTCTTCCAACACTGGCAGTCATAAGTGTGACTGCTCATCAGGATAATAAAACTCCTCCAAACCTTGGAATGGTTTTGGGTAACCTCCAATAGAGTACTCTTTCCTGAATTCATCTACCAGAGTATACAACTTTCCAGTTGGATACTTTGCAGGTACAGGATGTTTAACTCCTTCTTCTATCACCTTTTTCAAAGTACTTTGCAACCCTTCTGGAATCTTATTCTCTTCATCTTCCTTCAATAATTGTACAATTGCAACAGACAATTCTTGTAAGTCGCTGTTATGTTCTTCCAATAATCCTTCCAACTTGTCTGAGACGAAATTCAAGTCTTCACGGAAAAGATAATTGATTACTGCACTCTGGATTAACTTGGCCTGTGTAACCTCTGGAACTGCTTGTGACTTCAAATGAACTACGAGCTTGGATGTTTTACCTGACTTGTTCAAAATGTACTCGTTGACAAATTCAACAAACTCTTGCTTGGTGATTGTTTCCAAAATTGAAACATGTTTTTGTCTACCTTCAAAGTCATAATATCCATCGTTGATAGCACTCATGAAACGGTTGGTTTCTTCACTCAAATGCTTCAACTTGGTCAACTTGATGGTTTTCAATGCCTTCTTGAATTTCTCAAAATCATCATCAGTTAATTCTGTGTTCAAGTACTTTCCAAACTGAGCAATAAACTCTTCAATTCTGTACTCCAAGTATTCAGTACTTCTTTCCGATTGCACAAGGAATCTAAAACTCATCGAGGTGCGGCCCAATTTGATCAATGAGAAAACAACGTATCCCAATTGTTCTTTAGTTCTCAATTGGTTAAAACATGGCTCACGTACAATCGTACCAAACAAGTCCGTCAACACTCTCAACTTATCGTCGCTAGAATCAGGACTGATTTGGATGTTATAGTCAATACATGAGTTAATGTTCTTTGCATCCTGTAATTCAACCTCGTATCTCGTCTCTACATTACCAGGTAACACCCAGTTTCTAAGTCTGATCTTCTTCTCAACACCAGCTTGGTCTTCAGCAATGGAATCATATTCAGATGCAAACTTACCATAGGACTTTTGGATATCACGAGCAGTAATGATTTCAAAATTACCATGGATTAAAAGCTCTGAGAAAAGTCCTCCAGACCAAAGTCCCTTAGTGACATATTCGTAAAATTCATTGAACTCAAGCTTATCCAACACAGCCAATTTCTCTTCATAAGTGTACGTTTTCTCATTAACTAAAAGGAGATGGTGAGTTCCAATCTGATTGTATGGAACATTGTAACCAAAGTTTTTAAAGTCTTGAGATAACTTGAATTTCAATGCTTCGAACCGATCCTTGTTTGGTTTGAATGTCTTGAACTTGAGCAACACTTGTTCTAATAACTTGGGCAATTTATCATTGTACCCACTAATTTTAAGGTGGAACCCATCACGCCATGGTGATAAGCGGACCTTCAATCCAACTAATGAGGCGTAATAGGTAATTTGTGTCAAGTCATCTTCGATCATTTGGATCGCCAAACTGGAATACGTTGACGACTCTACTCCAGTATTAGCATTCGGTAAGTGGAAGACAATGTCAATGTTACCCTTAGGCACTTCAAAACGATCGTCTTGTTTGTACCACACTTGCATTCTATTGTTGTCCTCAATGAGGTAAGGGTGCAAAAGAGGGCTTTCCGCCTTGGGTCTGTATACATCAAAGTTTTCTGGGATGAAATCATTAGGTGTTGGGTAAGCAAGTTCAGAATTCAATGATACGTTTTTGATGGACTCCAATAAGGTTGCTGGAATCTCTTCATAGGCATACTCTGTACCGTACCATTTCTCTTCCTTGTCTAATTTATCCAAAGTCTGCGAAATTAAAGTGATTCTGAAATTATCTGGATTCAAGAATGAACCAACCTTCTTGATTTCTTCAATGTTGAATTCTCTATTAATCGAAGAACTGAGCAAGTATTCTGGAGGAAGGTTTGAATCCTGTGATGTAATCTTGTGAAGAGAACTACTCAACTTGGAAACAGTACTTGAAGCGTCCGACTTTTGTCTAAACTTGAAGTTGACATTCGAAATATTACTAACTTCTTTCCAAATCCATTTTTTAGGTTCGTCTTCCAAGACGAACTTGAGGTATTGGAATACAATCTTTACAATTTCTTGCCAATTTTCCAATCCCTTGAGGGTGAGGTCGAACTCAAGGACAAATAGCGAGTTGCCCTTACAGACACGCATGTTACCGCTCGACAATTCGTTTGCCCAACCCTTTTTCTTGACCAAGTGTAATACGGAACCTTCACTTTCGTGGCCAAGTAAGTGTGAAAAGTACGCTGCTGGTTTCGACTTCCACTTGTCGTCCAAGTCCGAAGGAATCATGAAATTGAGCTCTAATTTATGGTTATCCATGATTGGTTTTGCTCTGATCAACTTGAGCAAGTCGGATTCTGTGTAGATCACTTCTTTGTTGTAGTTTGCACGTTCCAAGTTGTTGTTTGGAATATCCAGAAACTTTGTTATAGCCCATTCAGTCAATGTGTTCAAGTCTTCTTTACCCAAGATAACCAAGTTCATGATGTTGGATGAGTAGTGAGTTTTGTAAAAGTCTATGAGTACGTCACGGACATTCTTATCCTGGGCAATTGGGTCGACATGTAATGTTTGGTAGTTACCAGTTGAGAAGCCATTGTAAGGATGTTTGGGGTTACTGTTGGATTTATCCAACTGGTATAACCTCCACATATCCTGTTGTAAGTTCTTCTTGTTTTCCGAGTCGACAGCATTGATTTCACGGTCCTTACAAGATTTGCTGAATAATGGGTTGATGAAAAACTGGGCAAATCTATCCAATGCACCTTCCAAGTAGTCCGAGCTGAGTTGGAAGTAATAGTTGGTGTTTTCAGCGGCAGTGTAAGCATTGGAACTGCCCAGATATTTGGAAAGATAAGACAGATACTCATTCTCAGTAGGGTACTTTGAAGTACCCATGAACAATAGATGCTCACAGAAATGAGCCAAGCCAGAAATCCCATACTTCTTATCAGTGAAGGCGCCAACATTAACGTCCAAAGAGGCAGCTGCCTTATCAGTAGAAGGATCGTTAATAAGCAATACATGTAAATCGTTGGAAGCTAACTTGACAAATCGATACGAACGTTCATCAGTTAGAGGTTTCTCAATAGTGGCATCATCAGCCAACAAAGTGAATTTATTGCTCATGGAGTAGAACGCTTTAGAACGAGAAGAACAAGTGGGGAAGGTAGATACACGTAAGGTTCCAGATCTCCACAGCATCTAAAGAAAGAGGAATTCCAATCTGTTAAATAACATGCGCGCTTACTGGGGAGGGGTTGGAAAAAACGATCTTGACAAAAGACGAACTTCACCTTTTGGTGTGTAAGACAGTGGGGAATCTAGACGGTGTAAACGAGGCTTTTCGGTGTGTATTTAAGTGAGAGGCATATGTATGTTCCAATGAAGGAAGTAGGAAAGGGTATGGGTATGGGGTGTGCGAGTTAAGGTGTAAAGCTTGAAAGTGATAGCCACTCTGCGTATTATTTTATGGTGGTATCTTTTTTAAATTATAGTTTTTAGATTAGAAATCGGTATGGTATGGTTAGATAGCAACCAAGAAGAGGTTTTAGTTGGAGTGTTTTAGGTTAGGTGCTTGTCTATTTATTGATTAGCCAAATGGGTCTCATGCATGGTGATTTTAATAGTAGATTTGGGATCGTATTGACGTATCGTATCGATGTAATTTACATAACCACTAGTATGATTTTCCAATTTCGGAGCTACTGAACAATTGATAAAGAATAGAGAGGTGGAGGTTTCTGATTGTTTGGATAGTGGTCATGTATTGTAGCTTTTGTCAGGATAAACGTATTGATAACCACTAAAGTTTAGTGGTGATAACTTTTCAAAATTCATAGTACTTGCTTGGGCTTTCATAACTCATACAATTAAAACCACAGTTTAACAAATGAGTCTTTCGTTGAGGAAGTAATTCAAAAATTAATGGGAATGATATTGCAAGAAAGTAAGAGCTGCAAAATTCGCAAGCATTCGTCAACTCTAATCAACTCAAACTCTTTACTTGGATTAGACTATACGGACTACATACTGACTTTAACCTTCTTTAGTGGATTAAATAAACACCAAATAAGGTATTTGCATGCAGACATCAAAAGAGTAGTTTGAGTAACTTTAGAATGTTGAGTTTACCTAGAGAATGTGGAGAATTTGTAGAAGACTAACCGTTCATGAAGTAGAGCAGCTCTATTATGAAGGTCTTTTAGCTGTTGATAGAATAACTGTAAGCCACAAGAACTACCTCTATTGAACCCTACAAGTACCTTTTACGGATATTGGCATTTTCGATTGTGTACAAACGCAACAAAAGGGCTTAGGACATTTTTGGGATACCAAAATGCATAGATCCGGCTCAACCAACCATTAGTTGTATACTCATAAATGTAACTTATTTTCACCAGTTGACTCCAAGCTATCATTATTATCAATTGTCTTCTTAAGAAAACTACCCATCATCAGTATACTAATTACATTGACTTCTTTAACAAACTTCAGAAAACATCAAGATTGGTTGCAAAATAAATTTTGCAACCTACAAAATTAAACAAGTTACTTTAATCCTAAATAAAGACAGTTGTACGTAAATCAGAATTTTCCCCATTTCCACAAACTCTCACCTGGGTTCACTAATTCCACATCGGTGTGAGTAAAGTAAGAGTCCCCCTGGCTGGTTACTACCTGTAAGTAATAGTAGCGTTTAGTTGGGTCATAACCCTTTGCCCACGAATCTTTGAATTCTTCCAACGCTTGTTCAGCAGTGTATGATTTAATACGATTTAATTGAACATTGTGGTTCTTCTCGTATGTCTCAATAATAGTCTTTGCAGTCACAACATCGCTGTGGATTCTGACAGTATCTGGGATTTCATTGTAGTTTGGGTATGTGACTAAAGCAGCAACTGAGTTGGCAATGTCAGTAACCTTCGTAATAGAGATCTTTTGATTGATATCACCTCTTAAAGTAAGAGTTTTAGCCTCACTATCAACACCGAGAATTTGAACATACTCATACAAGAAACTACCAGGAGCAGCAAAGAAGGCCGTTTGAACTTCAACAGTCTTGATTCCAGCATCTCTCAAATTCTTTGAGTGGATAGTCTTCACCTTCAAGAAACCAGGCGCATAACTTTGAACAGAAGCAATATCAATACCAAACTGAGAAGGAATATAGAGCTTTGGCTTGACAATAAAAGCCACCTTTTCAACACTAGCAAACACTTCTGGGTTAACTGTCAACAACTCAACAAACACATCAGTTCCCTTTAACTTTGTAGCCAATGACTCGGTATCAGATAAATCTGACTTAACATACTGAATCAGTTCAGTGGACTCCAAATCCTTTCTTGTGACGACCTTAATTGGAAGTTCAAGCTTAGAAGCGAAAATTGAAGACTGCAAGGCCTCAAGAACGCTGGCTCCAAGGCTACCAGAAGCTCCAAAAACAGCAACTGAAACTTTAGAAGACATTATTATATGATATTTGATTAGATTGGAAACTGGAGAATCTAGAATTCCCGTACTTGTACACTTTAAATAATATTAAGTATGGCTGCAAATGTCAGCACATGAGATTCGACGACCCAAATAAAAAATATAAGTACAGAGAGAATAGCTTACTATTAGGTGGGACTGTACAATATCTTGTATTAATGAATTCTAGTCTGACAAATCACTGAGTTTTGTATTCCACAGTTGGCAATTTACGTACTGGTTTATCAGTTTCTAACATAATTGTACATTGTACAAAGGTACTTCTCGAGAATCTCAAAGATCTACCTAGATTGTATTATAAATCAGAATTAAAATCTGATAGCAGTGGCTCCTTTGTATGAGATACTATAATTTAAAAAGCCGTAGATTACTAACCAAAATGGATATATGCAGCTAACACGAAATCGTTTAACTTCTTTGGTACATAACTTTAAAGACTGAGGTTTATTCATATCTGGATCTAGAAATATAATTGACTTGGGTTGTGACGTGAAAGTTACTTTAATGCTCAAGAAAGCATGAGTTAAGTTCTATACTCGTTGTGGGGTTGGCGGATGCGGATTCAACGAGACAATGATGGGATGTGATAATCTATTTTAGTTTGGTGTAATACTTTATCCTTTTTAGTGTATGCTCGTGCTAATGGTTAATCCTTCTCCACAGTTCAATGATCAGTTCCCCTTTTTGCTCTATACACCAAAAACTAAACCAAGCACTCTAGATTATCAAGGAAGCTCCCAATCAAATATTCTATACTGTCAAGTTTAGTGAATGCACTCACCAAGACAGGATCTGGCAGAGAAACTTCTATTTTCTTGTTAACCATGACTACTTTACCGTCATAGGTGACACACTTTGTGATGTAATCTGCTGTCTGTAGTTTTGGTCTTGTAAGGTTATTTAAAAGAGAAAACAAGTCTGTTTTGTTATTGTTTACTCTTTCTTCAATATCTCCAACATTGATTGGGGTTCCAGGGACTGGAGATGCGCGACTACTGGGGAGTTTCATTTCGTCTTTGATGCGGTCAATGTACGATTTTCCTGAGTCGTCTACGTCTCCCCATGGTGATTCAGTAATCTTATGCAAGTACTTGAGATCCAAGCATATCTCAGCTTGGTTGATGTATAAATCCACAGCAATGTTATGAAGTTCTGGTTCAAAGTAGCTTGTGCTGACGTTATTTGGAAATACCAATTGTGGATCAGTTGGCAATTGAAGGTTGTTTTTAGCCACTTGTATTTCTTGAAGTAACAGGTTGAATTGCGAGGTGATATGAGCAGCATGAGCACTCGCACTACCTGCTTCGCATCCACAATCTTTTGATTTCTCGATTAAGTCTTGGAGAATCTTGATGGCAGCATCTATAGCCTTTTTCGCTACGATGATTTGTTCTAATAGAACAGGGTGTTTCATCACCAATCGGTTGACAACCTTATTGAACTTGTGCTCTTTGAGTACTACAGATAGTTGTGTAATGTAAGCACCATCTCGAACGACTATTCCCTTTAACACTTCCAGTTTAGGGGTCAGTACTGGAAGCTTGATAGATGGGCCCCTTTCTATTCTATTAGCTGCGTCTGGATGCTGAGGAGTGTTGTACAATAACAAGTTGGAACATATTTGAAGAGTCTCGATGATCTGAGCAAACTCAGGGATAATGATGGTATTAGTATACCAATGTAGTTCTGTAGTTAAATGAGAAGACTGAATAGATTCAATCTGTGTCTTTATTGTACTAGCCATATAGTTTTTTCTATTTACTGTGAAACTAAAGTTAAGGTTGATTGGTTGAGAAAAGGAGAGAGAATTATGGTTTAGATTAAATGTATTATTGAGTATGAATGGGTTAGGAGTTGTTAATTAGGTTATATGGGAACCATATTTGGTATTAAAGAGTAATGTTTTATGGTTGTTCCAAGTATCTACAATTGAATATATGAAACATCATTCTCATTAACATCAATGAATTGAACTCATTTCAGTTAACTTTATTGTGAATGACAGCAAATAAACAAGAATAGATAATAATATTCAATATCTGTCATGTCTTAGTTCTCTGTTCTCTTGTGGATATTATAGTTTATTAATACAATAAAATCTAGTACTTTGAATCGACTCCACAATACTGGTTGTAGTGTTGATTCAAAACTGGTTAATTATTATTACCACTATAATTCAGTTATAGTGACAATACAGACACAAATATAAGACGTAAACAATTTAAACTTCACAACCAATACTCTCTAACGTATCTCTAGTGGTCTCTTGCTCTCTTAGTCTCTTGAACCCTTAGTCTCTTAAACCATTGGTCCATAATTCTATCAACAAGTACTCAGCCCCCACTTGACATTCTCATTACAATGAAACTCATTCAATTACTTGGCAATTGTTAACTAGTACCATCTAATGAACTTCTAATGTATTCCATTCAAAATATTCATACTTTACCTAATCAATTACCATTACATTTACCCCTTTCTTTGACTCTATCAATCCACCCTTCTTTTCACCTCTACTCTCACCTCTACTCTCACCTCTACTCTCACCTCATACCCTCTACTCCTCTCACACACCTCTCTATCTTGTCCTCCTTCCCCCCCACTCACCTCCTGCAACCACACGTGACCAACACCGTATTTCAGTAAATCTCATCAAAAATCTAAACTTCCTTTATATAAAAACAACAACCTCTGCCTGTGTATTGAACCTACCTGTGCAGGACCCAATCTAGTCTACAACTTCAAACCAACATGCTGGGCCCTTCTACGTTAAGTGAGAGATCGACTGCTGGAGCTGAGCTGCACTCGCGCCAGCAGTCTACTTCTAATGAGTATGACCAATCTGGGTCGAGCAATCCATCAGCAGGTTATGGTATTGGTGATGAGAGCAATCAGTTTCATGCGCATCACCATTCCAATAGTTATGCTAGTACTGCTGCTCAGGCTGCGGCTGAGTTACAGCATCGTGCTGAGATGCAGCGCAGACAACATCAGTTGCAGCAGCAAGAGTTACACCAGCAACAGCAACAGCAGATGCAGCAATACCAACAAGCTCATCAACAGGCGCAACACCAACAGCACCAACAGCACCAGCAACACATGCATATGCATTTGCAACAACAAGTGATTCACCAGCAACAACAGCAACAACAACAACAACAACAAGTACATCTGCACCCACACCTGCAATCGCAAGTCCAACTGCAACACCTGGCGCCAATCCCAATGATCCCCACATCTCCTCCAGGTGGCCACGACCACCCGTTGGAAGAATACGAAACTACAGGTGGGTTGCTCACATCCAAGTTCATAGAAAACGAAATCATCAAAACATTCCCTAGCAAGGATTTCCTCGTCAA
Source organism: Kodamaea hsintzibuensis (nom. inval.) (assembly GCA_030568835.1). NCBI lineage: Eukaryota > Fungi > Ascomycota > Pichiomycetes > Serinales > Debaryomycetaceae > Kodamaea > Kodamaea hsintzibuensis (nom. inval.). Next base: position 886,258 of record JAJMJA010000001.1, read on the forward strand.
ATACGTCAAGGATGTACTTTCACTCGAAGAAAGATGCAAGATTGTGATCAACTCATCGAAACCAAAAGCTGTTTACTTTCAATGTGAAAGGTCAGGCTCGTTCAGAACAACAGTTAAAGATGCCACCAAAAGACAAAGAGTTGCATACACAAAACGTAACAAGTGTGGTTTCAGGTTGGTAGCAAACTTGTACCCTAGCGAGAAGGACAAGAAAAGAGTGAAAAGAGATGTGGATGATAAATTGGCAGAGTTACAATCGGACTCGATTGGCGAAATGTGGATCTTACGTATGATTGAACCTATTCACAACCATCCACCTGAACCTTACAGTTCAAAGAAGAGAAAACTGAAGTCGAGAACTTTAGTTGAGAAACCTATCCATAGAAATGTAGGGTTGACCAATGGGCTCGCAGGAAGTTCTAACGTGTCACTGGGATCGCCAAGTGGGTCTCTGGCTGGCGACTCTCAAGCTGTAGCTGCCGCTGCCGCTGCTGCTGCTGCTGCAGCACAACAACAACACTATGTATCCAATGACATCGTACACTTGACACAACAATTACAACCACAATCACAAGGCTTACACCATCACGGACATCACATGCACGACGACCACACACCGTCCGTCCAAGAAGCAGCAGTGATTGCTGCAATCGAAGCCACCCCTAGCCAAGGGTTGAGCAACCCACCAGTAGATCCTAATATCGACCCGAACGTCGACCCTACAGTTCTGGCCCACGACCACGCACACTTTAGGCAACTACACATGAGAAAGTAGTGACTTTTATTTCGTTTCTGTCTAAATAGTAAATGTTTGCTCTGAGGAGAAGATAAGTTGGTAGAGTTTGACAAATGTTGATGTGTTTTTTTGAGAGTGGGAAGGATCAGGATGAGTAGATTGAGTGAAGTAGGAGAGGGGTGAGAGGGGAGCGGTGATTATGAAGTTTTGTATTATTAAGTATTGAATAAGAGTATGTAAGATTACTTTAGAATGTGTAAAGAGTTGATGTGATTGTGGTGAATTAGAGAGTTGAAGGATTGGGTGAAGGATTGGGTGAAGTCATTACAATACAAACATAGGATGATGAGATACTCAAATCTAGTACCAATAGGTTTCAAATAAAGTGGAGTGATTATTACAATTGAAGATTCTTTGTTTATATTAGAATTTAAAAATAACCACGTAGTGACTCATTCAAATACAATCTATGATTGCTATACATTAATGATCCTACTTCTCTTATCTTGTTCTTTCTTATCTCTCACGAATTCTTTACACTACAATAACCTCGTAAAAATTATCACCCTAGACTTTCATGAAACTCGCTATATCGCGTCTCGCTCTACCGCGTCGTTACTATAAACAATTAATTCACATGAGATATTAACTGTAGTAAGAATAATGATATACAAAGCATTTGCTTTTCGACTCTTACAATTTTCTCAATTCTTCCTCTCACTTCATTCTTTTCATCTTCCTTCTCCATTAACTTCTTCTCATCCCCTCATTACAATCCCTCTAATTCTAATTCCTACTTCTCAAGTACTTTCTCAACCCCAGTTTGTGCCTGAAAAACTTGAAAATTCCATTAAAAATCCATCATCATCTCAAATAGATTTACATCTAATCTCAACTCAATGGTCATTTAAAATACTCTTAAATTTGAACATATCGTGTGACCCACAAGCTTGGAAACATCACTCGCTTATCTTCTCCCTCGCATCCCCTCCCTACTTCAACACCTCTGACTCACTCCCCTACTCTTATCTCTTTCTCCCCCACACGACCTCTTCCTACATTTTTTCAAGCGACCTTCATCCAAACACCTCATGCTCAAGTCTAGGACACTCATTCATCGTACCATGTCTACTTCGCATAATGGCTGGACCGCTTCCAAGGTCAGAACCACCTACTTGGATTTCTTTAAGAACAATGAACATAAGTTTGTTCCTTCATCGTCTGTCATTCCTCACAATGACCCTACTCTTTTATTTGCTAATGCAGGTATGAATCAGTACAAGCCAATCTTTTTGGGGACTGTTGATCCTCTGTCTGAGTTTGCTACTTTGAAGAGAGCTGTTAACTCGCAGAAGTGTATTCGTGCTGGTGGAAAGCACAATGACTTGGAAGATGTTGGTAGAGATTCTTATCACCACACTTTCTTTGAGATGTTGGGTAACTGGTCCTTTGGTGACTACTTCAAGAAGGAAGCTATTGCTTGGTCTTGGGAATTATTGACTGAGGTTTACAAATTAGACAAGGACCGTTTATATGTGACTTACTTTGGTGGTGACGCTGCTCAAGGATTGGAACCAGACTTGGAAGCCAAGAACCTCTGGCTTGAGGTTGGTGTCCCTGAAGAACAGATCTTACCAGGTGATGCAAAGGATAACTTTTGGGAAATGGGTGAACAAGGACCATGTGGTCCTTGTTCTGAAATCCACTACGACAGAGAAGGTGGCAGAAACGCTGCTCACTTGGTCAACATGGACGACCCTAATGTATTGGAAGTATGGAACGTTGTTTTCATGCAATTCAACAGAGAAGTTGACGGCTCCTTAAGATCATTGCCTGCAAAGCACGTCGACACCGGTTTGGGATTCGAAAGATTGGTTTCCATCTTACAAAACAAATACTCTAACTACGACACCGACGTTTTCTTACCAATTTTCGAAAAAATTAGAGAAATCACTGGAGTTAGACCATACACTGGTAAATTCGGTGCCGAAGATGTAGACGGAATTGACACTGCATACAGAGTTATTGCTGACCACGTTAGAACTTTGACTTTTGCCATTTGCGACGGTGGAGTACCAAACAATGAAGGAAGAGGTTACGTTTTAAGAAGAATCTTAAGAAGAGGTTCTCGTTACGTTCGTAAGTACACCAACTACCCAATTGGTTCGTTTTTCCTGCAATTGGTCGACGTTGTCATTGAAAACAACAAGGAAATCTTCCCAGAAATCGTGAAGGGTGCCACTGACTTGAAGGAAATCTTGAATGAAGAAGAATTGAGTTTTGCTAAGACTTTAGACAGAGGTGAAAAGTTGTTTGAACAATACGCCATCATTGCATCTAAGACCCCAGAACAAACCTTATCTGGTAGAGACGTATGGAGATTGTACGACACTTATGGTTTCCCTGTAGACTTGACCAGATTAATGGCTGAAGAAGCCGGGTTGAAGATTGATGAACCAGGTTTCGAAAAGGCTAAGGAGGAATCAAGAGAAGCTTCCAAGGCTACCGGTAACAAGACTGCTGCCACCTTGGTCAAGTTGGACGTTCACTCCTTATCTGAGTTGGAGAAGAACGACGCTGTCCCAAAGACAGATGACTCTTTCAAGTATGGACTTGAAAACATCAAGGCTAATGTCGTTGCTATTTACGATGGATCTTCTTTTGTTGACTCGATCGACGAAGACACTTCCAAACAATACGGTATTCTCTTGGACAAGACCCCATTCTATGCTGAACAAGGTGGTCAAGAATACGACACTGGTAAATTGGTTGTGGACGGTAAGACTGAATTCAACGTTGCCAATGTTCAAGTATACGGAGGTTACGTGTTGCACACTGGTTACCTTGTGGAAGGTAAGCTCACTGTCAGTGATGAAATCATTGCTACATACGATGAGTTGAGAAGATGGCCAATCAGAAACAACCACACTGGTACCCATGTTTTGAACTATGCATTGAGAGAAGTACTTGGAAACTCTGTCGACCAAAAGGGTTCGCTTGTTGCTCAAGAAAAGTTGAGATTCGACTTCTCACACAAGCAAGCTCTTAAGTCTGACGAAGTTGCTAAGGTTGAGAGTATCTCTAATGAATACATCAAGGCCAACAAGCAAGTTTACTCGCAAGATGTTGCTTTAGGTGCTGCCAAAGAAATCACCAGCTTGAGAGCTGTCTTTGGTGAAACATACCCTGACCCAGTTAGAGTTGTTTCTATTGGTGTTCCAGTTGAAGACTTGATTGCCAACCCAAGCAACGCCGACTGGAACAAGGTTTCAATTGAGTTCTGTGGTGGTACTCACGTTGCCAAGACTGGTGAAATCAAGGACTTGGTCATCATCGAAGAGTCTGGTATTGCCAAGGGTATCAGAAGAATTGTTGCTGTTACAGGTAACGATGCCCATGAAGTGCAAAGAATTGCAAAGGATTTCGGTGAGCAAATCGATGCTGCTGACAAGTTGGCTTTTGGTGCAGCCAAGGAAACCAAGGCAAAGGAATTGGGAATTTCATTAAAGCAATTGTCGATCTCTGTTTTGGACAAGCAAAAGTTGACTGAGAAGTTCAACAAGTTGGACAAGTCTATCAAGGACCAATTGAAGGCTATCCAAAAGGAAGAATCCAAGAAGACTTTGGATGTTGTTAATGCTTGGTTGAAGGATGAAAAGAAGGCTGCTGAAGAGTTCTTGGTGAGCCACGTTCCAATCAACGCTAACGCTAAAGCCATCACTGAAGCATTCAACTTGATCAAGAAATCTGCTAAGACCAAGTCGATTTACTTGATCACTGGTACCAACGATAAGGTTGCTCACGGTTGTTACATTTCTGACGAAGCTATTGCCAAGGGTGTCAACGCTACCGAATTGGCCCAAGCTGTGAGTACTAAGATTGGTGGTAAGGCCGGTGGTAAGGGTAACATTGTCCAAGGTATGGGAGACAAGCCAGAAGGAATCGCTGCTGCTATCGAGGAAGTGACCAAGAAGTTGGCTGAGAAGTTGTAATTATAATGAGTGAATATGGAAAGTCTGACTGTGTGTAATGTTTATATGAAATTCGAAAATCTGAATTTTAGATGATTCCTGATTCTCTTCAATAGTAAAGATTAAAGATAATTATCATGGTGTGTAGTCAATTGTTCCTCAACAATGAGTGCAAATTAAATAGATTGAGTTGTAATAATTTCTAAATTTTGCAGCCATTTTGGTGAGGATATTGAACTTATGATGGAAGAAGTTGTGAATGGGGGGTGGAGCGAGGTTGAGTGGGTTGTGGTGTGATGTGTTTGAGTATGTTTGAAGATGGTAAAGCTGATAGAATGATGGAGGTGACGAATTCATGAATAGTGTTGTGGAATAAATACTATTAATTCCTATAAATAAAAACCTGTCAAAAAGTGAAGCAAATTCCAAGCTCGCACCGCGGCTCAATAAAATCTTTAAATTTAATACTTGAATGATAATAAGAAATTACAGTTTCATTTTCATGAGTGCCAATTTATGTATTTTTTGATTTAATCTAAATTTACTAATCGTTGTGTCAACTATGAGGGGAAGTTATTGCCCTAAGCTATTCATTGTAAAACATCTCTTTACTGTTTGAATGAAGAGCAGATTCGTTCACCTTGAATGTCATTATATTCATAACTCCTTTCATTATAAGTTAGGTATAGCTAATAATCTCTCGTTTTGTATCCTTAATCTCATTGACGTTTCAGATACGCCTCCTCCTCTTCCTTTGAGATCTCTTGTGCTTCTCCACCAACATTCTCAACCACTTCTGCTACCAACCCTTCCAAGTGTTCAGGTCCAACGTTTTCAGTTTGAACAATAATACTCACGGTATTAAGTTTATATTCGACATGTGGGTAACTACCCAACTTTACAACCCCTCTTCCATACTTGTCATCCACTCTTTTTTGCAATTTAGTTAAAAAAGGAGCAAATTCAGATTCGTTGGTCCTCGTCTTGACATACCTTCTTTCCAAGTTATTATTATTAGCCACAACACGCAGCTTCAATTGAGGTTCGAATGATTTGATCAACTTTTCAAAGAGACTTGGGATTCCTGGTAAGATGTATACTTGTTGGTTGATTCCTACTATAGGGAACCAAAGCAGTTCATCAGTGAAGTGAGTTTCGACGTTTTCACCTTTTGGAATGGTTGCCATACGGTAGTAAGCGTCCAATTGATCATCATTGAGTTTCTTAATATATTCACCGCGGATCCTTTGCATTCGGTCCACCACATCCTTATTCCGTTCAACAGGAAGACCAAAATATTCTCCAATTACATCGTAAGTTATATCATCATGCGTTGACCCCAAGCCACCAGAGGTCACTATAAAGTCCACCTTATCATTCTTAACTAAGAAATCAAGTGACTTAATTATATCCTCTTTATCATCCCCACAAACTATCGTTCTCTTGAGAGGAATCGACAAATTATTGAAACAGAACTTAGCAAAGCTATGAGAGTTTGTATCTTGGATCTTCCCATTAAGAACCTCGTCCCCTATAATAAGACATCCTGCAGAAGTTATTGGTCTAGACATCGTACTAACACTTCTTATTGCTCCCACGTATCTAAAACTCAACTGTCTAACACTTCTTATCAACATAACGTTCTGGAACTTTTTTCTTAGGTCCATACATGAAAAAATACCTTCTACTTTAGGAAACATGGCCCTCAACTTCAAACACCACACTCACTCGTCAGGGCAACCTTACAACTATCATCTGCAAAAGTCACACACCCTTTCAAAGCTCAACACTTTCCTTATCTGCCAAGCAACATTTCATAACCTCTACACAACTTGAATCCTTCCTTCATCTCACCCTATCGTCTATCTCCCACGTGGGGGTGAGGGTGATGGGTTCTCGATTTGTTAGGTTTTGTGGCTCACACGCAGCACACGACCTTTACAAATTTTCCATCATCCCCTTTTTGCAGTCTCCATACTCGGATTTTGTTCTGGCTTTGTCAGTATATAGAAGCTTAGTTATGCTGTTCGAAAAAAAAAACATACATCTCCTTCTTTTTCTTGAAATTTAACGGATTAGGTACTTAGCCACCTCTTATCATACGATATTATAACTGATTACTCGATACTAAGTTTAGAGTACTATGGGAAATAGCCCGTCCAAGAATGAAGCACTGCCGACGTTATCGAATAACCAAACCAGCAGTGGCCAAGGGATTGCTGCGACAGGAGACATAGACGCAGACGATTCGTCGCCGGCGCTATCTCAGTTGCCCAGTGTTTCGACACTTGGTGTCAACACTGATGTCCTTAACGATAATGAAATTAATGACCTAGGAAGTGTTAGAACTTCTGCCATAAATATCCGCTCTTCCTCCGTGGGTGGATATAAGAATAGTAACAACAATAAGAAGAATAGGCTGCGTAAGGTACAGGCTACTGTGCCTGCCAGCACCAACAACAACAACAACACCACCACCACCACCACCAACAACAACTTTGACCTTGACTTGGAGATTGGTGCAAGCATGGCCAAGTTGCTCAAGAATAACGCTGCTGCAATCGGTGAATACGGCTCTTCTGTCGACAGTGAGAAGTCTGTCGCTCTGACAGTTCTGCCTGTATTTACCACTATCGAGAACAAAGATGAAGAACTGCTTCTGTCGCTAAACTCCAACTCGCCCTCGAGTAAGAGTTTCTTGTACAAGGAGACAAGCATTGGCAACACGTCAATGAGTAAATTGGACCTGATTGCCGAAGGGCCGTTTGAATGTACACCAACGCTGTCTGTGTTATCTGCAAGTAACTTGAAGAAACACCAAAAGAAGACTATGGCGTTGAGTGCTGCGCTTGCAAAGAACACGTCGTCGTCGTCGTCGAACTTGCTGAGCTCACCACCCCTCGTACACACCAACAAGAAACTCGAGATTGACGTCGATGCCATCATTGACCGTTTACTCGAGGTTGGAATGAGGAAAACACTGAACTCCAAGAGCAACAAACGCATGAAGGACACATTACCCGTGAACACAACAGAAATCAAGTATATATTGCACAAGGCACGCTCCATCTTCTTGGACCAGCCTTCGTTGTTACGTTTGTCTCCACCAGTTAAAGTGGTGGGTGATATTCACGGGCAGTTCCATGACTTGATCAGAATCTTCAACAGTTGTGGATACCCTCCATACTCCAACTACTTGTTTCTCGGAGATTATGTAGACAGAGGTTACAAGTCGTTAGAGACGATTCTCCTCTTGTTATGCTACAAAATCAAGTACCCCGAGAACTTTTTCATGCTTAGAGGGAACCATGAGTCGGCCAATATCACTAAAATTTACGGCTTCTACGATGAGTGCAAGAGACGTTTGCCTCTGAACAAGTTGTGGAAGAACTTTATTGACGTGTTTAATACCTTGCCAATCGCTGCCACCATCAACGATAAAATCTTTTGTATCCATGGTGGGCTCCTGCCAGACTTGGTGGACTTGAAGCAGATTGAAACAATCAAGAGGCCAACTGACATTCCTGACAAGGGACTCTTGGCCGACTTGTTGTGGTCAGACCCAGACCCTCTGGTGAAAAACTTTTCCTTGACCAACTGGCCAAAGAATGACCGTGGAGTCTCGTACCGATTTGGTCGCAAGCACGTTGACTACTTTTGCCTGACCTTCAAGATGGACTTGATTGTGCGTGGGCACATGGTTGTAGAAGACGGCTACGAGTTTTTCAACAGACGTAGATTGGTGACTGTGTTCCTGGCACCAAACTACTGTGGTGAATTCAACAACTTTGGTGCTGTCATGAGCGTCGACAAGTCTTTGTATTGTTCGTTCGAGTTGATTAAACCTCACTAATTATTTGTTACTGTTTATTGTTTTTAGGAGTTGTAATTTGATGTATGATTTTAGATAACTGTAGATGCGATGAGTAGAGATTGTGTACGGGAAGTTATCTGAGATTGAGTTCAAAGAACTCATACTCTATCTTCTTGATTCTACATCTAATAATGTTAGCTTAAGCATTCTATATTGTATCCTATACCAATAAATATCGAAGTGAAATATTCAGAAAGTACACAAGTACCGACCAGCCCAAATAAAATATATATGAAAGTAGTAGTAATAATAACAGTATCAAGGACATGGCTAAAGCAAGCTTTTTACCAAACCCTGAGTAAAACAAGAAATAAAGTATCCCAACTTCATCGGTAGATGGGGGATGTGCGTTTTCTTTTGAGATGTGGTGAACTGGATCCGTCTCGACTGAATCCTCTGGAGTTGTACTTGTATAGGAATTCCTTACGTTGTTTTTCAGCTTCGTTTTCATCGACTTCGTCCATTTCGTCGTCGTAGTCTTCTTCGTCGTCGTCTTCATCATCGTCTTCGTCGTCGTCTTCGTCCTCATCCTCATCATCATCGTATTCTCCTTCGTCGTCTCGTTGGTCATCTTCAGTTGAGATAGGCCGACATTTATTCGGCAAGTATTCAATGTTGCCCCATAAGATGTTCTTCCCCATAAGTTCAATCAATTGTGAGTAGTACATGTCCAAGACATCCTTTGCATTTTTGATCAGAGCTGTTCCCTTGGGTTGGAGTCTTGTAGGGATACACCTCCACTCCACGCGTTCCAAAAAGTCCAATTCCAAGCAGTTAAGTTCCAGGATAGCAACACCTCCTACTTTAGCATAGTGGTCATTGGTGTAGAAAAAGTCTTCCATTGATTTCTGTGCTAACATCGTTGCCACAAGCAAGAAACGGTGTACTGTCCATGAGTTTAAAGTGAAATACGGTTGGTACTGGTGTGAGAGAAGATCAATATAATAAATTGTAGTGAGGAGTGTGGCCAGGTTAAAGTTGTTAAACTTGGTGAGTCTTGTCAAATACGTATGAGTTGAGATTGACGGAGGGGTTCTAGAGTGGTATCTTGTGAGTAAGCTATTGTCAGCCTTTGATTTCGTTTGGTTACTGATTGATGGGTGAACTGATTTATCGTTCAAAGTGATCAACAGATGTAACATACGCGAGATCAAGTTAATGATTCCATCCATTGGGCAATCCATAAACTCGGGTGGAAGGTATTTAGTGATGATTTTCGAACGCTCAGGGGACTTTCGTATCTTTTCTTTGGTTGTTGTTGTAGTTGTAGGTATAGTTTGTGGTGTTTTGACGATTTCCTTGAGTTTGTCTTTAACTTCATCATGGTGGACCTTCTTCTTGAAGTCTATTTTAGGCAAATAAAAGGAAGTATCAGTTGAAGTATCATAAATAGTTGTGCTCGGAGCACTATTGACCAAATACTTTTGGTAAACTTCGTACAGTTTCAGTCTGCGTTGCTTGTCTAAGGTATTAAAATATAGTTTATGGTCATTGATGCTTGATGTGAGGTTTCTGTTTTTGATGTACTGTGACAAGAAAGGATCCAGTGGGATCGAAGGTGGTGACATCAACCCATTTTCATAAACTCGAAGGTTAGGTGATTTTGTCTTTTGTTGATCTATTACTGATGGAGATTTCTGCTGAGGATTACTATTCGGTATCTTACTAGGCAGATCCTTGGATACTATACTAGTAGACCCATTCAATCTAGTCCCCAGTATCAGTCTATCCAGTTCTGAATCGTCCTTCTCCATGATGATCAGTAGTTTTTTTTTAAAAAAAAAAGTCCTCTTAATTTCTCGTTCTCGGAGTGGTGGCCACTAAACGTTTACGGAAGATTCTCACCCCTTTGATGTATATACCTCTAGCGGATAGGTGGTGGGGCAGAACTTGTGGAAGGGCAAAAAGTGAGTTGCGCTAAACTAGTCTCATCAGAATCTTATTTGAGGTGCAAGGCTTCCTAACAGGCAGAGCTAATACACACTTTGCAAGATTGACTAATACTGGGACTTTTGCGAGAAATCCGGTATTTATAAAGCTTCTTGCGCTAGAGAAAACTCCTGTACACACTGGGAAGAAGAGGCCTGGGCGGGCTAAAAAAAAAAAAAAAAAATCTAGCAAAGCAAGGGCCCTTTGCGTGATACTGCCAACTGTTTTGCGTACTGTTAGTGGTGGGTCGGCCATGCTGTGACGTAGCAACCGTGTGTATGTACATCCTGCTACACGAAACAATACGTAAGGTAGCGTGGGGGGGGGGTGGTTACTCCACGTGTGGAAGACTAAATAGTTACCATCCACGTGGTGGAACCTTTATTTTGTGGTCCAATTTATATAGGTCTAGAGGCAACGTGCCCAGCACAAGCGGCTAATGCCTAAAGACTATTGGTTGGAGCTTATTGGTTAAAGAGTTAGGGTGGGTTGTGGCTTCCTAATATGTAGAAGTGAAGGCAGGCAGGCATGGGGAAATAGATGACAGAATGACACAAGGCTTTACATAGTCGAATAATACGAGCTAACTTTTTGTACAGCTGTGGGGATAAATTAATTTGCTATTAGATTTAATACATGTTGGGAAAGGCTTGGTTTATTGCTTGGTGTGATTTGCTGAAGCTTGAAAGATTTGGCTTATCGCTTGGCGTAGATTCATTGAGATGAGCTATAGTGTTTTTTTTTTTTGTAGCGGACTACATTTATCAGATCTTTCGGTGATGTTTCTTTGAATGAGTCTTTGATGATTATGAGATCTCAATATTATTATATTATAATATGGGGACATATTATTTTTGTAGAATAGACTCAAGAGAAGTGGAGAGATGTGGTGAGATGTGGAGAGATGTGGTGAGAGATCTAGAACTAGAACATCTGATAATTATTTAGGTAAAGTTAGAATAGTACTTGAATGTTGTTAGAATGTTACTTGATTCAGATTGTGAATATCATGCCGTATCAACATATTAAATTGATATTGAGTAATTTCATTTGATATTAGTGTAATGTGCCATCCAATAAACCACGCTATTATCATTATCTATATTATTTCTTAATCAATACGAAGCCGTGTATTCCAATCTTAAGGGTTCTCCCCCAAAATTCATAATCTATATTAGTTACAAATTATGAATCCTCCACCTGTTTCAAAGTGTTCTTGTAAAGAATTTGAAGTGTTGTTCGCAAGTCTTGTGAAAGACGGTTTTCATTTACGGTAGTTTACTTGAAAACTCAAATATTCAATATTTGATGCAAATATCTGCATGATTTTGGGTTTTGGGTTTACTATTAAGTACCACGTACTTTAAAAATTTTAATATCTAAACGACAAACAATTATGAAGTATTGGAAGGTGGATAAGATAAGAATGATGAGTGTCTGTTCGCTTATATTTTTTTTTACGCATTTTAATTAACTTAAAGATCAGTAACGAGGCTTGAACTTAATAGATGGTAAAATTATAGTTACAAGACCTTCAATTTAATTAATCACCACCATTCTAAAAAATCGTAAATTGAATTACCTAACAATCGTAAAAATCTCCATTACCTCCTTTGAAATCTAAATCTCACCAACACCTCATTTAAAATCCATACATCCCTTCTAAATTTAAGATCAATTGATCTCGCCATATATTCTTTATGTCGCGTGGGATTTGTGTCACTAATGTCGCGTGTCGTTTTCATCACGCCTTTTTGTTTACATTTCTTGCGTAAACAAATCCAACGGCAACATGAATGAAGAATACTACCTTCAGGAGGGTAAGTACAGATAAAGACGATATTTTAGATCAGCTACTAACATTCTAGGGTTCAATGCGAAGTCTCTCAAGATCCCGCAGTTGAGAGAAATCCTCAATAAACATAATATTGATTTCCCTTCAAACGCTAAGAAAGGGCTTTTGGTGGACATCTTCAACTCCGCTATTGCTCCCCACGCCGAGGAATGGTTGAAGGAATATAGAAGTACCGTTGGTACCAGTGGATCCAAATTGAAGCAACCAATTATTGAAAAATCGAACAACCCAGTTGAAGTCGATCTGGAAGAAGATGATCTGGAAGCAAACGATCTGAAGCAATCAGACGAATCGCCCAACAGCACTGGAAACAACCAAGAAAAGGAAGATACTGTTTTCTCCCAAGAAAACCTTTTCCAACCTAGAAAGAGACACTTGGATGATGATGGAGAAGTTGAAAAGAAGGTGAAACCAAAGAAGAAAACAAAGAAGGAAAAGGACGAAACTACTGTTCAAGATTCGACTTCAGAAGATTTGGTTGACACCAAGCTCAAGTCTCCTAAATTAAAGTCTCCTAAATTGAAATCACCAAAGGTTCCAAAAGAGCACGTCTTAAACATTGACGAATTACTATCTCCAAAGCCAAAGGTCAAGTCACCAAAGATTTCAAAGTCAGAGGTCAAGTCACCAAAGATTCCAAAGGCAGAGGTCAAGTCACCTAAGATTCCAAAGGCAGAAGTTAAATCTCCAAAGATTCCAAAGTCTCCAAGATCTCCAAGAGTAACTGCACAATCAAAGGTGATCCCAACGATCGAATCTGTGGTCTCTCCAAAAGTATCTTCACCCAAGACTGAATTGAAGGTTCCAAAGGCAACGCCTACAAAGGCTGTTTCTCCCAACACTTCAACTTCGAAAGTCACTAAAGCTTCTCCAAGAGTTAGAGCGTCACCTCGTAGCCTTAGAAACACCCCTGGCAAGAAGGTTTCCACTACTATTGAAGAAGACGAAGCCAACTTCGATAAGAGCTTGAAGTCTATTAAAGGCTCACCTCAAGTAGCAGAGCTTCCAATAGACTTGCAGCTTGCTTCTGAGTTAGGTATCAACATGCAAGGGTACCCACAAGAGTTTTCCAAGCCCTCGGTATCGGTCACTTCGACCCCACGTAGATTGCGTTCGTCTAACCCAGGTACCCCAAGAAGAACTCCACTGACACCTCGTTTGACGGCCAAGCCACGTCTTTTACCAATTGGTAATGAACTTAACGTTGTGCCCGACGATGAAGAATTGGAAGAGGAAGTTGTGCAAGTACTTAAAGAAGCTCTGGGCATAAAGAAGACCAAGTTTCACTTCAAACCACAACATGGATACTTTGCTGTTGCAATTATCGCCTGGATCCTTGCAGTCAGTAGTGGTGTGTTTGGCGCCTGGTACAGGGAACAACTATTCTTGGTAGGGTACTGTGGCCAAGAGATTCAACAGCCCACCTTTCACCACAGCGACTATCAGATTTTACGCAGCGTTGGTGGGTACTTGGACGAAAACTTGAAACCTAAGTGTGTACCATGTCCTAGTCACGCCAGGTGTTTTGAAAACTTAGAGTTGGGATGCTTTGAAGACTTTATTGAACGCAAGCCTTGGAACAACTTCTTAAAGCCGTACAATAAAAAGTGTATTCCAGACACGAAGAAGGCAGAGAAGATTGAAATCATCATTGACGTTGCGCTCGATTTGTTAAGATCAAAGAACGCCGACAAGCAGTGTGGTCAGAGCACCGACATCGAGGAAGCGGGAGTGTCGTTGACGGAATTACACGACTTGTTGTTGTCGATGAAAGCACCGTACATCACGATTGAGGAGTTTGAAGAATTGTGGGAGAGATCAATAGTGGAATTAGAGAAGGAACCAGACGTAATTGTAAGGCAAGTTTAACATGAGACCCAACGGACGAACTCTATGAATACGCAAAAATTTATGGAGTTCCTTACTCGGTCTATTTTCATTTATTGAACAATACTAACTATAGCAGGTGGGATATTCAAGTGTACCATCCAAGAAATTCATTATTGACGCTAACAACACGGAAAGAGAGGTTGAAGAAAAGAACAAGATTCTTCGATCAACGTCCTTATCGCACCTTGGCTTTAAGTGCCAAGTGAAGAACAGTGTTGTAGGGTCTTTAATGGAGTACCGGTTCAAGATTTTCTCTGTCTTGAGCATTATCTTGGTTCTCAAGCTCATCCAGCTCAGATACAACAAGTACAAACAACAATTGGCTAAGGTAGACACGATATACAAAGATGTGTTAAAGAGGTTACAGAGCCAAGCCAAGGCAGCTAAAGAAGTAGGCAAACCTGGAGTGGTGAATGAATACATTGGAGGAAACCATTTGCGCGACTTGATCTTGTCCAACGAACACAACTTACAGAAAAAGTTGAACCTTTGGAACTCGGTCGTGTATAAGGTGGAGAATAATACTAATGTATCATGTCAATTGATAGAGAACCATGGAGAGATCATGAAGGTTTGGCAATGGATTGGCCAGGACCACCATGATATCCATGAACTCCAAACGGAGTAAAGACTGAACTTTTGCACAAGGAGTGTATAAAAGAGCACTTCTGGACCTCACCTTAGTTTAGACAACTTTAAATCAACTTTCGCTTATAAGATCTTTTTAGATAAAGTCAATAGACATCTGAGGAAGGACTTGATATCCAAGTAATATTTCGTAATCCATTCCACAATACTCATAAGAGTAATCGTATATAGATGAATAAACAATTAACTTTGATTCTGTAGTTGAAGCTTTAGTCTTTTGACTTTTGCTTTTAAACTTCTCCATGTTTGTGAGAATGCAACTTTAAATATCATAACCATGGAGTTAGGTTTATCTATTTGAATGGTACACTACCTGGTTAGGCATACCCCAACATGAATACCCAGCTGGTCTTGCTAAGTAACAAATTCCCTCAGTTTCAATACCATCGTATCCTTCTAGACGATCCCAAGTTGTCCCCACTATTAAACTTGTTGGGAATATTATACCTTGTTGATAGATGATAGATTTCATGAAGAGAGCACCTCCTCCAACTGAGTCTAGAGGAACTGTGAGCGAATCGTTACTCAGTGTCAGTTCATATTCTTTACTTTTGATGTAGTTTGAGAAATGGAACATCTTTCTAGGGACATCTTGTGGGACGTAATCAATAGTTTCGTGCTTGTCCAATTGAGCTAGTTGTTCTTCAGAAGGTTTAGTTCTTTCGCCTCTCCATGAGTTTAAATCATAGTCCTGGTTGGTTCCCTGTTTCACTCGAGGTGCAACAATATCTAAACCAGACCCAATCATTATCTCCAAGAACTTCTGAGGGTTTCTAAACCTCAGGATATCTGAGTCAACAAAAAGCGTATACGTTTCTACATCCAATGCGTGGAAGAGAAGGAAGTTCCTGACCTTGGCAATCTTAGACCTTCGTTCTCTTTGAACCTCATTATCGTGCCTAGATCCCGACTCTACTTTGAAGGTTTTGTCCAAGAATGGTGCTTGCAACAAAGTTATACGCGACACAGGACCCAATGGGTCTAACAAGTTCTTTTCCACATAATTCAAGTACCGTTTGAACTCTTGATCTGATCTGATCAACAACCCCAACGAAATAGAATATTGAGTTTCCTGATACAAAGATTCTATTGTTTTGAAGAGGTGTTTCAATTCTCTTTTACTCCCGTAGCTATTTGGTCCATCCACTGAGCTTAATATCAATACACTATCTCCCTTTTTAGAGCTCTTTTGGATATACTGTATCCTTGTGTACTGGCTATTGGAATACAGACTCTTTACAAAACCTTGGTTATCCTTGACCAATAAATCTGGGATCGCAATCTTTGGACCCAAAAATGTTAGCGAAACACCAACTAATACTAACAATAATAATACATATAATCTCTTCCTAGCAAACAACATCTCAGATCCCGGCCCACTCACAGTCGCTTTGTTGTGCATCCCTTTTCAATTCCTATTTCCCTCAAATTTCATGTCACGTGCTATGACCGACGTTCAGATGTCATCGGATTTTGGGTGGAGACCATTGAGGGGAAACTTTATGGCTGCAACCTGGATTTTATGACACCCGGTTTCATCCCCCCCTTTTGAATATCCATCGAATGTTGGATTTTATGATATCATAACACAGATTAAAACCCGGAGTCTGGTTATAGGCGACGTTTCAACTAAGCAGCTTCAATCTTCGGACTGGCTTCTATTGGCTCCCCCACATGGGGTGCATGCTGGGGTGTTGGGGTTGCAGGGGGGGTCTGTTGTTTTCGGGCTTTGGCTTTCCTCGGAGTGTGGGGATATAGAGGTTAGAAATTTGCCTTCAATATAAACTTTATTGGGGTAGGATATTACCAAGAAATTACATATCGAAAAATCTATCAAAAAGATATGTCATGGTCCTAGTACTTGAGAGAGCCGTTGCCAAGTTTAGTACGTAAACTTGACAGATTTTATCGAAAGACTTTAGAATTGCTGGCGTGCTGAGGGTTGCTCAACTTCATGCTATAGATTTCCGTTTCGCTCGAATTCTCGCAGGTTGCTTTTACCTTTCAGTACTACCACACCAAGTCCGATTATTAATTAAACCCGGGACAACTGTTTTATCTGCCATATCACGAGACAAAACTGAGTGGGGAATGACAAATTTGTTGTCAATTCGGAGTGCAAAACCTCCAAATTCCACAACCCAAGCATACAGGCTTAACTGCAGCACCTTTTTGCTGCGAAAAATGGCTTAAAAAATAAAAAAAGAAACCTCCGTAAAAAATCAACTCAACCACAAACAAGACGATTGGCCAAACAAATGGATCTTATTGCCATGGTAAGTTGAAAAGAAACAGTATTGTAATTGTTAGGGTATTATATTTGTGTAAAATAGGGCTTCAATAGGAATAAATCCCCGCTCGATGATCTATTATTTTGTCACTGTTGAAGCTGTATAAATAAAGAGATGGCTCTTTTGATTTTCAACTTTAGAGCACTTTTATTCTCTATTTTGCTACTTACATTATGTCAAACTTAAGAGAAGCTCAGTCTATTACTTCGGTGCACACAAAGGACATCGAAAAGCAGCCTGCTGCTGCTCCAGCAAAGAAAAAGTGGAAGTGGCAGACTACTAAAGACGACTCTCCACCAGAAATCTACAACTTTACTTTGTATGTTTCAATTTTTGTATTTGGATTCTTGGGTTGTTCGTACGGTTTTGATGAAGGTAACATTGCAGGTGCTATTGCATTGCCTTCTTTCAAGCATCAATTTGGTTTGAGTGACACCCATAAGACGGCTTCACAAATTGCATCTGTAAAGGGAAATATTACCGGTATGGTACAATTAGGTTCTATTGCTGGAGCCATCCTTGGTTCTTATACCATCGACAAGTTGGGTCGTGTTAGAGCTTTGCAGGCAGTTGTTGTACTCTGGATTGTTGCTGCCATCATTCAAATTACTTCTTACGACATTGGACAGTTGTATGCTGGTAGATTCATCGAGGGTTTGGCTTTAGGTCAAGCGCCAACTATTGGTCCTTCCTACACATCGGAGATTGCCCCAAAGGCCATTAGAGGTTTGGCTGTGTCTATTTTCTCTGGTACTGTCTACTTTGGTATTATGCTTGGTTACATGGTCTCCTATGGAGCTATTTTGCACATTTCTAACGAGTCAAGGTGGCAATGGATGGCTGGAATTATGATCAAGTTTGGTTTGGCTGCTATTATTGGAGGATTGTGTACCTTTGTTTGTTACGAATCTCCAAGATGGCTTTTGAAGGTCGGTAAGACCGACAGAGCCATCGCAAACTTGTCTAAGCTTCGTGGCTTGCCAAGTGACCATCCATACATTGTTGGTGAAATCAGTGACATTAACGAACAAGTATTGGTTGAGAAAGAAGCTACTGAAAGAGCAACTATGTTGGGTAGATTCAAGGACTTGTTCTTGGTTAAGTCCATCAGGTATAGATTCTGGATGATCACAGTCATGTCGCAATTCTTGGGTCAATGGTCTGGTGCCACTTCTGTTACTATCTACGCTTCGCAGTTGTTCAACAACATTGGATTTGTTGGTCCAGACTCCTTGAAGATGTCGGTGGTATTCGGTGTGATCAAATGTGTTTCTGGCTATTTGTCTGCATTCTTTATTATCGACTTCCTTGGTAGAAGAAGAACCTTGTACTTGGGGATTGTTATTCAGTTGATCACTATTTTGTATTTTGCCATTTTCGAGATTATCGTCCCACCAAATGCCGATGGCAAGCCATTGCAAATGACCAACGCACAGTTCCACGCTTCGCGTGCTGCTTTAGCTTCCATCTACCTTTCAGGTGTTGGTTGGGTCATGGGATTCAACTGTGTCCAATACTTGCTTGGTCCTGAATTGTTCCCTCTTTACATTAGATCGTTTGCTCAATCTTTGACTATGGTTTTCCACTACGCCAACCAATACGGTACTTCTAAGGCCTTACCGCTGATGATATTATCAATGACTACTGGAGGTGCCTTCTTCTTCTTTGTTGGAGTTATGGTAGTTGGCCTCTTCTGGTGTTACTTCTTTGTACCTGAAACTGCAGGAAGATCCCTTGAATCTATGGAAGAAATCTTCAACCTTCCATTCTTCGTTATCGGACGTAAAGGTCCTGAATTGTGTCCAGATTACTCTGAAATTAACAAAATTCACTACGTTGAAGACGAAAAGGGGAACAGCTACGAAGATAACATACTCTACGATGGTGACAAGCCTAAAGGTAACAACATCGAAGATGTTGATGATGACAAAAAGGACACTAAGGAGTAACGTGGCACCCGGTTGTGTCAGCGTTTGTAATTATATATTCAATATACAAAGAAAACAGTGAAAACTTGTATTCCTCCATATCACATCATCGGATTAATTACTTGAAATGATTGCATTGACACAAATATCTTGGCACAGCTGCATGTTAACACCTCTTATTACGGAGATGGATATACAACTTAGAGTCGGCCAGTCTCAGCATGTGTGGGGTAGAATGATAACTTAAAAGCGGAGAGCAACGTTAGAAGAACTCGGTCAAGTAATCAGCCATTGTTTCATCTTAGAAGAACTTTACAAATGCCCGGGAAGTATCAATACATCTCATCGGAGTTTGAAATTAGAGTTCAGGTACAAAACTATACATCAAAGGGTTACATATTGTTGGTTCCGGTATTTTCCTGGCCTTATTGTGATATATTTTGACGACACAATCTAAAAAATGTGGTAAATGGTTTGCAGTTGTTAATTCATTTCGATGCACATTTAATGAATCATAGCTGGAGATTTTACACTACAAGCATCAACGTTAGCATAAGAAGGTCCAGGCAATTGATTCCGGTGGTCACATATGATTACGATTTCAATAGCACTAGCACTAGTACGCCAGCTTTGAATGATGGAAATTGGTTTCGTAAAACGTTAAATCATTTTGTACTCGCTATAGGCTGTTGTTGCAAATAAGGCGTGAAGTGCCCTGGAGATGTCGAAACAAAAGCTTAGCCCCACCTCACTAGATTGTAACCCCACTTCAGTAACCGAGTTCATGTTATAGAATGTTGGATTTGTCAGATGCCCTTTCCTTGCTTTAGTCACCGTTAACGGCTGCGAATAATTTTCATCATTCATTACACAAGAATCTTATCTGATTTTCTATTGAACGCCTCTGAACTCAATAAAGTTTGGCCTATTGGAGAGGAATAAACTTAGAGAGAGAAGTATCAGATATAGTAAAGATCATCGGAGGTTAGGCAAAATTGTAAGTGTTTTTAACTTGGGCAATGTTTAAGATGTAACTTGTAGAAGACCAGAGCTGAAAGCAACGATTGCTTCTACTAGGATGGTTACGGAAACTATTGATAAATCCCGGGACTGATCTTTTCTCTACAAGTCCAAGGCCACAAAAGAACCAGAGCAATGAAGGTCTAAATCGGATTGGAATAAGTGAAGGTTGAGGTTTGGTGAATCCCTTTCGATAAACCCCACTAAACTGCAGGTATAAAGTGTATTGGATGCGTATCGATTGAGGAGACGGATTATGACGAGGTGAAGGCTGTAGCCACCACAAACTGAACATTGCTAATCATGTCTTTCAATCATCTACTGGTCAATATCCATTCATTTTTAACATCTCTTCTCAAATGATTCTATTTAAACCATATTACTCACTGGAAGCTTTTCTCAGATCTCTAACAGATCTTTCTACAGATCTTTACCATTCCCATGTTATCTAATCAGCTAAGCCTACACCAATTTTGAGACCAAATCACATGATCAAAATCCCAAAATCAAACGACTCCTGATAAGTACGACCAACAATGACTACTATTCTCGACCTAAGTCCAGATATCTTGGTCACGGTTATCCCTCAGTACCTTCTTCCTGAGGAGACCTTTAACTTTTCTATTTTGAACAAAAGCTTGTATGATACCTTCTATCATTCTAGCTTGACCACGGCTTTGTATAAGATCTACTACAATAAGAAGTTCACCAACAACCAGCAAGATTTCCAATTGATCAATGAGGTGGACTTGAACTGGGTATCGTTATTTAAGACACGTGTAAGTTTGAAGCAACAGTTGCATACATGGGGAACCAACGATCAGGGCCGTTTAGGATTCTTGACCAAGGAATTGCCTGATCCGCCAGCGGTTATTAACAGAGCACATTGGGGAATGGTTGGAGTGCACACACCAACCAATGTGAGTGGTTTCAATGGGAATATTCTCACTGATGTTGTTGCCAACGGGTACAGTTTTATTGTTTTGACCAATCTGGGAGAATTGTACTACACGGGGTCAGGCTGGAAGAGGTCCTTTTATGGTTGTCCTGCTCCGTATGAACAACGCGATTACCAACCACCTCCTGAAAGTCTTTCCTCAGGCGATAACTTTGCTTCAAGAAGATCAATTAGTGGCCGCCTTGGAGGACGCCGTGGTGGCGTTTTACACCCCTTTAGACGTGGTGGCAATGAATTTGTGGCTGGAGAGCCAGGTCCAAGAAGACGTTTGCCGACAAACGACAATCTCCGCTTGCCTTTAGATCAGCAGACATTCCCTCCCGAATTGACTCAACAAAAACCTGCTATTGAGGACTCTTCATTGATTTCAAAGCTTAAAGTCCCCAAGGAAAACTCAAAAATCATATCAATCTCTACTGGAAGAGAACATATTTTGGCATTGGACCACGAAAACAACTTGTATACTTGGGATACAGGCACCAGTGAATCTACTGGGGTCAGATTGTTGTTTCCTGGATTGGACCTCAGCAACAAAAGCATAGGTAAGATTGTTGCGGGTTGGGATATGTCGGGATGTTATATTCCCGAAATTGGGTTGGTGGTTTGGTTCAGCAGAGAGGTGGTAAGAAAGGAAACATATGAAGCAGGTACTTCTAATGCTCATTACTTTGTTGTTCCACGTTCAGCCCACGATGTAGTTGACTTTGCAATAGGAGAAGGTTATGTGTTGTTTATTAGAACGGACGGGTTGTTGTACAAGATGGCAGACTTGTTCCCACGCCAGTTGGCAGAAGATGTCTCCAACGGAGGACTCATACCATATGACGAGATCTTTATGAAATTGGAACCGGTGACTCGGTTCAACAATTGGTTGCGCAACAGCGCTGAAGATTCGGACGTCAAATTCCTCAAGCTAAACAACTGTTACTACTCGTTTGTCGCAACAACAAACACAGACCAAGTCGTTTTTGGCCGTGGTAACGAATTGGGCGAAGAACATGCCCAAGAACCATTGCTCATTCCTGCATTACAAAACAAACACATTAAAGCAGTAGAAATTGGTGACTACCACTTTTTAGCTTTGACAAAGGAAGGACATGTCTACAGTTGGGGAACTGAATCTGGCGATTGTGGGTGTCTTGGGATTGGCAGTGCAAAAGACTTTAGGGAGAAGAATTCTGACAACCCAGATGTTGAAGATTTGGGTGCTGGCCGTGGGTTTAAACTCCTCAAACCTTTTTCAATTGTGAATCCTCCAGTCCCAGGGAAGTGGGTTACAATCACTGCTCGAGGATGGCACTCAGGAGGTATCTACATTCCCAATTAGTATGGGGTTTCTTTAACGTTTATATTCCAAACAAAACAAACATTAGTCACACGATGCATAGCCGTACAAGTGATAAACTTATGGCTGCAAACAGAACACAAATAAAATAACTACATCACAAAGCCTCTGTTCAAACAACCTGTAAATAGTTTAACCATAAGATCATAACTTCGAGATCAATGGATTTATTGTGGTCAGGGTTCAAAGTAATATCCTATGAAGTAATAGCTTACAATTATAAAGAAGACGTGCTCCAAGGTTGAAAAGTTTAGAGTGGCTTAGAAATATATCACTAATCATGTGGTTGGCTCTTATTTACACTTTACGTATGTTGCCTCTCAGAACAATAGATGATTAAATGAGGGAGTGGAATTATCGGATGATTAAAGTAAAGTGTTCAGTTAATTGCTCGGGACCATCGGAGTTTGCAATACATGGGAACATGTACTTGACTATATACTTTTGGTATCAAATAGATCTAGTTGAGTTCCAATTGCCAGAATCAATCGTAAAACAAAGCTAAAGCAATTGAGTTGACTATTGTAACCGCGAAACCCTGAGAGTACAAATCCAATTGAATACACGATGAATTTAGGACACCCTAATTTTTGTGCTGTAGCAAAATGATCAGTGGGTGTAAGGGGTTTAATCAAAGTCGAATTAAATTCACCGAGAATTCAATGACTTTTAAGAGTCATTTATTGAACAACAGTCAACCTCAAGACAATCCCTCAGTTTGTACCATGATTAATGGTGGCAATCCACATTCATCCGAACTTCGACTGGATTCTAGAAAAAACTTGAGAATTTGCAGCCATACGTGGCATTTCTACTCTAACTATCAACATCAAACGATCAGTAGGCATCAATCAAAGTATCGATCGCCAAAATATCACCACTCACCACCTCTGTCAAAGTCCATTAACATCTTCCCTCCTAAGCCTCGTTAAAGAAGTCCACTAGACTCTTTTTTCTTGCTCTGACAACTCTACAGTTAGCATACACTAGGCACTGACTCACAAGTGGGGTGGCAAAGCACGCTCTACTAAAAATTAATTTTCGGTCATTCGCTACACAACACTGCAAGTTCAAGTTGCTGCTCATTCTTAATATCGGAAAGGCCCTGGTACAAATTCACATCAAAGTAATTTTTTGCTTAGCCTCCCTTTTTTTTGGCTAAACGAGAAAAACATTAACACCTTTAAAGATGGCAGAGCATATTGACAGCGTATCTGGGCTCAACCAGTATACGTTAGGGCATCGTCATACGTCCAGTGTTGGGAGTGCGAATTCCACATCCAGCGGTGGAGGTAACTTATCTAACTTGACACCTTCCATTTCACACCAGCCTCCACAAGTGACGACTCGTCAGCGGAGGTCTTCATCTATCATTCAGCACCTAGAACCCGACACTTTGGAAACCAAGAACGACCAGGCGTTGAATCCCAATGTCAACGCCAACTGGGTCCACTTCAAAGGAGCTTGGATTATTCATATTGTACTCATCGTATTCTTGAAGGTGTTCTTCAACTTTATTAGTGTCTTGGACAACGATTGGAAATGGACATTGACGAATTTGACTTACAATATCGGGCTGTATATCATGTTCCACCAAGTCAAGGGTACGCCCTTTGAGTTCAATTCGGGCGCCTACGATAACTTGACCATGTGGGAGCAAATAGACAATGGCGACCAATACACACCAACGAAAAAGTTCTTGATGCTCATGCCGATCGGTTTGTTCTTGGTCAGTACGCATTACTCGAGCTATAACTTGAACTTGTTTGTATTGAACGGTGTGAGTTGTTTGTGTGTAGTGGTGCCTAAGTTGGCGATTTCGCATAGGTTGAGGGTGACTTTATACTAGTTCAAAGAGGGGAGATAAGATATAAGAGAGCCTGATGAACTGACAGGATTATTTATGTGCACCAATAAAGATTGAAACTTAAAGAGTGTAGAGAGTGTAGAGTGTAGAGAGTGTAGAGTGTAGAGAGTGTAGAGGGTAGAGGGTAGAGGGAGCGTAGATAGAGTGTAGAGAGTGTAGATAGAGTGTAGAGAGTGATAGAGTTTAATACTGGAAGATGTTGAATCAGAGAGTTCAATTTAAGGTATAAAGAAGGATGAGAAGGATAAGAAGAACGAGTGCGAAAATGGATTAAGAAATACAATCAGATACAGTAAGATTAGAATGAATGGAAAGATGAAACTAATAGTGTTATCGTATAATATTCGATGACCAAGAAGGAAATTGTCTCCACAAATTGAGGTATAATTTTTCAATTTGACTCTGTAGAAGCTAATAAAAAGTATAAAAGCAAACAAAAAAATCCCCAAATTCCAATTGTACACCAGCCATGTCCTACGCATTATCTGCTGCCCATAAACAATTAGTTGAAGGATCTCTTCAAGAGACCGACCCTGAAGTTGATCAAATCATCAAGGATGAGATTGACAGACAAAAGCATTCGATTGTGTTGATTGCTTCTGAGAATTTCACCACCACTGCTGTGTTTGATGCTTTGGGAACTCCAATGTGTAACAAGTACTCTGAGGGTTACCCAGGTGCTAGATACTATGGTGGTAATGAGCATATTGACCGCATTGAGCTTTTGTGTCAAGCAAGAGCTTTGAATGCTTTCAATGTAACCTCTGACAAGTGGGGTGTCAATGTCCAGACTCTTTCTGGATCGCCAGCTAACTTGCAAGTTTACCAAGCTATCATGAGACCACATGACCGTTTGATGGGTTTGGACTTGCCTCACGGAGGTCACTTGTCGCACGGTTACCAAACCGACACCAGAAAGATCTCTGCTGTGTCGACTTACTTTGAAACCATGCCTTACAGAGTTAACTTGGACACTGGAATCATTGACTACGACATGTTGGAAAAGACTGCCGTTTTGTACAGACCAAAGGTTTTGGTTGCTGGTACCTCTGCTTACTGTCGTTTGATTGACTACAAGAGAATGAGAGAAATCGCCGACAAGGTTGGTGCTTACTTGGTTGTTGACATGGCCCATATCTCCGGTTTGGTTGCTTCTGGTGTCATCCCATCGCCATTTGAATATGCCGACATTGTTACAACCACGACCCACAAATCATTGAGAGGTCCACGTGGTGCCATGATCTTCTTCAGAAGAGGAGTCAGATCTGTTAACCCAAAGACCGGAAAGGAAGTCCTCTACGACTTGGAAAACCCAATCAACTTTTCCGTCTTCCCAGGTCACCAAGGTGGTCCACACAACCACACCATCGCCGCTTTGGCCACCGCCTTGAAGCAAGCCGCCACCCCTGAATTCAAGCAATACCAAGAACAAGTGTTGAAGAACGCTAAGATATTGGAACAAGAGTTTATTGCCAAGGGCTACAAGTTGGTTTCTGACGGAACCGACTCGCACATGGTGTTGGTGTCTTTGAAAGACAAGAACATTGATGGTGCACGTGTCGAAACCATCTGTGAAAAGATCAACATTGCCTTGAACAAGAACTCGATTCCAGGTGACAGACTGGCCTTGGTTCCAGGTGGTGTCAGAATTGGTGCCCCAGCTATGACAACCAGAGGATTGTCTGAGGAAGACTTCAAGAAGATTGTCGGGTACATTGACTTTGCAGTCACCTACGCTAAGGAAATCCAAGCCAACTTGCCAGCTGAAGCCAACAAGTTGAAGGACTTCAAGCACAAGGTTTTGAATGGTGAAGATGACAAGTTGAAGGCTGCTAAGGAGGAGATTTCAGCTTGGGCCGGTACTTTCCCATTGTCTGTTTAATTTACGAGTGCAGCTCAACATGCATTCAATTTTGGGTTTATTTCAACATATATACTGACTCGCAAAGCGAGATAAGAATTAAAAACATTACTGTGAAGAAGTGTAGAGGGCAAGAAGGGCATGATATTAATGTAGGTGTAGAGAACTTCAGGTTAAACCTAATACAGATTTAACTTTTACTAACAATTGAAATAGAATAACTCCGACAAGACCAAGCACAAGGCGACGACAAAAGTAAATTAGAATCTAGAGGATTAAGGTTGAATTAGTGCTGAGATGAGCTAATCGGGGGAAGGTTTTGTAACTTAAACTTTAGTTGCTTACAAAGAAATTTCAAATCTGAATGGCTGCAAAATGTACATATCCAAGCGTAACAATGGAAGCAGGGGGGCGTAAGTTGAGTGAGAAGGAATGAAGCTTCACTCGACTATATGAAGTTGGGCTTGCGATTCGTGTTGAATATATTGAAAGAGTTTAGATGTCTTGAACTTCTTTTCTGGTTCATAATTAACCAAGCTCAACAAAGTAACAAGAGACAAGCCAATCTCATCAGCATGACAGATAACTTTACTGTAGAATTCATGACACTGACGTAAAACTATGAGTCTAGGCACTTCTTGTTTCCTGCTCCTCTAACTTCATTAATTATGATTCATGCTATGATCATTTTCAATGTGTACTAATGTGTTAGTTTTAATGTTTCAAAATTGTTAAATGTGTTAAGTTTTGATAATTATGTTAATTGTAAACTTATAGAATTAAAACTAAAACGTCTTAATCATGAGTGAATTGAATGGGCATTTGGAACCAGCCTCTACAGATGAGGTGAACTGGGGTTCTGGTGTAGAACAAAATACTAGCTTTCAAATCTATCCAACTGGAAACAAGATTGCTGATGATTTGGAGATTGGAGATAAACTTATTACGTTAGGCGGTTCTTCAAATAAGATTGTGAACAAGACAAGTCGTTATGCACTTGGGTATCTAGTATTTCAGAGTACTAACCATGAGAACGATGATGAGTCTTATGGGAAAACTGAATTGGTATGTGGACCATTGGAAAAGTTTGCTGTACAGAGCCTTCAAGCGTGTGTTCCTTCTATTTTTACTACAAAGACGCCGACAGGTGTTGTTAAGAAAACCCCGAGAGTTTCATACTTTGACTTTGAACAGGTGCCTGTTCCTGATGAAGTTAATACAAATAGCCAGGTCCAAATGGTTAGGAACATCAATAAAACATTCAACCCTGACTATTTTGGAGGATTCGAAAATGCAGTAGAACAAAGAGATAGGTTTGCCCAAAGTTTTCCTGATGCTAAATTTGATTGGTACATCGCAGCTGGTGATTATTCTCTACTCGGTTCGCTCCGTACGTTCAAAAGTGTGAGAATACTTAAGTTCCCAACAGAAGTTAAGAGTGAGCGTTTGGGCCCTCTAATTGAGGATTTGCCAAACACTTTTGACGAAATCACACTTGACTTGTTCCACGTCACATTTGAAGACATTAAGTCCTGTGAAGTCACTGTCAAGTTACACAGGTATAGTGCTGGCATCGAAGGAGACAATCACTATGAGGAAATAACTAGAACCTTGCAGTGGAAGACCTCCTTCGACAAGAAAGTAAGTTTTGAATTGGCAAAAGTACTTGCTGACACCATTTCCCAAGATGCAGACTGGACAATTCCAGAAATTGTCAAACAGACTGGATTTGTAACTGCTACCAATGTCCGTGACGCGTGGAAGAATGCGTCTTCTTCTTATGGCCAAGTACAAATTGTATTTGGATTTGAAAGACTTGTTCAAAGCTTTCACAAGAACCTTGCACCCGTCGTGGCCTGGTTGTGTGGTTTGTGGATTGGCAATGGTCTCAATGATAGCATTGTGTTTTGCTGTGAGAAAAAGGAAAGGGTTATTCACAATCGGATTGATGAATATGGGGCATTCTTGGCCATGAAGTCAAATATCTATCCCACCAATATTAAAGAGGCTGTCCAGGTTTCGCTTGGTAATGTGAAGAAAACAGTTACCAAGCCAAACCATAACGAAAATAACTTGTTGATGAATGTTATTTCGAAACTTTGGGAGAAGGCAGATGAACCAGAAGAAATGGCTGAGGTAGGAGAGTACGACAACATGAATTTTGGCGATCTTGATGCAAAACGCATAAAATACGAAAAAGGAGTTCCATCATCTTTCCTCGACGAATCTAAAAGTGTTTCTAAAGCATTTCTTGCCGGTTGGATTGATTCTAGTGGGTATAGAATTAACAGATCTGAGAGAAGAGAGAGAAAGAAAGAAGCTGCATTGGAGCCTAACCCGGTTAGAAACCGTGCGTCTCTTAGTGGAACCAATTTTGACTGCATCTCCATCCAAACGTATTATCCATACGTCAGAGATGCTGGAATCAAGCTAGCAGCCTCACTTGGAATTGCGTGTAGTGTCGCAACTATAGCATCTCGCCAAGTTTTATGTCCTACTACTGAATCCTACATTTTAACCCTTGCTGGTGGTCCCAACTTGGAAATAGTCAAATTTGAGAGTGTGATTCACAAGAATGAAGCACCCAAACTGCTCACGATCGAGCCATTCTGCGTTCGCTTTAAGGTAATTGAAGTTGGTGTTGTTAAGTTGATTGATTTTGAGCTTGAAGTTGAGCTGGAAAATAGAGTTTACTTAACAAACAACATGCTTTTAGAAAAGTCGCCCATGCTAGGCTGGAATCGTGAGCAGAGCAAGATTCCAAAGGTTAAGCATTTGAAAAGTTGTGAATTCTGCAACAATAAATGGTTCCACGATGCAACTGGTTTGAATAAGCACTTGAAGAGTAAGCACGGATTAGTTAGCAAGAAGGCAAGGAATTTGGAAAGCAGCTGATGTTCTCTTTCATAGCTGGTCTATAAAATTGGTGGCATAATTGAGTGAAAACCAGCTTGAATAGTACTGAAATTCTAAAATATCCAACAATTGAAAAATTTGTCATAAATCAACATAAAAGAAGTAGTATTAAAAGTTTTCTGTATCTTATATTGAGAGTTAACACTTCTGTGTTATACCGTAGCTTCTAGATCTTATTTGGGCTAGTGTCCCAGTGTATGGCTTCAAATGAATCTCTTTAGGCATGGATTAAGATCCTTTCGACTTAAAGCAGGCATAACGAGAGGGGCAGAACTCCTTGTTGCAAAGAGCATAGTACTTGAGGTTTTATTGTACATTGGTATCCGTAAACAATCACTTACTTTCATCACAATTGTCCCTTGATTCGCTTTTCTATTAGTTTGTCTTTAATCACATTTGAACTTTTCCTCACAGAAGGTACACATAGAAAGCAGGTCAAGTTATGTTTCGATACCTTTAATGTGCAAATCAGAAAGACATGGTAAGTTCTCTACCTACCCTTGGTGTTTTGTTTTCAAATATAGTAAACTTGAAGACCAGATCCGTGCATTTTAATGGACTGAACTCCAGTACTCAAAGGTATAGCTAGCAGCTTTCATTAGCCTAAGATATTCGTAAATTTCACTCCAAAGTAAGGGGGAGCAGATTATGAACACACAATATTTAGCAGTTCACATCTTGATACAAGATGCTACACAGAAGAACTGTGGTAATCTAGAACTACACATTCCCGAGCGGATCAATGAGGTTATTAATAATTGTACTAATCAAGTTGAGAAGAGTTTCAACTATACAATACAAAGATCGTGAGTAATTGGCTGCAAAACAAAACTGTCAAAAAATACACCTGACAAGCCAGACTATCTCGGCATTACGCAATATCTGAATCTGGTTGATCTTAACAATAGTTCAGTCCCCATAATAATTGGTATTCTCTAATAACCGATCTTTGATAATATCTGATCCTTGTTGTTAACTTATACTGAAATATGCTTACAATTAATTTGCTAGCACACATAAATAAAATTGATTGTGGGGTAAGCGGAATAATATATCCAATAAATGATCTAGGTGGTTATAGTTAATTTCAGAAGCACTTTGAATGACACAGAATAAAGCGAATATGGTATGAAGTATTTTCAGATTTGTAATTCTACATTGAAGTAGATTTCCTTTCATTTTTCATTATATTTTTAAAATCCTATTGAATTTATGATTTTTTATCAATAAATTTGGTAGAACCGTGCACACTGAGAGGTGCAAATCAAGAAATTCATTTGACTATGAAGCTAACTACAGACTTTCGTTTGATTGTAAAAGGACTAAGTACTTATCTCTAACGCTAACTATAGACTATATCAGGCGGCAATGGATTTAGAGTAAATGGAATAGAAGATTGTTCTAACACTATTTAACTTCTTAGTTAAAGACGTAGGTTTATTGTAACTGACTAATACCAAAGCTATACTCATTCTAAATACTCATTCTAAAGGTTTATGGACTATGTTTGGGAACTAAAGAACATATAGTTTGAGGTGTGAATATAAAGTTAAGAGTTACGGGTAAAATCTATCATATTGATGTCTTCTCTTTACATGCTGTGTACATATACGCATATTACTAATACAGCTGTCTGATCAGGTGCTCACAGACCTCTTTTAGTATAAGTCAACTATCAAAATTCACTACTTACAATTATCAACCATTTGAATTCGAAACCTACGAGAACAAACCAGGATATTCAAAGAACATGAAACGCTTGAACTTGCTGACGCTAACCAGGTTGCTATTGAAGAAGTTGGTTTCGACAAAATTGATAATGATCAAGATATAGCTTAAAATATTGACACTATAACACTCACTGAATAAAATAGTGCAATGGGTATAGCTCAAGCAACTTAATGCGATCATGAGAAACTACAGCAGTAGATACAAGAGAGATAATATGAAATTGTACACGGTTAAGTCAACCCTGATGGTATCTAATTAACGAAGAGAAGAGAATTTCAAATTTGACTTATGAAGTAACCACCCAAAGCCATGGGTTGTCAGAGGTACTAAACAGTTCAAGATCCATGTTGAAATGTGTGCAGGAGTTCCTGAATTCCACACCTCATCTGTAACTACCACCCCACCATTGTATGGTCAAGATATGAAAAAGTTTGGTCAGAGTTACCCACCAAACGCGTCTGAATGAACGCGTCTTCGTAGACGAAAGCTTCGGTGATCTAGCGTTTACAAGTTAGGTAAAAATGGAATCAGTTTACAAGTAATATATGTGTAGTTATTTTTTTATGGTATTTGTTTCTTCATAGAATGTTTTAATTTCAATATCCGTGAGTATCAGAATAAGAAAATACAACACACTGTTGCTACAATTTGTTATACATCTCCTAATGTATTCAGTTTCAATAAAATTTTATTTTAATCTTCTTCTGCTTTATACATATACGTAGTTTTTATTATCTAACAGCTAGGATATCTTATCTAAATTAAAGTTTTAGTTTGACAATATACTCAATTCAGAATCATCCGAAAATAGAAGAAATCTACATACCCCTTAAGATAAGCATAAAGTAGTTCACACAATTTCCCTTTTAGAATGTAAAGCGGTTATTTTGAGTTGATGAATTCTCAAGTTTAATATACACCCAGGCTTTAGGGTATGTATTTTAGTATATTATTAATACTATTCTTGTAAATAATACTCTTGCATATTTATAACAATTTCGGTTCGTGCAGTATTATTTAATTCTTTTTCCGAGACTCTAAATAGAAGCAAACGGTATATAAATTCCGCCATCCTCTTAAGAACTCTCAATAAGCTCTCAAACTATGACTACTTCGAACAAGTCAACTCCAACACCACCAGCAATTACACCTAGTACTTCTTCTACAATCACTGATACTGTGGCCACTCCCAGAATCAGCTCTACTATCTATTCTGAAGACGGAGTTGCCTCTCTAACAGACCCTTATTATGACCTCTTTGTTAAAACCTGTGTATATAACGCTGAAGACTCTGAGAGAATTCGTAGGGGAGATTTTAACTCTGTTGATGAATTTTTAAGTGTTGGAGCCTGTCAATACTGCTCAGAAACTTTTGGTACCGACAAAGGGATGGGTAAATATAATCTTGAAGTTGACTTGGAGAGGTACCAAATACATCTTCTCAGTCACTTTGGGGTATAATTAGAGACCCTCTCCAACAATGGCAATAATCGACCTGATGTTATTTTGCCCAAATGGCTGTGGGAAGTTTGGTTCCGTTGCAGGTGGCCCACAACAAGCATCAGCAGATGTGACGGATGCAGAAGAAAACAAACTCGTCATTGTACCAAGTGTGACTACGGGGGATTATTGCAGAAAGTTCAGATACT
The DNA here is from genome assembly GCA_030568835.1 of Kodamaea hsintzibuensis (nom. inval.). Lineage (NCBI taxonomy): Eukaryota > Fungi > Ascomycota > Pichiomycetes > Serinales > Debaryomycetaceae > Kodamaea > Kodamaea hsintzibuensis (nom. inval.). Next base: position 918,727 of record JAJMJA010000001.1, read on the forward strand.
CACAAGAAAATCTCACACTTCTGTAGAGAAGAAACCCCATACTGAAGTAATGTAGTATGTTTATTAATTTAGCTATAAACTAATGGAAGAAGAGTTTAAGAACTTAAAAACTCAAGAAAATTATGAAGGCTTTTGAAACTCAAGGTTCATATATCTCATTACTGACCAGCCGAATTTTGGCATTTGGTTTACTTCAATTGGTACAGGATCGTGACCAATATAATAAGGGACGTACGGTTCGAATGCTTCCTTCTCATTAACAAGGTACGTTTCCAATAGAGTGGGTTCCTTGAATCTTTTTAGTTCAAAATCAATAGGGTCCCAATAGTTGTAGAAGCAATTATCCAACTGTAGTACAAAGGCTGTACATTCATGAAAATATTTTCCGTTAGGTCCAACATGCTCATTGAGTATGTGGTCTTGGAGTTCTCTTCTATTATCAGTCCCAGTTTCGTGTTCCTTGCAGGAAGGTATGGGACACCAATACAAATAGCAGTGACATTTTAAATGAGTTTCTAGAGCATTGAGAGTTTCCATAACCTTGTGACAGTCACGATTACACTTGTAGGCGAGAGCAAGCGTGTCCAAGTATGTTTTAGAGGGTTCCACATGTTCTTTACCCTGTAAGTGATGGTATACGTGACGACGAAGATCATCTAGGTTTGAGTGTGTCTTTTTACACGTTGGGCAGACTAACTTGGATATTTGGGGTTCTTTATTCCCGGTGACCTTTGTTATAATATCATTCTTGTCAAAAACTTCTTCATTCTCTTTATCAGTCACATTCTCAACGTGATTTACTGAAGGTGTCTTAGTTAGCTTTGAGGAAGCAAAACCAACATCAAACCCAAGATCTAATGGATCATTAGCCATCTGATCTTCTTGATAAGCATAGTCAGAGGTCCTGCTTCCAGCTTCATTCTCGCTCAAGCTGAAATCATATTCTTCATCATTTAGATCACTTCGGGGATCTTCCTCAGAAAATTCCGAATCAAGACCAACATGGAATTCCTCTTCGGAGTCAATAACCAAAGGTTTCCGAGCCGTCCCATGGCCATTACTGTAGTTACTATTATTTCTTATGTTATCTGGTGAAGGCATTGCTCAATGATGTATATTGTTGCGACTTGGATGTCTTTTATTCGTGTTTCGCTTCTCAAAACAGCCTTCAAACAACTCTTACAAAATATAAAGAGAGAAGATAAAGAGTTGGCATGGACCAATAGGAAGTTGTGGTTAGTTCACTAGAGTCTATAATTGATATGAAATCAGCCCGCGGTCATACAGCGTAATAATCTATCGTGCCTGAGTTGATACTTCATTTTCTTGCGACAGGTAAACTTACTTTAAATTTTAATGTTGGGCTCCTTCTTTTAATAGTCTGTGTATTCTTATTGCTGCTCATTTTGTGAATAAGGTTATTGATTTATACACTATTTAGTAATGGAAACGAAGAATGAATAGAAGTCATCCACCCAGATGGCTCTTTCTTCAGGGTTTAACTACTATTGTTAAAGGGCCAATGAACCAAGATTATCGGTTCATCCTTTGATTTCTAGAAACATATTTCTTTCGCAAGATTTGAGGACCTGCATGAATTCACGGGTTTATGTAGAGTGTCTTATATTGAAACCTTTTTGTTGCAAAACTGCGACCGCCTCTCAGTTTTGGGAATTGAAATTCTCTATCTTTGATAAAAGAAAGTATGATCAGACCAGATTATTTCTTAGTTATCTCTTTTTAACTATTCACATTTACTTCGTAAATTACAACTTGTGAAGCATACACTTTGTAGTGTTCTAAAAAGTAGCCAATTTCCCAGAAATCGAATTAAATAAATAAATTTTCCCCCCAACAGGTCTAAATTAAGGAAGGTACCACGTAAGATGTCTAAGTTAATTTCTGAAGATACTGAAAGCTTCGTTGCCGCTAGAGTTAATTCTAGTAAGAATGAGAATACCACGATGATCAAGAGCGCCAATCCTGGAGTCGACAAGGCTCTGCAAGCCAATACCACCACTTCAATTACTGCTGCTCCTCCCAAGTCTAGTTCTAATAATATCACTCAAGATGATGCTGGCTCCACTAACAGTTCTAATCTTAGTACAGAAGGCTCTGGGGGACAGAGGGAAAACAACAACAGTCATGAAGCATTTTTAAAGTCCGGTGCTTGCCCATGCTGTTCAGAATCACTTGGAATTGGAAAAGGATGCGTCAATGTTAACTTGAAGAAATACCGGAAACACCTTCTCACGCATGTTGGGGCATACATTTCTGACAATCCTGAACCAGGATGGGAAACCATCTATAAGCTTTTGATAGTTTGTACAAAATGTGGGAAGTTACATTCCAATAGAACTGATCTCAAAAGACACTTAATTTCATGTGGAGGAGTCAGTTATAGACAAGTTCGTGAATGTCCTATATGTTCCTACAAGGATTCTTTAAGTAGACTCCAGAAGCACATTAGAAGTACACACGCGTCTGAAATGAGGGAACCCCACATTGCGGCATTGAAGTTGATTTTCGAGCACTGTGGTATTTGTGATAGATTTTTCAACAATGCTCGTGCCTTAGAATCTCATACCCATAGCGGTTAAAGGGTGGTGTATTGATATATAGTCTCAGTTACATAATTAATATACTAGTTACAAGCTTACTATAAATAGGACTAGAAGCTTCCATAGATCAGCTGTGATCTTCCTCTTAGTACCTATGGCTTTCCACAAATACTAAAGATAAAGGAGCTGTCCGACTATTCTGTGGAGTCAGTAATTGTTTTAGTACTTGTGAGATTGACAAAATTTGTAATTTACGTATATCGTAGATTACCTTTTCTACCAGTTACTGCTTCATACACTTCAAAAATAAAAGGACAGGCTCTAATAGGGCTACAATGGTATGCAAGTGCTTGATTCATAGATTTCATTATCTTCTTACTTTCACAATAGTAAAAGATAACAATCAGTAAACTCTATTTCTGAAGGTAAAATAACTATGTACTTGCCACTAGTTACTAAAAAGTACAATAGGTGACAAAGAAAGCAAACAGGAAGTACATATAATGTGCAAACTCTAATAAAAAACGACAATAATCTGACATACTCTTGACGTACCGTTACCAATAAATACCAAATATTCTTGTGGTAACTCCTCTTTAAAGAGCGGCTATATAGTCAGGTGCTCACAAAACTTGTTTGAAACTCCCAATATATAAATTAAAGAATTGATCAAAATTATATTATAGTAACTAACAATTCTATGACTTTGACACCCGAGAAGACAAACCAAGCAATGCCTTGTAAGATAGAGCAACCTGATACAGATTCCTCTGGCCAGGTTAACATTGAAGAAGCTGGTACCGAAGAAGTGGTTACAGTCGCTGCTATTGTTGGCTCAACCGATTCCACAGAACCAGTCGAAGCCACTGAACAAACAACTATTTTAAAAGTAACCCCGGTAGTTTCGATAAAGAGACGCAAAAGAGCTAATCTTACACTGTATTTAGTTTACATCAGCTCTGATGGAAGGGAATATAGAACAAAAAGAGCATTTCAAAAGTCGCTTATGAAGTACTTCCCCCTTCGCAGAGTCCCAGCTAATTTGAATGCAATAGAACTAAGTGCACTTGAATACTTAACAAAATGTTCGAGAGGCTGTGACAAGGTATTCTCGGAACTGAGTTCTCTTGAGAAACATTTGGCCAGAAGGTGTTATGCTTTTTGGTGTCCTCTTCCATCATGCAACGAATTTGAAACTGGAACCAACAACAGATCGGAGATTCAAGATCACATATTAGAGAACCATTGGATAGATGGGGTATTTACTGAAGAATCTAAAGACTACAAGAATGTATTGAAAGGATGCTTTTTTATTTGCTACAATAAGCACCCAAAACCTTTGGTTGCCAGAGGTATCTCACAGTTTATAACTCACGTTCAAACTTGCGCTGAGAAAACTATCGACCTTCCTCCACTTGACAATACTTCACCACTCCCAGATCAAGAAATGAAACGTTTTGGAGAGAGTTACCCACCGAACACATATGAGTGAAGGAGGAAGTGTTGTTGATCAAAAGCTCACAAGCAACTGTACGTGACCTCTGTTTACGAGAGTACTGCAGCTAATTACATATTTTTGAGTAGTCTACGTAAATTAGCATGATTTAATTCATTAGTGCCATAAATAAAATCTACACATTAATATTAGAGTCTATTCTCATCAAACATTTCCTTGTTCATGTAACACAGTTTCAGGTATTTTTTATTATCCTAATCATTATCTAAATTTAACTTTTAGTAACAAGAATATTTTCCCTACCCCTTAAGACAACCAAAATGTTGTACACTGTTATGAATAAAGATAAAATATTCATTTTTATTATATATTTGGTTGAGCCTAGATGTGCCCAGTCTTGAGGCTTCCACTTTAGTGTACATAAATTAGTGTACTTGTTAGTAGTACTCTTACATATTTAAAACATTTTTAGTTTGTGTGATATGATATTTTATGATCTTCCAAACACCAAAGTGGAAGCAAAAACTATATAAATGCCACCATCCCTCTAAAATAAAGTTATCAATTTAAACCACTTCAATCATGATTCCAACAAACAATTCTCAGTTTACACCAGTCGTATTATCAACAGCCACAACTGTTGCTTCTCCAACAACTACTGAACCTGATTCGTCCCCCAGTACTGATCAAACTACCAATCCAAACAACCCCCGAAATGCATCTAACTGTGTATTTGAATCCGGCATGTACATTCACAGCGCTGAAGAGTCTGCAAGACTTCGGAGAGGTGACTTCAACAGCGCTAAAGAATTTTTAAGCGTCGGTGCCTGTCCATGCTGTCCAGAAAGCTTTGGTACTGACAAAGGGTTGGGAAGAAGTAGGCTTCATGTTGACTTGGAGAGGTACCGGATACATCTTATGAGTCATGTTGGGGACATTATCATCAATAACCCTTCTAAAAATTGGCAAATAATCTATGAACTTTTGTTAGTTTGCCCAAAGAATTGTGGAAAGCTTGCTTCTGTTGAAAGTGACCTCAACGAACACATCAGCAATTGTGATGGAATGGATAGAAGAGGACCTCGTGAATGCCCAGTCTGTGGCAGTAAGGATACTTTGAAGGCAATCCAGAAGCATATTAGAACTCACACTGCAATTGAAAAAGAACCTCATATTGTTACATTGAGAAGCATTTACAAGCAGTGTGAAATCTGTGAAAAATTATGTGACAATGATTCGGCATTGGCTGCTCATCAAAAGCGTCACAAGGTTGGTAGTTTATAATTTTAGGTAGTGTTGGATAGGGAAACATAGTTAGTGAATAAAATGTCTATAAGCTTCTTGTAAGAACCACAACAAACTTCGATGGCTACGGAATGAATGGGTGAAGTTTATATTCAAATTTACATGCTGAATAAGACTAACATCGATTGATGTATTCTCAATATTCATACACAGAAAACCAGATCCATAATCGATGATTTTCTTTTCAAGAAGGAATGTCCCATTGAATACTACACTCAAGCTTTAAGTAATCTCTTTTACGGTTTAGTTGCGACTGACAAAAAAAGAGCTTCAACAAGAAGATAAATAATTCAAAGTCTGCAAGTTCAAATGTGGCTGCAAAATTGAACAAGAAACAACTGGGGAGCTGTGAAATTGCTTACTTTTAGCACAAGTACATCAAACTGCTCTTAGTATCTAGACGCTATGTGTACCAGAGTTTACAGATAATAAGATATGGCACTGATTTGAAATAAATATAATAGAAACAGTAGTTGAAATATAAGAACAGTGGCAATGAAATTTTCAAACAAAGGAATTAATGGTGGGCGATGGAAGGTCAAATTAAAATAACCAAAAGTTAACTTCAGATCATCATTGGTGGTAGCGAGCATGGTATCTGATATTGAATATTGTGAGTCTGGTTTAGGTGAGGTCTATTCATTTAGTTCTTTGGTTTCTTTGAAAGCAGAATCACTTTTTGTCCTATTTGGTGTTTATACGAAAACAGATTCATTATCCAAACACTCAAGCATCAAGTTTATACCCTTTAATAAATAAATGTTCCCATGGATGGTATTCTCTCTGATTAATCGATTCTTGATTAGTTATCGTCTGTCACTACCCGTTTGTTTTCATTGCAACCGGAAATTGGGCACGATAAACTGCACATTTCCATCAAATGGGCAATGATTTGGGGCTTATCTATAAATGGTTTGATTCTTTGGTACAGTTAGGTAAAAATTTTATCAATGCAGAAGCAGCTTCGAAAAGTTAGTCATCTTTTGTAAATAGGATGCGTCTGGTGTCCAAATGAAATACATGTTGTATATATCCTTCACATAGTCACCTTGACAGCATTTCAGACTAACGTAGAAGACAACTTCATAACTGTCGGGTACCATATACACCAAAGTTCCATAATTGCTTTAGTACGTGCCAAAGTGGGCTTACATTAAAAGATTGCAAAAACTACCCCAAATATCAATAAACCATTCTGTAATGGATAACTCACCACTTCAAAACTGAAGTCAAGACCTACCAAGATATTTGGCGAGGTTAAGAAATGGCAAAAGTTACGGCGTGGTAGTTGAAGCTGGGTAGATTTGAGTCTAGGGCTCATGAGTCTTCAAAATTCTTACTGTCAATATAAGGTTTGTTATTTGGATCTTATGCACCTTATAGTATTAAAAAAAAAAAAAAAACATGTTTACAAACCCAGTTGAAATTCAGTGTCACGGATTCCTATGTCACTAAACTTGTATTCTTCTTGTATGAACCAGGCAATAGTTCAAGAATGTTACTCATCCAACATCAAATTGTATCCCATCTTAGATTAGACGAGCCTATTTTAAGTTCAAGTTGTTACAATAGAATTCACTCCACTATCTAATCAAAATGAATGCGTCAAAAATATTAACTACGTGATTTAGTAGCTAGAACTAACTTTAGACCACGACTTTCCAAGTCTCTGATACTTGAAACACACGCACCAGAATTATATTATTTAGGTAAGAATGATCATTCGGTTTGTTAATTGTAACCTATACTCTTTGAATTTCAACTCCTCAAAGTAAGCGGTCACCATATAAACAAGAAGAGACTAAAGTTGCCAGATCAAATTATTGGACCTCAATTCAACCAGACAAGATTTTTTTCAGTTTCGAATGATATTACAAATTCAAATTCAAACATATCTCCAGACCATGAAACAATAGTGACAAATTATATTCTCGTAAACGTGGCTCCTAACATTGGAGTTGCTTCATGTTATCCAATTTAAGCATATCCTAACCTTTTTTCAGCCGTGAATGACAAGCAAACTCTAGTAGCGAGCTGCAACTTAATCAGTATATGCATACCAAGATTCTTGGTAATCAAATGTGTTTGTTTCAGTACTAATCTGGTCATCTCCGGAGTGTCCGAGTCATTAGCATTGCTTAACCAACGATTCTTGCATATTCATAAAGCACACATGAAAGCTTTGTCATGGTAACTTGCAATGTACAAGCTCTGATGCTTTTTAGTTGTAGAGGGAAGACCCAAATGAATTCCCCATAAAATTAAACTGATTCTCATAAATTTGTGAAAAGCCAAAACACACAATTAATATGCCGCCAGACTTCAGTTTTGTTTACCTCAACTGTTACGTTAATTGCTCATCATGTTGACTCACACTATCCACAACCAAATTGACTTAACCGCCGCTCTGATAGAATATGGTTTAACCGCTTCATACTTCTTAACAATGCAACCAATTCAGATTCACACTTCAACCACTCACATTCATACTTCAACTACTTCACACTTCAATCACTTCAACTACTTCACATTCACACTTCAACCACTTCACACTTTAATCACTTCATTCTTGAACCACATGATATTCACACTCCACGCTACAACTTCAACTGCTCAACATCTGTACTTCAGTTACAAGCCCGCATGTCAAGGGTTTACACGTGACACAAAACATTTTGAATCACAAATTTACGGCTGCAAATAAAGTAATTAGTTTATTATAGTTTATATAGTTTTGAAACAGTTGCTCAAACTCTGGTTGTTGGTTCGATGTTAGAGGCTGGCGCGTTTTCTGGCAGTGCATCTGCGATCAAAGGACCTTCCTTGGCTGAAGCAGATGAAGAAGACAACTCTTCCTTCTCAAACTTCTCCTTTTCAAAGTCGTCGTCGTAGATTCCCAACTGGTGACCGTGTTCCTCGACATCTGCAATAGTCAACTTAGGTAAGGTAGCAGCAACTCTCCATGGCATGGTACCGTCGACGAAGGCCTTGGCCACGATGATATCAATTTCTTCCAAAGAACGTCCAGCAGTCTCGAAATACCAGAGGAATATCACCGGCAACCACAAATAATTCATAAGGGCGAAGAAAAGATACGCGCCCCAACGAGTATTGTCGACGAATATTGGTGTAAACATGACCACAGCAAAATTACAGATCCAGTTTGTACAAGTTGAGATAGCGGTAGCCACAGTTCTAGTTCTCAATGGGTTAACCTCTGGTGGGTAGACCCATGGGAGCGGCAAGATTGTGAAGGCGAAGAATGCAATAAACAAGAACAAACCAACAGCAGCACCCTTAGCGCTCTGTGCATTGTCCTTAATCAAACATGCAAATGTAATAGTAAAGGCGACACCTTGACCACCAGCACCAATCATGAACAACTTTCTTCTACCCAAAGTGTCAACAAGGAAGAAGGATGGAATAGTGAACAAAGCGTAGACGGTAGCGAAAACACCACCCAAAATCAAAGCCAATCTTCTGTCCAATTGGATAGTCTTTTCGAAAAGCACAGTAGAGTAGTAGATAGCAGCGTTACATCCAGTAAACTGTTGGAAAAATTGGGTGGAAGCACCAATGACGATTCTTTGCAAGTGTTGCGACTTTCCGCCCGAGAAGACTTCCTTCATGGTCAATTGAGTTCTCGAGTATCTGTTAACACCATCAGTGATAAGAGTAGATTCTGCGATAATCTCATCGTCCGTAGGAGGTAAACCCTTCAAGGCACCCAAGATTAAGTTGGCTTCAGGCTTTCTGCCCTGTGCAATCAACCATCTTGGAGATTCTGGCAATTGTAAAATACCAATGAATAAAAAGAGAGCGAAAACGATTTGTAAAGCGACAGGCAATCTCCATGAGACGGAGGTGTTGACATAAGACAATCCAAAGTCCAACCAGTATGCAATTAAGGTTCCGATAGCGACAACGGCACCCTCCATGTTGACCAAGAAACCTCTGTTTTCGGCCTTAGACATTTCCGATTGCCACACTGGAATGGTAGCGGTGTTCATACCGTTACCCACACCTGTAATGACTCTTCCGACAACAAACTGACCCAATTGCCAGTGACCTTCCATTGGAGTGACAGAGATGATGGTTCCCAAGATGATGATAAGAGACCCTGAAACAATTAATGGTCTTCTTCCAATCTTTTCACCACGGACTAAAGCAAAAACAGCACCAAAGAAACAACCCAATTCATAACAAGAGGTGACGGCACCTTGAATAGTACCATTCTCGTGTGTAGCTGGGAAGAACCCATTGAATTGAGGAGCGGTAATAATACCAGACATTAAACCTTGATCATAACCAAATAAAGAAAAACCTGTAACAGCTGTAGCAGTGATATAGAATCTGAGCTTTTTGCCCAGTAAGCCTGCAGTATTGGTTCTAGCAGTAACCCAATCGAAATAACCCATTGTTGATGGTTTGAATAACAAGATATCCGAGGGCTTTATATAGTAGAGGAGGATTGCAAATGTACAAAACACAAAAAGAAAAAAAAAAAGTAGCAAGTGAAGCAAAACAACATGCGTCAGTTTGTGCATTACCGCCTTTTTCTCCAGACTTTTTTACCCTTCCATGCTTTACTCCTCTTGATTGGAGCAGCGTCATTCCTTTACACCTCACACCCGAATACCCTACACATCAACACACGCACACACACACACGAACCAGGACGATATTCCACCTTCTCCGTCTCTCCGTCTCCCCCATCTCATGTACTATGATGTCTGCCAAACGTTTGAAACTTGTCAAAACATGGAAAGTGCACATAACCAGGGTCCGACACCTTTCATTACGCACCTCTGTACAGCGGGTTCGGAACCTTTTCTTTTCGAGTTGCATTATGGGCCTCTCTGCAGTGACTTCAGGTGGGGTACATTTAAAGTCACTAATAGGTGGGGAACCATTCGAAGCCACCAATTGGTGGGGTAGTAAAGGTATCTACGGAACCAATTTACGTCGGTTTAATTGACACAAAAACGGGAGACGAAGAAAATTTTGGCCTGCCAGAGTTCAAAGTATTACTTCTAAATTGGAGGCATCCCCACATAATAGAAAGCCGTGCCGATCGTGGCGATCATGACGCATCCCACCGAGTTCCTTTTATTGCCCCACCTACTATGAATGGAATTAAGGTTTATTGATGCAAACGCAGGGTTGATTATAGATTTGCCGTTTTGGTTCAATAGGAACTACTAAGCTTCGCTGGATTGTGTCATTGTAGCCGTTTTATGGCCCGAATGTTAGTGGGGTCTAGAATAACTACCCCACCGCTACAAGTTTCCATATAATTTTTTTGTCTAATCTCTAGATAGATAAGTGGAGAAAGGGCGTTATGATTGCTCTGAACAATCTGATTGAACGATTACAGATCTCCGCAGCTTCACAACCGGGGTGGGACCTTTTCAGGTCCGCTTAGCTTTTCTTGGTGATACTTGACGTAATTGGGTGTTGCTATTACCTGAAAATTTGGTTCCGTAATTTCTTAGCTGCAGTAAAAAATTCTAGACTATATTACCCATTCTAGTTTGCAACTCCATTAAACAGCTGACAAATGTTGACAACTGACACTTTGTGTATGTCGACAGTTAGCAGCTTTGGTAGTTTTCGTTAGTGGCTTTGGGACTGTTATCGAGGGTTTAAGCATACAGTTACACAGCGCAAAGTATGACTGCGCAAAAACTTAATATACGCCAAGAATGGAACCTTGCTCCTTAACCTAGGTTATGAGCCATAATAAGTTCATAATCAAAAGCACCAGAACGAGATCCACTAATTTTTTTTAGTCTCTTGTTGAGTTATGCTCGGGCTTCACTAAACATGTCCAACACACTGAAGTAGTGCCCAACAACACCCAACACTACGCAGATGTGCCAAATGTTGTGGCTTGAGAAAGCATAATCTACCCACCAGAGAGATAAGAAGTCGCGTGCATACGGGGTGTTTGCTGGTTTCTCCTGGAAATGCTTTTTGATAATGGCATTCAACTTCTCGTCATGAGCCTCTGGGGCTGGTTGTTGCATTTCCTCTTCTTCCAATTCTTCAATTTCCTCGCCAATGTCTTCCATCTCGTCCATTCCACTCCGGTCGACTTTACTTAACAATACGTCTGTTGCGTCGTAGTCGCATCTACTGTCGTCGTCAATCACCACGTCGTACCGCCATCTCTCTGGAATCAAGCCTCCGTAGAACACTACGCCGACCCAGTACCAGAAGAATGACTTGTAACACATTGGGAAGAACATGCGGAAGGTACGGAGTACTCCTTCGTAGTACCACATACATGCTCCTGCAGTGGCTCCCACTAATGCCAACCCTACAAAGAATCCTATCCTCAAAGACCGACACTCTGGCTTGTCAAAGTATGGTGACCAGTTGAAAAGGAACCCAGTCAAACCACATATTAACGAGACGATTACATGCAAACGCAAAAGCTTGGGGTAATGGTACAAAGAGCAGTACTCTGCGCTGATCACCGAAAAGGTGATCAACACCGTGATTCCAGTATAGTCTATGCACGCACACCGGAGTCTCGTTGGAAGATTGGCAAAACATGAATACGTGTGCCATACAGACGAACTGAGCAAACAGTTGACTCCGGCAGCCAAGAAGGCCCACATCACCATGTTATCTCTAAAACTGTTTTCCGCAAACACTTGGGTCGATGGGAAGTGTATAAAGGTGATGTAAAGCATAACAACGAACCCAACCAAATGAGTCCATATGTTCATGGTTTCATTGTGGTTGAATATAAACACCGACCGGAGCATGTCTGTGTGGTTGAGCGAGAATCGGTACCCGTTGATGATATACTTATTTTCTCTCCAACTTAATGGTAATTCATAATAGTGTAAGTACCTCTTCTCTGCGGTTTTCAACGCTTTGTTGAAGTTGAAGAACCTCAACTGGTTGAAGATGGACTCTTCATCCAGTGACTCTGTCTTGATGAAGTCATCCATCTGAACCAACTTCTCGTCAAAATTGTGCATCGTTGCTATAATCTTCTTGGAGAGTGCTTCCTTGTGCGTCATGTTATCTGTAGAAACCTCGACATTATCATTAAACAAATAGTTGTACTGGTCATCTAAAGTAGTATACAAATACTCCAAGTTGGTAAAAGACGTCTGCAATACCGAATCTTTAATAAGATTCAACCTCTGGTACATGACATTCAAGTTCGCAGAATACGTCCAACTACCACGACCCTTAGGCTCAAACTTGAAAAATTTCTCAAAGTTGTCTAGTCTAGTCTCTATCGAGCTCAAGAAGATGTCGAGTTTCTCAACCAACACCTCCTCTGTGGGCGCTTTACGCCGTCTTAACTCGCTCATGATGAAAAATAGGGGAAATTTTTATTTATCAAATTTATTTCTTATACTGCGCACTTTTATTACACTCGTGGGACGATTGTACGACCAAGTTTGGGCTGAGTAGAGGGTGTGAGTAGGGGTTTAAATGTGAAGAGATGTGTTTGGAGGCTTTATTTTAATATGGTGATGTAGATTGGTACGACTGGTAGCGTAGAATCGTAGCGTAGAATGAGACTCTTTATCCGTTAACGGTTCACATCTTTAGCTCAATTTAACGGGAAAGACCGTTAAAGAAGTCATGTTCATTACCATGTGAAAGTTTATAACAAGTAGTTTAAGAATGGAGCGAATATCATTACTTTTATCAAACGAGTACATTTATTCAAACGAGTACATTTCATCAAACGAGTACATTTCATCATGAATGTGTCTTAATGATCCTCCACTTTTAGTCTCATAACACCAAAACATTTTAGCGATGCATGAGGGCTGTATGCTACGGATAAATAAAGTACAAGCAATTTCATGCAAACGAACCCTTCTCACTCTTCTTGGCTTTATAATTAGCCAAGCATGTCATGTTGATTGACGTTTTGACGATTGCAGTACCAAGACATAATAGATAATTCCGATGCTAATGCGCTTCCCATTGTTAAAATGTATACATTCATTCAGATCTTTCTCTACTTCGAGAACCCAGTATTATTGAAACTTTCTATTCTAAACTAATCCTACTAATAACTTCTTTATCTGATCGAAAACATGCGTGTCTAACTTATCCAACTCACTCGTTCCAAAGTTCTCAGAGTGTTCCAACTCATACAAGTCAGTTCGTAACTTCTCATCCAATTCTCCGAACGCGTCTTCTGCTCCCAAGTTGTTGAATTCCTGGATATCTTCACTATCCACACCAAACGCACTAGTGTCTACACCTTCAAATACCTGGTTGTTCAAGTCATCCCAATTCTTGTTCAATGCACCCTGCGCAGAGTCTGCCTTCGCACCTCTAGCCTCCAAGTGATCCTTGAACAATTTCCGCTTCTTCACAACCTTATTCAACCGCGAGTCAAGCTGTTTGATGAACAACGTCTGGTCCACCTTCCCATTAAAACTGCTCAAATCTAATGTAACCTTTTCAGAATCTATAAACTTCATGCGGATCAAGTACAAAAACAGTTCGATCCATTCTATCAACTTCAAGAAGAGATGTTTGTCGTCCTTCTTGTATATTATATGCACAAACGTCCACATCACCCTTTCGTGCTTGTCGAGAACCTTTTTCAACCTGTTGAAAATCTCGATACTGCTTAAAAAGTACATTTCTTCATCATTCAACGAACCCAACTCATTGATCAAGTCGTCCATGAACTTTTGAAAGTCACGAAACACCAAATGCACATCACTCTTGCCCAATATCTTCATCAACGGCTGGTAAAAAATGGTGAGGAACGTTTTGATCAACTTGGTGAGTTCGGGCTCCTGCCACAACTCCTTCATCAAATCCTTATCTTTCTTACGGACCAATACCTGCCAATATTGTCTCAAATTGAGATAAAGTTCAGAGTTGGAAATGCTCTTTTCTTTTTCGATGGCTTGGTACGCTTCGTACGATTTGAGGACAGGGCCAATGTCCAGCACTGGGGGTGATATCAGTTCCGTTTGTAAAATCGTAATCAACAAATCTTGTTGCTTTTCAAGTGCCTCGAGTTGTATATCCGCTGGATCAATCTCAATATACTTTTCAATTCTCTCGATATAGTCTAGGTGATCCGGGATTTTCTCTTCCTTCAAAGACTTCAACTCCTTTTCAAAGTCGCTCAAATCTTCGTCAAGTAACATGATGAAAATCATAGACAAGAGGTTCTTGGGCCCATTCTTGTTACCCCATGGGAAGTTCACCAACAACAAATCCACTACTCGAGATACAATCTTTACAGGGTTGGTGAATCTCAATATCCCATAAATAACTCCATAAGGAAACATCCTGTGGAACCTTTTGCACTTGAGAAACCATTCACTCGAGTTATCCTGGCCGAGAAACACCTGGTATAAGGTTGCAGCGACTTCCAATTTGCACCATTCGTTAAATGTTTGGAGTAAAGGCAGGAGTTGTTTAATATCGTCGGTCTTGCCAATTTCTCTGAATATCTCTGTGATTGTATCTGGTTTCATGATTAACTCCTGCTTAAAGTCATCAAAGTCTTTAGAGAGTTGAACCATGACTGCCGCAGTTTGTTTTTGGAACTCAAATTGGGTTTCCAAGATATTCTTTTCGTGCTCTAGTCTTTTTTCATTGTCTAGTATATCTTCTTGAGTCAATTCATCGAATGAATCTTTCGAAAGGAAGGTTTGGAAGTCAGGTGAGTGTGCAATCTCAGGTAATCCAGCCAAACAACAGAGGTAACCTCTAAGCAGTAGACGTAGTTTCTCCTTTACTAACTTTTTGGATGAGCCAGATATTACAGATTCAGAGTCGTCGCTATAACCATCATCATTCTTCATTTTGTTTGCTAGTTGTGGAACTCCTTCTGTAGTCATTATACCTGGGAACAGTTTTTTCAAGGTTGATTCCAATTCTTTAAACTGTTGGTAATGTCTAGTCACATAATGGGACAGTTCGCCTTCTTTGGTGACTTGGATTACAAAGTCAAAGTGGTGTCTTGGAGTAGATCTTCTCAAGGGGTTCCATGAATAGTACAAGTTCTCTTGTTCGATTTTGCGGACAGTTACCACGTTTATACTTATACCGTTAATGTAACGCATATTGTTGAAGTCAGTTAAACCAATAAGTACAAGGGGCAGGTCCACCTTCTTTTTTTGGATCTTGTCTAATCTTCCAGTATCTGAAGGTTTAAGATGTGCTTCCAGGAGGTATGTTAAATCTTTTTCAGTGATGAAGACTGAGTTGAATAAGAGTAACAAACCAGAAAGGAACTTTTTATTCACCTGTCTACGTTTGGTGATGTTTTCTTGACGTTCTTCCAGGGAAGACATGTTTTTCAGGTTGAAGCTGTAGACAAATGGTTGAACTGTGTCTTGCCAGAACGCCAATTGGTCATTAGTGGTGTTATTTGTGACAAAGGGGAAAGTAGCGATGAATTTCTGGAAGAAGAATGAAAGTAATGGGAGCTCGTTTGGTTTCCTTGCTTCTGGTTGTATCAGAAGTGTGGATGATTCCAGGTTCGATAACAAGTTGCTAGATTCATTCAGGTCAGATAACTTTTCCGACAGATGATTCAAACTCGGCGTGTCATGAAGCAGACCCTTAAAGGGAGAACCAAGTAACTCACAACATTCTGGGCGTGTTAATTCATGCAACTCACTAGAAAGATGATTCTCAAGCAAGTACTTTTTAAGAAAGTGTTCCTGAGTTGGAGTCAACTCAGAAAGAAAAGCATTAGGATTGCTCATCTTTGTGATGGATGTTAATGACAGTTGGAAATAAAGAACTAGGATAGGATATAATATAAGTAGCAAGGAGATAGTTAAGTTGTGTAGCCAAGTGATATTGGGATGATCACAAGACAATGGAAAACGTGATTTAGTGTTTGTGTTTTTAACGGGTTTGGTGTTAGTGGGAAGGAATGAGTGTAGAAGGAGGGTTAATATGAAGTGAGAGGATGTGGGGATGATATTCAATGAGGTGAGAACAATAGATTAGAAGGAATAGAGTGAGGAGTGAGATGAGTGTGAAAAGTTGAACCTAATTAGCAAGTAGTTATATTAATTGAATATTACTAGCAAGGCTGAGTAGAATAAAGTGTAGAATGTTAGATGAGTTGGGGGTGACTTGAGATGACTTGAGTTGACTTGACAAGTAGGTACGATAAAAGAGAGATGAGTTGGAGGAGAGAATTTAAATGGAAGTGTATAACATGTGGTGATAGTGATGAGAGTATCAAGGGTGAGATAAAGGGAGTGGATGCAAAAAAGTGAAGTGACGCGAAGGTGAGGCTATAAAATGAAGTGATGCGAAGGTGAGGCTATAAAATGAAGTGGAGGTAGAAATTACTGATTAGGGAAAGAAGAGAGAGGTACGGTGAGGGTGATGAGTGTGTTACTGTGATTGTGATTGTGAGTGTGAGTGTGCGTTAAATAGAGAGTTAAGTGGAGTGCGTGTAAAATAGAGTGTGAGTATAGAGTGTCAGTGTCAGTGTGGATAGAATAGAGTGTGTGCTAAATAGAGTGAGAGTTATGTATAGTAATTAAAAATAAGATAGTAGAGAAAATGGAGAATAAGATACTAGAATAAGTCAATAGAGTTATATGAAGAATATAATTAGGGCTTACTAGATGATACGGTAAATCACCTACCAGTTAATAAGACAAAAAAAACTGGAGATCCCACAGTAATTTTGTATACGACAATGAGGAAAGAGTGAGGTGATACAATAAATTGAGATACTCACTAATAGGTTTACTAATTCAACTTCTTCAACTTCTTCATCTCCCTCCTTTCTCTTCATTTCCTTCCTTTCTCTTCATCTCTTCCCATCCCTTCATCTCCCTCTACTTCCCTTCCCTTCTCTTCTCTCATTACAAATTTCTCCTAAAAAATCACTGAATTAATCAAAATACCTTAAATAAACTCAGTATCGTGTACCTTAAACCATACACCAACTGTCAATCACTAGCTTTAACCATTAAATCTATTCAAATCCTCTTCATATATATCTATATCTTCACACTCTCCATCCCATATCCCCCTCCACCTCTTCACCCCATCTCTCCATCTCACATCTCCCCCCTCCATCCTCACTCTCATTCTCTTCCTCATCCCTCGTCTCCTTTGTGCATTTTTCATCTCATCCCATCTATAAAAAAAAAAACTTCAATCAATATATTTATCAGTATACAACTTTATATATAATGGGTACTCAGAAGAAAGAAAAACAGAGACGTGTGAGGGAGAACGATACTCGTGATGGTAATCTTCGTGTTAAGGGTGAGAACTTTTATCGTGATGCTAAGAAGGTGAAGCATTTGCAAATGTACAAATCTGGTAGGGCCAAACGTAATGCCCAAGGTGAGATCGTACAAGCTGCAGCTTTGCAGAGCACAGACACTCCAAATGCGAGAGTTGATCCTAACCGTAAATGGTTTGGAAACACCAGAGTCATTGCTCAGGATGCGTTGACTCACTTTAGACAGGCTATGGGTGAAAAGAAGCTGGATACTTACCAAGTGTTATTACGCAGAAATAAGTTACCAATGTCGTTGTTAGATGAAAAAGACCACACTGAATCGCCTACTGCTAATATTTTAGAAACAGAATCATTTGCACTGGCGTTCGGTCCAAAACAACAACGTAAAAAGCCTCGGATTGTGGCTGCTGACTTGGAAGAATTAGCTCAAAGCTCAGTACAAGACTCTACCAAATATGAAGAGAAACAAGAATTAGACTCGACCTTGGGTTTGATGGGAGGTTCCATCTTGGACAAGGAAGACTTTACACAAGAAGCTAAAGAAGCCATTTTCAACAAGGGCCAATCTAAGAGAATTTGGAACGAGTTGTACAAAGTTATCGACTCCTCAGACGTGGTGATCCACGTCTTGGACGCAAGAGACCCATTAGGAACTAGATGTGAATCTGTCCAAAAGTATATTAAAGAGGAATGTCCTCACAAACACTTGATCTACGTGTTGAACAAGTGTGACTTGGTACCCACATGGGTAGCGGTATGTATTATTTTTGATCATGGGTATGATTTTCCTTTCCTCTAACCCCAAAGCTTTAGTCAGGACGTTACGAATCTGTTACCGTAAGGTCTGTTACAGCCTTGGAAGATAAATATCTGTTCGACCGTATTCCCTTTATTGGTTTGTCTTCGTTTTGAAGATGATTTGAATACATGAGAGGTAGTCTTTACCACTCACCAGAACAATCCGGGATCTTCTTGAGTTGAACCTTTCCAAAGCTCTGTGCTTTCCATGGAATGGTTCGTAGTATAGAAACCGACACTTTGTCATACCCTTTTTCTTTCACTTTTTTTTGAACAATTTACTAACAACCTTTAGGCTGCTTGGGTTAAACATTTATCTAAGGACTACCCAACATTGGCATTTCACGCATCCATTACCAACTCGTTTGGTAAGGGTTCATTGATCCAATTGTTGAGGCAGTTTTCCTCCTTGCATACGGACAGAAAGCAAATTTCTGTTGGGTTCATCGGATACCCTAACACTGGTAAATCTTCTATTATCAATACTTTGCGTAAGAAGAAGGTGTGTACGGTTGCTCCAATTCCCGGCGAAACCAAGGTGTGGCAGTATATCACGTTGATGAAGCGTATTTTCTTGATTGACTGTCCTGGTATAGTGCCACCTTCAGCCAAGGATTCTGAATCTGACATCTTGTTTAGAGGTGTTGTCAGAGTGGAGCACGTCTCACACCCTGAACAATATATTGGAGACATGTTGATGAAGTGTGAACGTAAGCATTTGGAAAGAACATACGAATTGAAGGGATGGGCCAAGTTTGAAGAAGACCCTACGTTATTGGAACAAGCCAGTATTGAGTTTATCGAATTGCTCGCAAGAAAGGGAGGAAGATTACTTAAAGGAGGAGAACCTGATGAGAGTGGTGTAGCCAAACAAGTTCTTAATGATTTCAACAGAGGAAAGATCCCATGGTTCACTCAACCACCTAAAGATGAAGAAGAAAGAACTGGTGAAGATAAGAAATCTGAATACAAAAGAAAGAGAGCAGAAAGAGATGAGAAGAAGGCCAAGAAGGCGAGAATCGAACAGGAAACAGAAGAGGCCGAGGACGCTGAAGACAAGGACCAAACTAACGAGTAGACTCGTTAAACTTCAATTTTTTTGCATTATTCCTACAGTTTTATAAATGTACACATTATTTCTAATATACATAAAGAAAAAGACTTCGTAAATCAAATAGGCCTGCCAAATATCACACTCCCCGACTTTGCTGGGTTTGTAGTAGTTTGGGTTTGTTCAGGGGTTAAGTTACCCAAGCCCCAGATCAAGCCCTTGAACCTGCCCAAAAGACTAAAGTCGAAAGCCGATTGTCTCAAAAGTTCTTTAAAGCATTCCATTGCCAAGTAGGCGTGCAAGCTCAGGGTCATTTGCTGTTGGTGATGATATTGCAGTGCAAAGTGTTGTCTAATGGCTGGTGAGATTGGCAAGAGGTGCAATTCCTCGGCCAAGTACTCAATCAGTGGCTTGTTGCTTGTGTTTTTGCCCAGGTCGCTTGGGTCCTGGCCCTTGTTCAATAACTGGTTCCCGATATATTTCAAGTCGTAAAAGTTTGGAAAGTATTTGGAGCACCACCAGTAAAAGTCTGTTTCGTTGGCTGGGAGTGAGTTGTTCATGAGTAAGCTGATGAAGAATCCCAAGTCGTAGCCTGCGTGGTAGCTGATCCAGCTAACTGTAGGGTCCAAGAGGAATCCACTTTCGATCATCAACTCGGCAAATACCAAGTGTGGGATCCCTTGCGACATGTGTGATTGGAAGTTGATTTGAGATGTTTGAGCAAGCATGTTCAAGTGTTCTTCATTGTACATTTCTTTACTCAAGTCGTATAAAAAGTTGAATTGCCAGATGATGCTCGAGCTGATCTCGTTGTTCTTGATCTTGGTGACGCAGAAACTGAGTTGGATCATGTTCAACAAGTCTGAGTTGGAACGTAATGTTTGGAAATGGTAGTCGCTCGACGATTTGAATGATCCCACTGGTCTAGCGACAATGCCAGGTATTTCCTGATGCATCGCGATGTAGATCTTGGATGTTTTGTCGTTGATGAAACTACGCAACGTGTGGAATTCCTGTTCCAAGTTCTGTGTCCATACTTCTTTGATTATAGGTATTTGTTGTGAAGGGATGTGCAGGGGTTGAGGTTGTTGAGGTTGTTGTTGCTGTTGCTGTTGAGGTTGAGGTTGAGCCTGAGGGTGTTGTTGGAATTGGAGCGAGTGCTGTTGTTGCTGTTGTTGCTGTTGCTGTTGCTGCTGTTGTTGCAATTGCAATTGCAACTGCAACACTGGATTCACCGAGTTGGAAGCGGTTATCCCTTGCCCTGGAATCGAGATTCCTACGGGGTTACTCTGCGCGTTTCCATTCAATGCCGATAAAAGAGGGTTTGCAGAAACCTGCTGAGGTCCCTGAGACCCAAGCTGCTGGTTCTGCTGTAAATGCTGGTTCAACAACTGCTGCCTCTGCATCTGCTGTTGCATCTGTATCTGGGAAATCTGAGGTGACTGGCCAGCCCCGGAAAG
Source organism: Kodamaea hsintzibuensis (nom. inval.) (assembly GCA_030568835.1). Taxonomy (NCBI): domain Eukaryota; kingdom Fungi; phylum Ascomycota; class Pichiomycetes; order Serinales; family Debaryomycetaceae; genus Kodamaea; species Kodamaea hsintzibuensis (nom. inval.). Next base: position 939,599 of record JAJMJA010000001.1, read on the forward strand.
AGGCTGCAGTCCTTGCGGCTGTTGTAATTGGTGCAGCTGCAAATACAGGAGATGCGGATTCACGTTCATTACTCTATCATACAAGTAGGGTTGTTATACTGTCGTTGTCGATGTCGTTATTAGGAAAAAATTTCGACTTTTTGGTTCTGCACGACATGTTGCTGGTGGTGGAGGAGAGGAGGAGAGAGAGGAGGGAGAGGAGGGAGAGGAGGGAGAGAGGTAGAAGGAGAGGAGGGAGAATGAATAATTGTGTGTGTGAGTTAGAGTATGTGTTAGAGTGTGGCAATGTAAATTGAGAGAACAGTAGTGGTTTTGGATCAGTTAATTTTGTAGACTATGTGGTAGAAAGATCAGTAGATATGAGATCAGTAGAAAGAAAGAGAGAACGGTACTATGAGTTAGTAGATATAAGGTTAATTAGAGAAGGAAGAGAATGCCTGTTTGGTTGGTTTTGACTATTGAGTTGACCAATCCAATTAGTACTCTTATGAAGACGTATCACTATAGTTATCCTTAATCAATATATTGTCTGATCTAGAGTAAAGATTGAAGTAACATAAAGAGAGGAGCACTTGTGAGTCGAGGTAATGTATTCTAGTTGGTTACGTTTAATGATTTCACACTATTGCTATTGTATGACGTCTTGAATGTAGTAGTTTACTGAATATCTGTTGTATCTTGGTCTACTTGTATGTGTTTGATATTACAGTATAAAAGTCAACAATGTAGGATAAAAGTCAATAAGAATTACAGTATATAAGTCAATGGAGAAGATAGTACAGTCTATGGACAGTAGTAACAACAAGTAAAGATTAAAGTCAATATACTTTAACAGTATCATTATGTAGTACCAGAATAAGTTATAGAAGCCAGTAATAGGATGCGAAGTTATATGTACCTCAATATACCACGATTGAAATCTAAAGTATTATACATATAAATCCCTTATTAGTGTATAACTACACTACTTTGAATATCTCCTCCCCAATCTCACTGAACACACACAACTCACTCTATAACTACAACACTCACATCTTAACTTATCAATTTTATATAACTACTCTTTTGTACTTCTTATATTTACTTACAATTGATCTCTTACAGTTCCTGGAACCGTGTCTGCGTTCTGCAAGTAATTGTGGTCTCCAATTCTCCGAGGCTTGAACAAGTGCTGCAATAAGAAACCCACTGCCAATACCAATGACAATACAGCCACAATAATGTAAATCACACCCAAACTCATGTTGCGGCCTCCAAATGTATTGTTTGTTGAGATCACCATTGACTTGGTTCCTCCAAAGATCAGTACAGGGTAGTTGAGACCAATCGATACTTCGTATCTACCATTGGTCATAGGAGTTGTGGTGTTTCTACCGTATAATTTGAAGAAACTGGGCAAACCACTAGTTCGCATCCAGTTTTGCAAGTGTTCGTGGCGAGACAAGTCTGGGATATTGGTATCGTTGTATCCATTAGGGTACTTTTTGTCCCAGTTTGGTGGAGGTACAATATCCAGTGCATTGTACTGAGTCTTCTTGAACTTGTGCTTGCGGTCCGAATCCCATGAGATCCCACGACGTGACATGATATACGTTTCATTGTTGTCACCGTTCTTCGCGTTCAACAACACAGGCATTGAAAAGGTATCATTGAACTCCAGGTTCGCAATGAGTCCACATGGATAAACAATCTTTTGGCCATCTCCAATGTCACGGTGCAGAAGAGGCTTACAATTGTCACTCAACGCGCTCGACGATACTGCTTTTCCTCCCAACTGGTCCAAGTCGTACGAAATCACGTATTTTCTATGGTTCTGGAAGAAATTGGTCAACTGGTAGTATAAGAAAAGAGGAGGCTTGATGGTGGTAGGTACATCAAACTGTACGACACACGTCTGTTGAAGGTCTCCACTGTCGTCAGTAGAATTCTGTAAGCTCCACTGGAATTTAGGATTAGCACTATTCTTGTTGAAATGATAACTGGTATATTTGGAAGGAACATCTTCCAAATCCAGCGGCGCTTGGTAACACTTGGAATAATCAATAGACAAGGTCTGCGTATTGTATGTAGTGAAGATCATAGCGATGCCCAACGGGGCAAAGATAATAGCTATTAAGAAGAGTGTAGGAATCACCAGCAGCGGAGTCAAGATAGGCTGCCATGCCTGCAATCTCTGCTGCCTAAACGCAGTATTTGCAGGTTTCCTAGACTTGGTCTTACGAGTAGTAGTAGGATTGGAGTCTAGAATCTCATCCTCATCGTCCTCCGACTGTCTTCTCTTGCGTAGGAAGTTCATGGTGGTGCTGTTAATTTTGTTTAGAAAAAAGTTAAAGGTCACGAAGGCTTCGCCCACTCGCCGCCCATTCACGGATTATGTTGTGAGGAGTTTGAAGGTAGAAGGTAGGAGTTACGAAAGTTATTAGAGCTTTGAATGCGGTTGGGTGCAATGCAACTGTTTGTTGTCTGTTGGTTTAGAGATGGTGGTAGGTGTGAATGGTTAAAATTGAAGTGTTAGAGATTTATTGAAAATTAGTGATTTTGATGAGGCAGTGATTTTGATGAGTAAGTTGTAGTTAAATTGGGAGGTGTAGTAGGATTGTAATTGGGGAAGGTAATGATATATTATCAGTCAGTGGTCTCAGATTGAGGATGATAGTTTGTAGACGTGTCTCATGATTGGGTTTTGTAGTTTTCATATTATTGTTAACATGTACTCATCAAGGTAAACGAAAAGGAATGTGATATCATTAGGGGAAGAATGATGAATGAAGAATGAATGTAGATAAACAAATTGACATTCAAAGTATACTCTCCAAAGCAAGATACAAAGCAAGATACAATGAATTGACAACTGGTGCTTCTAAAGTCACGTTGACTGAAAAGGTCCCGATTTTGTTTAATGAGTACTTGTAATTCCCAACCAACTTCACATCATTAAGAAGGAATAGGACATTGAATTCAGAATAGATTTATACAACTTGTACTAAAACAGATATCTAATCATGATAATAATACAATGCATTTATTCACTTCTCAGAGTAACATGGTGATAGTGTAGATTATTACGGTATCAGCCATTCTAACAATCTAAAAGTATCATTCTTCGTCTCTTCCAATGGATGCCAATAAAAAGTGTATCATAAACAAAAGCTATAAACAGCATTCTCACTCCCAACTCACTCATTCTACCACTCCACTGTTACTCCAATCTCCTACCTCCATACTTACATCTCTCCTATTACCATCATTTTTGCAGCCATTGATTTGGCTGCGAAAATTACATAAAGTTCTAATGTTAAGTCCACCCTTACACAACAAGCCAGTTCACTAGCACTTACACTATTTCCATGAACACCAGCACTTCACTGGTTATCAAAAACTATTAATTTTATTACACGGCTATATACATTATTCGACTCTGCCCACCTTGGGTTTTCTGATGCTATTGCTGCCGCTCACTTTTTCAACCTTGGCATTGCTGCCGTTGGTACGGCCGACAAACTTCTCCTTAGAGTCCTTGAACTTTTTGAAACCTTCTCTGCTGGTTCCGTTAACATTCCCGACAGCTGGTCCGTATCCCTTTCCACTGTATCCGGCATATCCATTCTTTGATTCTCTAGGCTCTAATGAAAAGGTGATGCCGTCAATGACACCCTCCTTTGCTGTGATCGCTCTCTCTTGTGCCTCGCCCGTGTGGAACTCCACCAATGCAATCTTGTCGCTCTTGTTGAAAACCTTGACTTCTCCAAAGTTCTTGGTGAGGTATGCGCTGATTTTCTCCGACTTCAATTGTCCAACTCCACGCATGTAGATGGGGAAGAATCCTTCGCCTTTTCCTGACTTGCTTGCCTTTGGTGTTGGAGCAGCAGGTTTCTTTGTTGGCTTTGGAGCTGGTTGTTTCGGAGTGGTGGCGACAGTGGCAGTGGTAGGTGGGGTAGTGGTGGTTGCTGTGGCTGGCTTAGCAGTAGCAGCGGCTTGAGAGGCCAACGCAGCCCATGAAATTGGGGCTGACGAGCCAGAGCTGGGGGAGGCAGCTTCATTCTCTTCAAGTTCTACTTCTTCTTTAATTTCTTGTTTAACCTCAGGCTTAGGTTCAGGCTTTGACTCAGGCTTAGGTTCAGATTTTTCAACTTTTTCAGCCTTTTCAGCCTTTTCAGGTTTAGCTTCAACCTTAATCTCTGGGGTTTCAATTTCCTTTACTGGAGTTTCAACTTCAACCTTTTCTTCGATCTTCTCTTCAACCTTCACTTCAGGCTTTTCTTCAATCTTTTCAGGTTTTTCTTCAACTTTGGCAGGCTTGAAATCTTCATAATCGATAAATCTCAAGATATCGTTTGCTACATCAAAAGTGTTTTCCTTTTTGCCTGGAGTCAAGATGAAGGTTTGAGTGAATTGATAGTAAGGAGAGTCATCTTTAGCCCATTCACCAAAGGCAACAATCAAGATATTTTTCTGCAAAGAGACTTCGAAAGCAGCCGAGGTGATGATGATTCTATTGTTAGAGGAAGATTTGACGTCGTCTTGAACAAAGCGACTTTTGATAGCATCAGTGCCTTGAGCCTTATGGACTACTCTCTCGGACAAAGACGAATCAGGGAAAACAGCATGACTGATGGTAGCATTCTGTTGATAAATACGATAGATGGTCTCGATGTTACTGTTGTAGAAATCATAGTAGGAATTAATAAAGTACCAACCAATAGAAGCAGCACGCTCATCGGATAACTCAGCTGAAGAGTTGGCAGCAGGTGCCGAAGAAACAGGAGCCTGCTGTGAAGGTTGAGGTGGTTGAGCAGTGGTCATAGAATGCAGAATTCCAACACGATCTGGCTGGACTTGGATAGTTCTTTGAAATTGAGTTTGATTTGAGTTTGATGAATTTTTTTGGTTTGGTTTTTGAACGACCAGAGGACAATAAGAGAGAGAGAGGGAGGGAGAGTGGAGAGGCAGAGTGGAGAGGCAGAGTGAAGGGATGAATTGGTTGATTTAGTGATATTGAAATTGAATAGAATTGGAATTGAAAATGTTAAGTTGAAGAAGATTTCAATTTAATGATTGAAGTGAAATTTCCAAGAGTAAAGAAGTGAGGCTGAGAGAGGGAATGCTAAAAGTATAGAGAATCGATGAAAAGTGTGAGTTTGAACGAAAGAATATATGAATAGGAAATTGAAGAACTTGAGTGGGGTTGAAACGGTAAGAATGGGCTAATTAGAAATGTTTGAGATGTATAGATAATATGGATATAAGGAGTGTAGATCAGATGATTTTGGAAAATGATATAATAGTTATTATTATTGTTCTTAGTGTGTTTGAGAAGTGTAGAGGCGTTAAATTAAGTGGGGATTCAAGTGTGGAGTATTAAGTTTGATAAGATAATTCAGATTGGTTTTAGAATAGACAGAACAGAAGTGGGTGTGTATCTGCAGCATGCAGATAACAGGCCACAGATCACAAGAGAGGTTATGATGTGTAGAGAGATACGAGTGTTATGAATTAATAGTATAGTTTAATCGTACACTATGGATTTATCATTGATCTGATCTGATCTCTAGAGATCAGAGTGGATTATACAGAGTACTTGTTTGTGGAAGAACACATATACTAGTTAACTATTCGTGGTTACAATACTTGTATAATATGGAGAGTAACGATAAGATCAATTGGTAGAACAGGTACAAGATAAGAGTAACTTCACACAATGAGTATTCAATTGAGTTCATATACAGAAACTCTAACTTGAGTACCTTGTATTAATAGTGTATAATTACAAGCACAATGTACAAATAAGTGCAAGTTTAGTATAAAGAATATGCACAAAGTCTAAATAGACTGTACAATGTACATTGTACACAAGCAGCCTAACCTGAACAACGCCTTCATCACACCCATTCAACGTAGACAATGGAGAAGAGATTTTTGGTTTACTGATTTATCGTAAACCGATTTATTAAGTGTTATAGTTGAGTGTATTGTAGTAATTGAGAGAGCATGAGTTGTGCGAGTAGAGCTTACAATTTCACCAAGCATAAAGCTTCTACTGCATTCTCTCACATTCTACATCTTATCATTATTCAGATACAATCAATATACACCTACCTCCATCTACATCGATCTCCTCATAATCCTATCATGTATCAACTATTTACCTCGCACATCAACTTCCCTCTATCTACTGGCACTCTCTTAACAACTCCTCCAAGATCTTGTTTTCCAAGTCACTCTTGTTGCTCACGCCATTAAAACTCTTGACACCCATTCTGCGTAATACTTCAATAGTCTTGTCTCTTGGGAAACCCATGTTTTCAAACTGTACGACAATCAGGTCGTCGATACCGTACAAGGCCGAGTCACTCAATTCAGCCTTTGCTTTATCATCGGAGGCGTAGATCTTAGTCCAGTACGCTGCTGTTTCATCGAACCCTGCACGGTTAGATAAATAATGCTTGGCCACTTCCGCGTCTTGAGGGTCACTTGGCTCAGGCGACTGTAACAACGATTGCAATGAAATCAACGACGACTTCAAAGTCAAGATCGGAGTCCAGGCATCCTTCAAGATATCAAGACAGATAGCTCCTGTCACAGACAGAATGTTAGGATGATAAATCTTGGTGGCAAACTTCATGATGGGTGGTTTAAATGGATACTCGTTTGGAATGGTAATGTCGACTTGGAATAACCCGCCTTGGTATGGTGTCCCTGGAGGTCCTTTGAAATACCCCGTCAAACGAGTCAAATCATTCTCATTGTTCAAGGTCAACGAAACTCCAGACTGTGAGTCCTGACGACACTCTTCTAACTCCTTGGCGATTCTCTTTACACGGGACATGCTGTCTTGATGAAGAAATCACTTGTATTTTTTTTTTGGTTATGCGAATCTTCAACTTTGAGGTTTGGATTTGAGGTTGTGGTTGAGGTGGAGGTATGTACCGGATGTACGCTTTTATTGTGTGTGTAGACTCTTTGCTATGTAGAGTGGGTATTAAGGGTTATTTTTATCTACATATTTCACCTAATTCTCTTCTTATTCATCTCCTACTCATGTCCTTGCTTCATTATTAAAACCCTATTTCCGTTGACTCTTAACATCTGATTATATTACTCATATATGATTCATCATATCCATTGACCTCAACCTACTCTCTTCTTAACCTCACCTCTATAATCTTATCTTATTCATCATATTAACCCCTTCATCCCTCATCTTCTCCTCTCTTACTAATCTCAAATCCCTTCTCCTTCGCACCCCTACAATGACTCATCAATACCGTAATAGGTCAAACGACCCTTCACCATTTAATACAATAACTACTTTACATACTTAATATACATGTCATAAACTTCAGACACTCACCCTTTTCCCCCCTTATTCTCCTCTTACATTAACAGCCAATGCTTCAAAAACTCCCCGAAATTCCGGCGCTGCTTCCTTAACAAACGGCAACTCGAAAAATCCAAACTCCTCATTCTTGATCAACTCCGTAAACACAATAGTGATACCCCATGGGTGTGGTTTGTTCACCATACTTCTTTCTAATAACACTCTTGTGATCAACTCTTGTACTTCTAATTGTCCTTGTGCTCCTCCAGTCCATGCTGTTGTCAGACTGAAAAACATCAATACAATACTGACAAACCAGTGTGTGTGGCTGTTAGGGTACCTCAACTGGTTGGCAATCGCACTGATCATATGGAACTTGAACTCAAGTGTTCCTTGGTTCATCAAATCAGTCAAAAGTGAGACTTGTGACGACTTGGTGTTGAATGCTCCGTCGCTTTCGGCAACTGCAGACATACCCACATGCAATACCAACGCATTGATCAACTTGATATTGTAGTGAACAACCTCAACTCCGCCGCCAACCTCACTAGCTTCCTTAGGTTGTGCCAACTTCATTCCTCCGTAAATGCTACGCATCAACGCTGGTGCTGGGATCCGCAAAAAGTTTTCAACTGGCTTCTTTAATCCAACCTTGACTAAATCCTCTACTGGCTTGTACTCAACCAATGGGGCCTCGCCAATCTCAGCAAGACGATTCACCTTTAATCCTTGTGTGAATGGATCAGGTACAACAACATCGCGTGGTGTTGCTGACAACACAATACTACGCAATTGTACATAACTGCTTGGAATAGCAGTCACCAACTGGTAATGGCATTGAACCAAAAACTCAGGGTAGTCATGATGCAAACCAACAAAGATACGGTTGATTGCACGGAAAATCACATTGATCACGTCATTGTGAACATTCTTTGCATACACAGATTGGAACTTCAACACCGCACTGAACAACCTGATCACACTAGTATACCCTTGGTTCTCTGGGAGCTCCAAGAGATTTGGCAACAACAAACGGTGGCCAACCAAGGAGATCCATGCAAATGTAAATCCAGGATAAACCAAAGGCTGCAACGAATTAAGCGCATCAGCGATAAACTGATAGAACTCAACGTCCAAGTCCTTACTGGCATTCTCGTCATAGATCAGAGCGTCGCTCCAGCTAGCCAACAATGATGAAAAGAATCTAAAGTAAGCACGTTCATTCCACTGTTTGGCAGCTTCATGGTCATTAGTCAATGATAACATAATAATGCTTACAATCTTCCTCATATAATCCATCGAGTCGTCACGGTTCTCAAACTTCAACACAATCTTGACAATCAAAATGGCCAAGGCATCAACAGCCAAATAGGTTTCGTGTTGTGTTCTTGTTCTCAACTCGTGCTCAGTACTAAAGGCTGTAACGGAAATCTCAATCGCAGCCTTAAAGAATGTTCTAAAGTACTGTGGGTTCGTCAAGATCTCGGCTTCTAATAAACCTTCAATAAACTGTCTCTGCAAATCATCAGTCTTTTCACCATGTGTGACAAGCTTGACCCATTCGGCAAATACATGACCCATTTGGTAATACAACTGGTTGCTTCCATTGAATCTGGCAGTAGCCAACAACTCAAACAATTGATCGCGAGCAGCTGTAGCTTCCTTGTGCTCCTCGCTGTCGTCACCAACATACTTGGACAATGCATCCAAAGTCAAACCAAACTCGCTGCGAAGGGCAATTGGACGCAACTCATCAGAGCTGTAGATGTTTGTCAATAATGTAGCGGCAAATTTAACTACAACAGGGTTCTGTGATTCTAAAATCAACTTGCTCACAGAACCATCCAACTTAATAGGTTGCACCAATTGAACCTTCAACAACGAGAAGATAACAGACATGTTGAATTTACGTTGGTCAGACAGTTGTACAAGCCACCAAGTCACATCCTTAGCTGTTGATGGTGAAAACTCACACAACTTGTCCAAAATAACAACGTAAATTTCATTGCTCATTGGGTTCTCATTCACTTGTGTAAAGAGACAGTTGACGGCATACTGAGCTGCCTTCAATAACAACTCAGGGAATTTCAAAGCGTTACTTTGTGCAATAGCCAACGCTTGGCTCAACACAGCCATGATCGGATGTGTAGGCTCAAGGTTGGTCAACTTGGTTTCAGTAACTTCACTTAACAACTGGATTGCCTTGTCACAGTGTTGAGTAAACGCATTAAAGAGCTGTTCAAACGAAATCACCTCTTCAGGTAAGATCAACAGGTTGAGTTTTCCAACCTCTGGTCCTACTGATGCGGCTGTAACTGCTGCGGCTGCTGCACCGGCAGGAACAACCTGTGCTTGAGATTGAGCAGGTTGTTCTTGTCTTGCAGGTGGAGTATTTGAACCAAAGGTTTCGTAGATACGCAATTGTTGTGCACTCAAACCGTTGGCATTCAATCCAAGTGGTTCAGGCAAGTTCAACGCATACTCGGAAGTTCCATCTTCGACATATCTGTCGTTGGTGTTTTGTTCACGAGCATGTACGTAATTCTGCATCTTTTCATCAATCAATTCGCTGATATTGTCTGCTGCAATACGGTCAACAATGTCAACACACAATTGAACATTGGCTTGAACAGCAACACTCAACTCGGCCAATGGTGCGTCCACAGGATTTCCGCTCAAGATCTGCAACATAGTTGCTTCAATCGTCTCAGACAATAACTTACGTCCGCTTGATGCAACCATAATACGGGACAACTGTTGGGCCATGTTCTGGTAGTTTTTACGGAACTTGACTGGGTCCTTTTCAGTTGCGAAATCCTTCTTAATAAGAGCTTCAGTTGTGGTTAATACAGCTTCAGATACTCTAGTCAAAATAGGAATAGCACATTCTCTCACAGATCTTGCCAATGAAGCTTGGAAAGCTCTTCTCAAGTTGGCATTTTGAGTGAAAATACTGTTACCGTTGAGCGAACTGAAGGAAGTGTCCAAGGTTTGTTCACCAGCAGCAGCAACAGGTTGTTGTTGTAAGCCACCAAGTTGAGAAGCAAGAGCATCGCCAGGAATAGTAGATTCTTGGGCCAACGCACGTGCTTGATCAATTGGTTCTGTTGACTCCAACGCCAACCCAGCCAAGTCGTTGGCCAAGGTGACTGTCTCAGGATGAATACCAAACATTGCAGCCAAAGCTGATGGATTAGGGTTGTGGCTACGAATCAAAGTCAGCGCTTCGATATCCTTGACCTTCAAGTCAAACGCACCCAACAAAACCTCAATTTCAAAGGTCAACATGAGACTCAACTCGGCACATTCGTAAAGTTCAGCCAATACCTTGATAACTCCCAACACCCATGGGTTGGGTGGACGGAATATCTTCGAGTACTTGGCTTGGTCTAAGATCTTACAAACAAATGGAATGATAAACGTCAACGTCTTAAAGTCAAAAGCTTCAACAAGCAAGAACTTCAACGCAATCTGGTCTCTTCTCAATGGTAAGTCATTAGCCAAAGTGATCTTTCCTAACCAAGCTCCCAAGTTTTTAAGTTGGTTCTTTTCAATGGTTGAATCCTTAAAATTACGAATGAGTCGTTCAACTTCTCTCAATGAAACATTCAACGTGTACTCAAAGAAAATTGGGTTATCAAGAGCTTTCACCAAGTTACCGTACAATTCGTGGTTGTTAGGTTCAGCCTTGGCTCTATCAACAACCAAGTAGTTTGCAAACCAGTAAAAGTACTCTTCACGTAACAACTCCTTGATTTCGTCAGCCTTCATACTGGATTCAGTCATGTTGTTAACTAAAAATAACAACTTGTCTGATACTGCTTCGCCTGGTTCTTCCTGCTTGACGTACCCTCCAATATTCCTTTCGGTTACAGTGATAGACTGGTACTTTGGTCCACTTTCTGGAGTAGGAGTCACTACTGGTGCACCACATGGAATACCATTTGCTGCGTCTTGGACTATCTGGTACATCTTGGCGTGGCTCGACAATGAACGACACTCCAATAAATGCTTACAGTACATTGGGTACTCGTGCAACCGTGACTTGAAGTTGTACAATGATTGCACTGCAAACTTGAACAATGGAGAGTCTTGTGGCTGATTACATGATTCCCAAATAAAGTTCAATGCAACAGTTAAGGTTGTTCCTTGGATCAAGTCCTTCTCCAACAATGCTCCAAAGAGTAAGGAGGTTGAGGCTAAAGCAGACAACGGATACTCAGAGAAGAAACGGTATTCATCAAGTAACGAGTGGATCATACACGCAAACACATCTTGCTTATGTGGTTCATCGCTCGTCTTCATGTTAACCAACATGTCAACAATCTCCTTGATCTCTACCTCCTTGTTGTACATCTTTGAGTAGTATGCCTTCATCTCGGTTTCAACATTGGCAGGGAAGAAGTTCGACACTTCTGCATTACGCAAAATGGCCTCATCATGTCCATTTCCAAAGTTGATTAATCTTGGATACGTTGTCAATAACAACAACTGAAGGTTTTGTAACTTGTCCGAGTCAATCAAACCTTTACTTGACTTGATCTTCTCCAACAAAAAGTAGACATCTGGAATCTTCAAGATCTTGTAGTGGCTAGCAGGTTGTGGCTGTTGTTGTTGTTGACCCTTCTCAAAGTCCTTCTGCGCACGTTCATCCATCACTTCAACTAAAGAGTGGTAGAATCCAGTCTTGTGTGTTGCATCCTTGATCTTGGTTTCTACAATTGACTTGTAGTCAAAGTTGTGAAGGGAAGTTTCAACAAGGAACTTGACGTAGAACTTGAGGTTGATGTTCCACAAATTACTCAAGAGTTCGTCCAACAACGATACCAGACTAGAGTAATGCAAAATCTTGTTGATACACTCGATGCTTTGTCTGTTTGTGTAGTAGTCAATCAACTTGGTGATGGCAAGTTGTACGTCCAACTCCTTAAACGTCTTCAACACCTTGGGCAACGCAGGACTATCATTGTCCATTAACAATGCAAATAATGTGTCCACCAAGTCAGCAATAAACTGTGTTTTTTCAGGGACAGTCAAGGCTGCTGAGATCAAGTATTCAGGGAAAACTCTATAGTCGTGTTCAAACACTTGGTTCAAGTATGCATTGAGTTTTTGATCTTGTTCATTAAGCAGTTGTTGCAGTTGCAGTTGGATCTTTGTCAACACCTGCAATTCTAATTTTCCTACGTTGACAAACTTCAAGATATTTCTTCTTGGAGCTTGTCCTGGAGGTGGAGTGATTTCAGGCTCCGCAGCTTCTTCGTCAAAGCAAAGTGTCAAGTTCTTCAGCGCACTAATATCATAGCCACCTTGTTGTGGGTCCATGGTTTGTAATATATACAATAAGGTTTTGCTGAACCACCATTCGTAGTTCAAAAAGATGTCGATGACACCTTGTTTGAAGTCTAAGGATGATAAGAACTGGGTTATGCTGCCGACACTTGGTTGCACGTTTCTCTGTGCAGAGTCAAACAAGTTTTCGTGAACGTGTGAGAAAACCAGGTACCAATTGATGGTGAATTTGGCTTGTTCATCTATGAAACGGAAGCATGCTTGTAATTGAGCACCTTTAGCGTTAGCCTCGGGCAAGTTAGTTGCAAATGTCAATCCACTTGATAAACCTTGTGAGGTTGGGATCAATATTTCAGACATTATAAGAGCAATGCTCAGGTCGATTTCAGTAGGCTTGATCTGTAAAAGACTTGGGAGTAACTTCTCAGGCAAGAGGTTCTCTGGTCCAATCTCCATTAACAATTCTTTGAAGGACATGTTTAATATATTACGGAAAAAGCGGTTGATGGGTTCAATGTTCGATTCAAACGCTTTGAGGGAGCTTAAAGTAAGAAGCTTCTGTACAAATGGAAAGAACGGTGTGTTTAAAATGTAGTCCAAAAGTAAATCCCAGTTATAGTTTTTGGGAAATTGGCGATTCTTTATGTGGTTGAGTAAAAGAAACGAGTTTTGGTAGATGAATCCTTTAACAATGTCACTAAATGAGTGGAATTTGATAAGAAGGATGAATGATAAGATAACGTCGCAGCCGAATTTGGTGACGAAAACGATGATATTAAAGTATAAGTCTTCTTTGATACTTGCACTGAAGAATTTAGTTAGTGGTTCAAATAAAACTTCGAGTTGGTTGAGATCTTTTGCGATTAAGTCGAGTTCTAATTTGAGTAATGATTCGACAGGGGTGAGGTCTGCTGCTGGTGTTCCTGGGGTTGTTGTTGTTGTTGTTGTATTTTCTTTTTCTGATTGACCTTCGAATCTAGAAAAGGAGACGTAACTAAGGAGTTTTTCAAAGTAGTTGCTGATAACAGTTGTGTTTTGTTTTTGTTTGTCTAAGATAAAACGGATCTGTTTAGCGTGTGAGTCAAATGAGTCTTTTGTGACGGTGGTGACGAGGATAGATAATTGGTTGATGTATACCTTAGTTAACTCTGGGTCTTCTTGTTTGTTTGAATCCTTCTTGGTGGGGTCCTGGTCTCTATTGCCTACGACGATGGACTCTGTGCTGGGATCGCGTGGGGAGGGTGTTGATTCTTCTGGATGGCCCAATGGGCTTTCGACTGCGGATGAAGTCACGATTTAAAGAATTAACTGGATTTTTGGAAATTACGTATTAATTGATGGAGCTTTGAGTTCAATACATCAATAAATAGTAGACAGATTCAAAAAAACGGTTGTCGATGGTGTGGTTGGAATGGTTTCTTGATGATCTTGAAATCAAAAAGCACTTATTTTTGATCTATATATGATGATCGATTGGGATATACTCTGTGGATACAATAGTATATTATGCAATTGATTAAAACCGTAAGTTATGCTTATTAATGTACAATAGATCTAATCAGTAGTCTAATGTAGAACGATATGGTTATAAAACAACAGATGAAGGAATTGGTTGCCGATTTAAAAGTGGCCACCAAAAATTTTTTTTAGGGAGAGAGGGGAGTTACCCGGAAATCGAGTTGGTGTTGGTGTGTTGATATGGGGGAGAGAGGGAGGTGGGTAGAAGGTGGCGATTGGGAGGTGGTGATGGACTAAGGTTGATGCACTATGGGATGGACTATGGGATGGACTAAGGGGGTGATGGTGATAGGGTGTGGGTAATAAATATGTGGGATATGTATTTGAATAAGAGTACTGATTGATTAGTGATGAGTGATGTAATATTACTGGTTGCTATTAGATGAAGTGAAGAGTGATGATTATATTGTAGAGTATACGTTAAGTGTGTATGTATATATATATATATACAGCAGTGCTATGATTAGGAGAAGTTAGTATAGTATTAATGGGTAGTATACATGTATTATTTCTTGGTTATGATGTAGTTGTTCTTCTACTGTTCTTGTAGTACTTTTTCGTAAGGCTCATTTTTATATGGTTGCAAATACAATCGTAGTCAGAGATGATACAAAGTATACCAATAGATGAATAGAATACACTATTAAATTCATATACATATACATTATATACTATACGTTGAATAGATGCATGTACTTTGAATAAGGGTTATACTACTTATCTGTTCATTTATCCAAGTATTATTCAGTGGTAACCCTATAGTTTTATTGCTGGTTGAATACCAAATTGGTGAACCGATTGTCAAGTACGTTACAATTATATAATAATCACAATCCGATCTGAACCTTGGAGTTGATAATAAAGATTATAGATTGAGTTGGTGATCATGTTCATCTTCAGTTTGTGGCTTGTCTTTAACTTGTCTTTGTCTGTGACTTTTCTTGACATCTTCTCTTTTCTCTTTACCAGCCTTTTTCTATAGTATTAAAATTATTATTCACTAATGATCTCTCTATTGATCTCTATTGATCTCAGATGTGATGTGACGCCTTCAGATTATCCTTAACAATACGCCCATCATATTCTAACATTCACATAACTCCATAACAACTCAACTACCATTTCATGCCTCTCTTTGTCTAATAATATTCATCTCAATACTAAGTAGAAGTTACTCAACTACAAATAATTTAATCCATTTATCATTCAATACATAACCAAAAAATCCTTAAATACATTACACCTCAACAATCTTTGCAATCTCACTCTTCAAGTCCCTACTCTCTTCAGTATCATCACCAATCATTTCCCATGCCTTCTTCAATAATATTCTCATATTTTCTTTCTCAACATCGACTTCTTCTTCTATGATTTGTTCTTCTAATTGCGTCTTTTCGTAGGCTGATTGTTCTGTTTCTGTTGGTGGTGATGCTGTACGTCCCGTCAAGTATGGGAACTTCAAGTAGTCTGAAAAGTAACCTCCAGTGGCTGCAGCCGTCTTGCTGGCTGTTTCTTGCAGACTCGTTTCACTGATATCTGAGTAGATCGAGTCCAATTCAGATTGTGTTGCGCGTTTAGGGTTCGAAAACACAGATACACTCGATCTGTTGATACTGCTGTTGACAGAACTATCTGATCTGAATCTAAATGCCAGTGATGCAGTTGATGATGGTGGAGCTGCAATTTCAGCAGGCTGTACTGCCGAGAGAATCGAAAAGTTCTTGATCTTGTCAACCAAGCTAGGTGCAGCAGTACATGATGGAGAGGACGTATCAATAGGATCGGCTTCCAGGCCGAAAAGTGACTCGTCCCAACTTAACAATAAGTCTCCAAAGAATAAGTCAAGGTCGTTGATCACGTTACCCCACTTGGATTCATTTAACATGTGCTGGTAAATCACCTCTTCATCTCCCTTGTCCAAGCTCATCAAAATAGGTTTGTTGATCACCAAGAGCCCCAAGGAGATCTTGAATAAGCCAATTTTCCATCCTTGGATAATGCAAAAGTCCATGATACGGTTAACAATCGATAAGTCTGGCGAGTGTGATGAGATGAATGACATCCACCACTGGTATAAGAATGCCTGTAATTCAACAAACGAAGTCAAGTGCGTGTATAAGTCCTTGTCTACTGTTTTGAGGAGTTCCAAGAACTCATCGTGCCATTGTTGTAAAGTATCAGACATGGTTGATGCTGTGAAGATGTCACGCAATTCATATTCAGACTCCATGATGGAGACCAAACAGTGGAAAGTTAACTCGCTGTTGTCATGAAAGTGGTAACATAACACACCCACCAAGAATAACAATCCTTGGCAGTAACCCAACTCGGCATCATAGTTGGCATAGACATTCAAAATGGTCGACAAGTTTGTGATTGTCGATTCTTTCTTGAAGAAGCTCACTGTAGGGAAGGTTCTGTTCAAGTCTTTGCTGATCTGTTTGGAGATCTCTGAGTTGTACAGGTGCTGGAAGTTGGTGAATACCAAGTTCGAGGTTTGTGGGATCTTGTTGGTGTTGAGTAAGAACAATTTCTGCCATACCAAAGATCTGATTTGGTTAGGGACCCCTTGTTTCAAACAAAGAAACTCCGTATAGTTTGGCAATGAGTTGATGGTACGTGTTGGATTGTTGATAAGTGCCAACCAGTACGATTTCTCGAGTTTTGAGTAGATAATCGACTTGTTTTTGATGTGTGCTTTACAGCACGATTGGTATAATGATTCTTCAGTGAGAGATCTACCACATTTGGAGCATGTGGTGAACTCATCTTCAGTGATCTTATAATTGCTGAACAAAGTATCTAAGTCATCCTCGGAAAATTCATCCTGGCTGTTGTTACCTTCCTCGTTATCATAGTAGGCACCTCTGGCACATTCGATTTTGAGAGCCAAATTCAGAAGAAGGATCCGGTTGGTACCATCTGTGGATTGTCTAAGCGATTCTTCAAACTCCAAGAGTGATTCGTAATCGATATTCATAGTATGGGTATTTGGATCTGTTTTCTATAGTTAACAGATATCACAATCTAGATGTGAATAAATGTGTCAATCTCTTGATTTGAATAACTCTAATATCAGTTCAACTGTCTATTAATGGGATATTCGTATACGTATACCAACTTTAGTATAGTATTACCAACACTATGTAACTTCTAAGTTCAATTGGTGTTGTAAGTAAGTAGGTAAATTATCTATCAGTAAAAGATTTCTTAGAATCTAACAATCAAAGATAAAACCAATAAAGGAATGTGAGTAGTTGGAATTAAGACGATAAAGGATCTAAACCTGTAAAGGAAAGTATATAGTTGGTTGACAGTGGGGACTGAAGAAAAGAGTGTTGTCAATTCTTGTTTTGGGTGGTGTTTTTTTTTTTATATACGCACTCTGTTCCAAAATATGCTTGAAGAGGAATTTTCAGCTTGAGAGATTACTATTTTAGGTAACGATTGAGGTGCAGAATAAGGAGAATGGGGTTGTCAGGAGGTGTCATTTACTGTTGATTGTTGGTGAGGTGGAACACAAGAGTTGAGTATGTGGAATGCTCTTCTATTAGACCCGGTTGTGGTTAAGCCAGTTTGTTGGAGAGAAGGAATTTGTAGTATTATCTTTTGTGAATGTTTTAGTTTGTGCTCGTCAGTAAGGTGGGTGTTATTCTACATATGTTTGTGTGTTCTTGATCTAAGGTGGAGGGAAGTGGAACAAAAAGGTATTGAAACGCTGGGCTTAAAGGTACATTCTGATGTGTTGCTGGATTAAAAGTTTGTTTAAGGTTCGAGAAGGGTTAGGAGAAGTCGGATTATTTCTTGTTCAAGGGTTATTAAATGTATGATCGAGGATTGATGACTTGAGAATTGAAAGGTTATATCTGATGGGGGTTGTGTGAAATGAGCATTAGAATGAAACTTAAGGTTTGTATTCAATTAAATCGTAAGATATCATCAGACTTCAATCATGACCGACCGAGGTGAATTTGGAATTTGCCTACTTGAGGCTGACAATTGACTATCAGCCTCGTATGGAATTGGAATTGTGATTTGTTATCATCGTAATTTGGTAAGTACTTCTGACCCTTCTGTATTCTGAACACGGAGATGTTTATTTACATGATAAAGTATAGACGTTTCAAAGTTTAGCTTTTGGTTTCGTCATAGATTAAGCTGAATTTCAGTACATTCTCTTAGGTCCTTTGAATACTTCTTGGTTGAGCCCCTCGCCAATAACCTTGTTCTTTAAGCCACTAAGTTGCTCCTCCTCCTCCTTCCTCCTCGTCCCTCCCACCCTTCTTCCTCCTTTTTAACTCTCCATCCCTCCTCAGACCTCCTTAAACTAAATGGCTCCAAATACTAATTTGGAATAATTACACGGTACAAAAAGTACTCGTGTTTTGTGATTACAACAAACACAACCGTCTTCCAATACTTGGAGAACAATAAAATGTTTGTATTGTTCGATATATGGAGATGACACGAGCGTCACAAAGCTCTTTTTAAAACATGCTGCAAAATTAGTCTTGAATTGGGTTAGCACATATACCTTTAGTTGGAATGTTCTTTTGGTATGTGATTTTTAGGAATTGTATGATGCTGGTATGTCTTTAGTTTTTGTAAGTAGTGAGGTTGATTAATTGGTTACGGATGATCGGTATTGTTTGAGGAGATTATGAACTATGACAATGGTATGTTTGAAGATGCTGGTTAATTGAAGAATTGGGACTTGAAGTGTTGTGTGGGTGATGAGGGTGAAGTGGGCACGTGATTACTTTTAACTCTTAATCTGTTGATGAAAAATGTAATGTGCACGTGATTATTAATTAACTCTTAATCTGCTAAAGAGAGGTGTAATGATAGAGTATATTAGAGGATTCATTTGGTTAGTGAAGTAGGTATTATAATTAATGGGAACTATTAGAACAGAAGAATAGAAGTATACTGTGCATACTTAATTTCTACTCTCTCCAATCTTAAACTAAACTGCCGATAAACACAACCAATCAGAAGCTGTGCCAATCAACTTATCAATCACATACCAATCACAATCTCCGTCTCAACCTCCATCTCAATCTCCATCTCAAATAATCTACAAAGTCAACCCTTACCCAACTCATAGCTCACAAAATCATGTCTTCTTCTTACTCATCTCCACCACTCAAATATCAAATATCAAATATCAGAAAGATCTAAAAGTATAGAAAAACTCATCTCCAATGGTGTACTACTTCAAAGCTAAAGTTCAATCTGAGCTAGATGATTTCGGAGGGGATGACTTGAAAGAAGCAATCATCTATATGGGTAAAGATAAGTTTGAGAATGATCCACTCATTAAACATTCTAATCCTAAGAATATATGGTTTCATGTTGATAACCATTCTTCAGCACATTTGTACTTACAGTTGACAGAAGAAGAATTAGTATCCTTCACTCACTTTGATACGTTTGAGATTCACCCTGACATATTGGCTCAGATAGCACAGCTCACCAAAGCCAACTCAATCAAAGGTAACAAGCTCAATAACATCACTGTCATATACACTCCAGTGGATAACCTCGTTACAAACGGATCAATGGACGTAGGAACTGTTACATTCCAAAACCCAAAGAAAGTAAAGAGAGTTAACGTCACCAAACGTGAAAACTTGATCATCAACAAATTGAATAAAACCAAAACTGAAGTAGATATTGAATCATTCAAAAAGGAACAAGCTGATTTGGTCAATGTGATAACTAATAAGAGAAAAGCTCAAGAAAGAGAAAATGAAGCATTGGAAAAACAATACGCTGCTCAAAAAGAGTTTAGTAAAGACCCATACAGTAATTTGTATACTGATGAGAGTATGCAAGGTCGTTCTAATGAGATGAGAAACGAGAATTGGGTTGAAGATGAGTTTTGGTAAAAACAAATGAAAACTTCTCATGTTATCCATAATCTGAAATAATTAATATCCAATCTAGTTATGGCTAATCGTTTCGTAAATATTCAATTTCTCATTCCATTCAAATACAATATTGAAGAGTTCATTAATTCTCACTTATGCACACACGATACTTCTCCATCCATTATACATCTAATCTTCATATAATTTCTCAACTCATTTAGAACTTGAACCACATTAATTCGTATGATCTTTCACTTTGACTCCACTCACCTTTCTCACCTTCTCACCTTTTCACCTCACCTATCTCTCTCTACTCCACTCCACTCCACTCCACTCTACAAACGTCTATAGTAGACCTTTTATTATCTTTTATGTAACTAAGCATCCATGTTCACAGGGAATTTACCAGCAGCTCTCTGGTCATCCCACTTCTCAACCCAATCAAGAGGACACAAGGAAGTGAATGTCTTGAAGAAAATCTTGCATGGTTCAAAGTCTTCGCCCTTTACGCTAACACACTTGTGGTAGTCAATGTACGATTGAGCACAGTGCTTACTTTGGTTTTGGTTAGGGAATCTAGCGTCGAATTGTGGGGTCTCGAACTTGAAGTTGTCTGCGTCAATAGCCATTGTGATGTTGAATGTTCGTTATTTCTAGGACTTGAAGTGTATATATATTTTCGGTATCTTACGATTTTGGGTGGATTTTTCGAAAATTTCTGGTGGGTTTTAATTGGTAGATGGTCATGTGATCTGTTATGTTTAGTGGAGAGATGAATAGAGGGTGGACTGTTTGGTGAAAGAGTGGACTGAGTATGAATGTGAGGTGTTGTTAATTGTTGTAATTGTTGTAGAAGTGGGAAGAAAGTTTAATTTATGGATTTGTAAGTTTAATAGTTTTACATTTTAATGGTAATAGTTTTGATATATATTTCCTCTTCTATACTCATCTCTCTTTAGAAGGTGAAGTATATGTTAATCTTTACTGTCCTTGTTGTTTGATACTTATTATTATCATTATTCTATAAATAACCATTATTCTTTAATTCCTGTGTTCTTTTCTATCACTGCAGAGACCATCCTTCTCCTAGCTTGATCTCATGCTTTTCACCTTTGAATAATATCACATACATCACTGGGATGATATATTCTTTTGCACCTTTCAAGCTCTGCTTTTCCTGTTCAATCTCTTCATCAGTGTATTTTGATATCAATGCGTCGTCATCTTGTTCAATTTTCTTCTTAATTATACTAGTTTTATTGGGATTTATCAATGACTTGTGTGAAATAACTTTATTATACTGTACAACTTCTTCAACTTTGGTCTTTGCAATCTCTAAAACACTTATGAGTTTGGGAATTCCTTTTGATCTAGCTACCAAAAGTACACTATGCTGGGGACCAGTATGACTAGACTGGAAGTACAGAATTACTTGCTCGATTCTCTTATTGATTGAATCATTCTTCAGTATTATGATAGTCTTTTTGATCTTTTTCAACTCACTATTACTCTCAATGCTTCTACTGACTTTCTGGATCTGCTCTTCAAATACCTCACGGTCCTCATCTTTACGCTTCTGATGCTCTTGAAGTTTAAACTCCTCTGCCACTATACGTGTAGCTTGGCTTGATGTGATTTCTGACATGTAATTGATATCTCAAAAAAAGTTAAAGAAAAATTATGAACAAGAGGAATTTAGTGGGTGGAAGATAAAATGATTTGCTGATGAGTAAACAAGCTGCTACAGAATTCTGTAGACTATTGGAATTCACCATCTCAATATTATAATTGAATTGTTTTTGAAATGATACTAGAAATGAACATTTTACAAGTAACAAGAGTAATTCTTAGAATTGCAAGTACTAACTGAGAAGCACCAAAATACAAACCTTCTAAACCTAGATTCTATGATTGCTTAAATGTGTGTGTACTACACGATATTCAATTAAATAGGTCTACATTACCTACATATCATTTCTCACAATTATCTCTTCAAGCTACTGTTCTTGCTGGTGCTTTTCGACTTGCCACTGCTCCTTGAACTATTGGTACTGCTATTATTTAGATATGTAGTAGTTGTGTCGAGATCGCCGTACCGACTAGAAGTCCCTAGACTCATTAATCCGTTGAATTGGATTGTATCCATCATCTTTTGCTGAGATGCTCTCAATCTCTCAGTAGAGGTGTTTCTGTTGATTGGTCTTGGGATGTGGAAAAAGGCTTTGGGACCTCTTCTTGTAGTGGCGTGCTGTTGTAGCAATTGCTGTTGGTGAAGTTGTAATTGATGTTGTTGCATGATAATCTGTTGTTGGAGAGCATAAGGTGTGTTGGGGTGTGCTTTTGTCTGTGCAAGCATGTTTTGTAGGTGCTGTTGCTGTAGCTGGATCTGCTGGAGTTGTTGGTTATATGTCAAAGGTGAAACTTGCAAAATGGGTGCAAAAAAAGTGGCTTGAACTGGTTGAGGTTGCATTTGTTCATGCTCTTGCGCTTTGTCTATTACCTGTTGGGGCTCGACAACTCTCAGTTCTGAAGTTTCTTGCGGTGAGGTTGGTTTAGATGTTGTTGTGTCATAAAACTCTTCTCCATAAGTTAACTTCTCAGTCCCAATCAACAAATCTTGAATTTGCAGATCAACAGATTCAGTATCACTCTCCTTATCGTATACAATCTTACTCATATAAACCACTGGGTTGAGAACAAACAGTTTATCATGAGTAGGAACCAGCGGTCTTGGAATACAAGTGAAGGGTGGAAAGTTCATCATATTCCTCTCTGGAGTGATCCCATTCTTAATAGTATCCAATTGAATAAATGAGTTCACATGACTTTTAGCTTGGAATAGTACTGTAGGTTTCAACCTACCGTTCAAGTCTACTCCATCTCTAGTTGATTTCAACTTACTAAGAAAGCTAAAGATCGATTCTAAAAATGGTACCTTTAACTTGAGCGAATCTGACTTGTTCAATAAATAGAGGAACACACACAAGAGATCGTTTTCTTGTCCTTGACTGAAAGCATAGAACTCCTTGTTGGAGTCAATGAATCTGGGCAAGTATGGTTTACTCAAAAAGATTCTTCTCCTTTGTCTAGTCTTTTCGATTTCCACTTTAACATGGTGGTCTAATAGTAGTTTTGGGTCTTGGTTTCCAAAGTTACAGGCACCGATTTCATTTGAAATAGAAAGGATTTCCTTGAATAGCCCTTTCAAAACAGGTGCTACTGTCCTATCTTTTGCCATTATCTCCAAGTATGGTTCCTCGAACACAATTGCGAGTGCATGGAAGCATGTTTTATTGATGAGGCCCGTCCATATTGCGTTTGATATGTTTCGTTCTTGCAGAATGTTGACGTTTTTTGCACCCAATATTCTTCTCAATGTGGATGTAATCGAATCCAATGTTGCGTGATTGTTTGAAGTTACTGCGTCTTCAGTTCCTATTGTGATACTGAGTTCATTATTCATCAACTGATATGAATTTGTTCTCCCATCCACAAGTCGATAATCAATTTCAGAATACACCAGAACAACCAAGTTCAGGCCGAAATACTTTTTTATCAATTCTACCTCTAGAACATACCCAGTGCTGTCGAAAAGGATCATACTAGACGCTGTAATCACCCTGCCAAAAAACAGCTGGGATGCTTGCAAGAAGTCAACGAACTTTGAACCAAAGAAAATGTAATCATATCTCAACCCCAGAGTCTCATTATTAGATATCAAAGTTGAAAGCTCTATCAAGTTAGAGATGGTTAAGAATGGCGTGAACTCAATAACCTCGTTTGAATTGAATCCGTAGATTCTCCGGCTCTTATTACCTGAAACATAATTCTTTTCTGTATAAGGAAGTAATGTCACTTTCCAGCTAGCTTTCGAAAGTGCCAAAGCCACATGGAGAAGTGTAGGTGAATCTCCTATTATTAGAACGTAAGGTTGATATACTTGAGCCATTGAACTGTCCAATCTTAGTGTTAGAGAATGGATGCAAAAAGTTACAGAATGGGCTCAAGTCAGAAAAAAAAAATTGTTTACAAACGCAAGGGCACGCCAGGGAAGTAGCTGAAGAAATCACATGGGCTGTAGACACGTAAGGGACGAGCACACATGAATCAATGTGTCAAACATGAATATCCATGTACTTTTGTTGCAATAAGTTTAAACTCAGGGATAAATATGTTGAAATATTGGTAATAGAGGATTGATCAATACAAATAAATTAGTGAGAGATTTAACTACATTCTCGCTAAATATAAATTATATATTGAGTAGATCAATAATTCTCGGTAAAATTTAGTGAATCTGAATCGTAGTAAAGTAAATGAATTAGGTTGAGAATCCAACTAAAGCAATCCCAATATGTAACATTTAATAACGCTCTTTCAATCTTCCCTCCATACACTAACCCCACAACGCCTCTATACTACCCCCAATAATACTCCAAGTGTTGTAGGTTACAGTTTCCATCTCAATCGTATACTGTGCAAAGCTGGGGAGATCAAAACCAACGAAAAAAAAACAGCACACCAAAACAATCAAATCAAAACCTTCCAAGCCATCCGAATGTCACAGAATATTGACGAGAGATTGACTCTCGAGGTGACCACCTTGTCGACCAAGTTGGTTACTGCAGTAGCGAAACTGCTGGAACTCGAGGAAACTGTTTTGCATCTTCATCGTGAGATTGCCACTGCCAAAGCTACGAATGCTCGGCTTACTCAATATCAGGAGTGGTATCGTACTATGTTACCAAAGTATAGTAAGCTTCAGGATGAGTTACGTAAAACACGTGAAGCGAAACGTATTGCTGAAGCTCAGAATGCTACGTTACAAGCAGAAGTTGAAGATTTGACAGCATCACTTTTTAACGAAGCCAACACTATGGTTAGCAATGCTTCGCGTGAGACTTTCAATTTCAAGGTCAAGAATGGCAAATTGTATGAAGAGATTGAAGAGAAGCAAACCATCATTGATGACTTGCAAGAACAGTTGCATCACTTGAAAGATTTGTTCATTAAGATTGATGACCAGCAGAAACAATTGGGTACGAGTGTAGCTTTAGCCGAAACCCCTAAAACAGAACACCCACCTGAGTTTGTCACTGGTGGCGATGATGAGGACTACGAATTGAACCCGTATCATCAACAACAGCTTCACCTGCTCATTTTCACACCAAAAGTACATGCCATACGGTTGGACTTGAACAATTACAACCAAGACTTTAAAGCATTCGTCTATACATTGATCAAACCAGAATTCCAATTCGAGCTCTCTAACTTGAAGAACTTGAGGTACTTTAAGAAGGTGTGGCTGGAAGAATTCGAAACGTCCATTTCACTGATACCCAATTTACCTAACAACACACTCATCAACCGATGGCAAAAGGGCAAGCACTTTTGGAACTGTGTAGCAGATGGCCGTGCAGCCATCGAGCCTGTCAAGGGAATCAATGAGGTTTTCAAAAGTGCATACCATGGAAGCACGGGAGGAACCTTTGGCGGCACGTCAGCTAACGTGGCTCCAGTAGCAATTAAAGAGCCCTGTAGCTTCTGTGGTGAGTCGCGGGACGACGTTTTAGAACACCTGAGACTCTACTATTTCAAGTTGCTTCTGAACGTCACCTCATCTGTAGCAAACGAAGACGATGTCATAGTGCTGTACCCATTATGTAACTACTGTCTTGTGAAGTTACGTAATATCTGCGACTACTTTGCAAAGTTGCGTCTTATCAGCTCCAATGTGTACAAGTTGAAGCCAGACAGTGCGTTTGACGAATATGCATATGTCACGACTTCAATCTCAACATTCAAGCGTAACTCAACGAGTTTCACCAACAACCAAAACAACAATGCAAACCTGGCGCAAATCTACCAGAACCAAAATAATACCAATTCATCCAGTGCAGCATCGGTTGCTAGCGATAGCGACAGCATGATGAACAGTAACTTCCAGTCTATAAAGCTCGACCAGATTGAAGAAGCCAAGTTAATCAAGATCTACATAACGCTTGCACTCATTCGAAGCAAGATTTTCTGGAGTAAACTAGGATTCTGGGATACAGCAGACAACACTACTGAGGTTGCGTTGGATGATATACATTATGATGCGTTTGTTGGGATGGTGAGAGATGGAGGTCTGGTGAGGAGTACACCAGCATCAACACCACGCGTTGGCCAAAGTGCCACGGTGCCTGCATTGGACACCACTCCAACAACTTCCACATCTGCAGCACCAACTCGAACCAAGTCGAAAGTTGCAGAGCTCATCAGTAAAGTAGAAAACCAATCATTTGACGAAGAAACTGACGGACTCGACGACAACTCTAGCATCAGATCAGGTGAAAGTGCAGGTTCAGGAGGAAAAAGAAGAGGGAAGTCTAAGAAGTTTTCACAAAAGATGAGTAGTGATTTGGATGAAACGTTGGAGATGTTGAAGGAGGTTAATGAGTAGCATAGTAATACATGAGGTATGAAAAGTAAGGACGTTTTTGAGTTGGTTTTTTAAGCTTTTAAGCCAAGCTGAAACAAACTTATAAAAACGTCGAGTCAAATGAAGCTTGGGTATAGAAATGGAGCGGATTTTTTTAGTATGAATTAATAAAGTTATAGAATGTAACTGGACAAGAAATGGATTAATTTGTAAGTGGTGTTGAGATGTTGGGAGATTAGAGTTTGTACGGTGATTAGTCAATTCAAAGGTATGGGGTGTAAAGACAATTCTTGGAAACTTGATCGTTTAAATAGCCGGGTAGACTATTGAGAATGTAAATAATGGAATCTTAGCGATCAATCTTTAGGTTTAAAGGTTTAATGTTAGAAGTAGAATCGGTAGTAACATTCAAGATTCAAAATCGAAATTGTAAGTTGCGAAAAGATTTGATGTATTTGTGAAAGTAAAAGAGGTTGAAAGAGAACAAAAAAAAATGCAATTCATGAATTTGAACTTCAACTCTATTACATTAATGTCACCAACACTCTTAACATTCTCTTTTATCATTGGACCCTTGACAACCCATGCTCTTAATGTGGTCCGCCAAGAGTAAAAGTGTTTGCAGCCCAAATTGGCTGCAAAAAGATTTTTTGAGACATACGTAATACGCAGAAGAGACTTTCAGAATGGAGCTGGTCTTTAGGGTTTGAAGTGAAGGTAGTGTGTTGTTTTGTGTGATGAGTATTTTGTTTTGGAGGGAGGGAAGTGGGGAAGATCTAAGAATAGCACTAGTTATGTTTGTGGTGCTAAGAACACTATAAATAGGGGCTGGTTCTGGTTCTGGTTCTGGTTTGGAGTTGAGATGAAGAAAGGAGTCAAACGATGGTCTAAAGGAGAAGTGGTTTTGAAAAAGATACTAAATGAAGCAAGTAATTTATTTGAACGATGGTACACAAAGTGATATCAACGTTAATGTATGGAGTGTGTTGGAATATTCTGTAATCAACAGATAATTCGGGTGAGAAATGAGTACAATTAACATCAAAATAACTGGTTACTGTAATTACATTAGGTACAATAACCAAATCAACTAGAAAGCTATACAATACTATATACTATAAGCTAAAAGTCTAGAATCTAGAATCTAGAATACTTGTCTGTACAACCAATTACTCTCCTTCCAACTCCTACTCCTTCCAACTCCTACACCTTCCAGATGATCCACCATCCAACAAGCTTTAATGATCCTTAAATAGAGAAAATCAAAATACAACCACTTTGGTTCACGTAGTCTACAAATCCAAATTATTCTTGTGCGTCTACTATTATCCGTAACACGTCTTGGAAATTTTTGTTACCACAGATCTACGCTCAACTTACGGCATTGTTACTTTTGTACAAACCCAACATCCAGTGTTGAGCATCATTTAATAAGAAATTACTTATACATCTAATCTCTTAGTATGAATATGTCAAACAGTCAATAAGGTTTCTACATTCTCCTTCGTCTCTTCACCCCTCCACCCTTTCTTTTACAGTTCCACCCCTCAACCGCCCCTCCTTTCCATCGTCTTTTTGATCGGGAATCACTAATCGATTCATTAAAATCGTACAGCCTAAAAGTCCACAATACTCTCTTTTTTTTAAGGCTTGTGGTGCTTCGTCACTGCAACCTCAGGCCAATCCCAAACGAAGTCTAAACAATTAAGCTTTTCATACATTCACCATTGTCATGGGATTTCATGTAATGACCATCTCTTCGTCTTCTTTTAAACTATCTTTGGACGTCTTCCTTATTGTCTCCTTTAATACGTGTTCATTACATAATACTTCATGTGATCCAACCTAGTTTGTACTTGACATAAGACAATATAACGTATGATACTGCCAGTAATCAAAAAAAAAGTTAAATATTACCGTAAAGAGCATAATAGTATACTTTTTATTGCTCAAAGTTTTATTGTGATTATCCTTACTTTGAGTTGCATACTTTGATACATTTCTGTTACTCTTTTGCCAACTTTTCATTCACTACTTTACCTTTATTCTATTACACTTGAAGTATACTTGTAACATACTTTCTATCCTCTTACTGTACTCTTCTTATCCTTCTTACTACTATTACAATTATATCGACTATTAATTATATTAGTTACTATTGATCTCTTGTTGAGTTCCCTTCAACTTCTTCTATCCTAATAAACCTTCACAGTACTATTCATAGTACTAGATGTGCTTTAGTACAACCCACACAACATTACAACACTACCTAATACCATTATAAAACTCATTCTAATCACCACACCACCTCTCTCCCTTTCTCCTTCCACACTCAAACTAATCCTAAACAAACCTCACACTCCTTCTAAAATCCTTCTCATTATTAATACCCCTACCAGCACCCTTGCACTAAATTTATCCCAATGAATAATTTGGGCATTGTGCAGCATCGAACACTACAAGAGGCAACACACTACTTGATCAATTCCAAGTCACACGCTGAGAGCCAGCAACCTAACCCTTCCACCTTATCCATTAACCGTTTTTTTTAATCCGCCACCCTTCAACTTTCGCTCGCTCACACCCTCTCCTTAACCCTCACACATCTTGTTACTTTGTCAAGTCCCACCCACCTTTTACGTGGCACAAAATTTTTGGTCGTCTCGCTAGAAAAATTAACACATCAGTTTCTTTAACATTATTTTGGGTTCAAGTCGCCGGGGGAAGTAACTTCTTTATTATCATTATACATATACCTTTTGGACAAGAGATTCGTTTTTAGTTCTTTCGTCCAGATATGAGACGAACCAAGCCAGACTTTGGTTCGCAGCCAAGTTTGAATAGTCAGTTGAATGATGAGTTAATTAACTCCAGAGCTTACCATCAAGCTAATACTAGTGTTTCGACAAATAATACTACTAGTATTGACAAGTCTAATAATCGTATGTCTTCAGGGTCAATCTTCAGTTTACGAAAGAGTCGGAGTAGTGCTAGTCATCTTCATCCAGATGCTTTTAGTGATGTTTCTCTGACGGATCTGGGTAATAATGGCGCTGGTGGTATTACTCCTATGGTACTGTCCCAAGTACCTCAGATGTTAGTCCCTGCTTCTGCTTTATCAAATGCCCATGGGAGTCGTCGACATGCTAGCTTGGGTAACCCTATGGGTAAAAACCTGTCTAGAGCTAATATCGTACCCCTGCAACAAGTAACCAGCCTGAACCACTCACGCCACGCCCTGACATACAGCATCTCAACACTCAACAACAACAACTCAAACGCAAACGCAATGTACAACCAAAGCAACAACAGTAGCAGCTCAGGCACAAACGACTCGTCAGACATGGTCTCGGTAGTCACCTCGAAATCAACCTCCTCGTCCAAAAGAAAAGCTGCAAATGCCTCAAGCAGTACCATCTCAGCACCATCCTTATCACTTGCAGACACAGCACTCACGTCTAGCCTGATGAACGGTTTCATACTAGAAAAACCCCTGCTGGTATTCGAGATTGACCGTATGTTCCGAATACTCATGGAAAAGAGAGACTTCAAATCATTACCTACTCAAGCTAAACAAGAAATGTCCCACTACAACCCAGACAAAAAATGGATGTTAATCTACCAAGACGCCCTCACAGAATATAAAAGAGGAAACTTCAACTTGAACAAAACTGAAAATACCAAAACCCCAGAGTTTTACACGAAAAAGTTATTATCGAAAACTATACTGGCGGAACAGTTGAAGAACTTGTGGGTTTCCTTACGTACTGAGCCTATTGACTGGGTACGTAACTTTATCTACGCGTGCCAAGGTGACGCATTACTCCTGGCATACCTCATCAAAATCCAAGAACAAATATACATGGTTGAGGTAAACGACATCAACGATGAGATATTCGACAAGGAGTTCAATACCTTAAAAGCACTCAAGTGCTTAATGAATCAGAAATTAGGTGCTGAACGTGTACGTAGCGATGCAAACTTGTACATCAACGCAATAGCAGGCCTGCTCTTGAGTCCGCGCATTTTGACTCGTAAAATCGCACAAGAATCACTCACATTTATGATTGCATACTACAGCCAAACTGACGGCGAAAGCCAGGCCAAGTACCACAAGGTACTTAAAGCCATGGACGCTATACCACAAAGACCACACTTTGAGTTTGAAGGCACAGACCCTCGCAACTCAGTACTGGCTAGCCCGAAACCAAGCAACAGTCTACGTAAGAAATTGGTGCGGAAACCACCTGCACCAGAAAAGTACAAGAGATTCGAGTTGTGGTTAAAGTTGGTTGGCAAGACAATTGACGGAAAGGGAAGAAACATCAACTCACTTGTGGGTGCCAGTGACGAACTCAAGTACGTCCATGCGGGAGCGACATCACTCAGTAATGCAAACAATGTAGAGAACCACCTCTTGGAATACTGTTTCGGAACAATGTTGTTGATAAACACAATTGTTCAGTACGGACTCGACTACCATGTACGGATCCACTTGCGGGCACAATTCATGGCTGCTGGTTTGGACCGGTTATTCGTTCGATTCGATGAATTGGGTTACGAAAGCTTAAACCAACAGGTTGCCAAATACCAAGAGATGTTGGACAATGACGAGATGGAATTGAAACTGCGCGAACAAGTAGATGGCTCGCTCGATTTCAGCAATCCTGTAGAGTTGGTGAGTGCGATATGGAACCATGTGAAAAATACCCAAGCACAAGGTCACTTTGTTAGTGCAATGCAACATATGTACTTGAATCAAAGTGAGAAGAAGGACAACTCGGACGAGTTGACTAGAAGTTTACGATTGTTGGATGGGTTGGTACAGAATGTTCTGATGCTGCACACAACAGACGACGATAGCGCTGTTGGCATTGCAATCAACAGGTTGTTTTCGAGCTTAAGCACGGACGACATGTACCGTAAAGCACAGGAAGAAGTCAAAGCATTTAAGAGAATCGCTGAAGAAGCCACTTCTGAACGCGATGACATGTCGCGTCAACTCTCTGCTGGTGCAGAAGGATTGATTTCGAACTTATCCAACGAAGTACGCGAACAGGAAAATATATTACTCCGTACTAGAAGGTTGAATGAGGAGTTGGCACAAGAACTCGAGGCTCTCAAGCGTAGACACTTGACTGAAAAACAAGAACAGGAAGCTGAAATGAGAGAATTACTCATCATGCTCAACAATGTTCAACTTGAACGCAAAGATAAGGACAATAAGACTACTTTGCAGTTGCAATCGACAAACGAAAAGTTGATCAAGAAGTTGCAAAAGCAAATCCACAGACGTAAAGCAGAATACAAATTGGACAATCGACAATTTGGAACTCAAGTGGAGCCTTCGTCGAGGCTTCGTGCTTTGCGTGATCAAATGGGAGACATCGAGAACATGGCTAGAGAGTTGGAAATGACTGACTTTGAAACCTATGTGAACCCACGTAGTCTTTCAGAACCTGAAGCCCATGATTCACAATCACTGGAAGAAGAAGATGACTTCTTGACTCCAGAACCAGAACCAGTGCCAGAACCAGAACCAGAACCTATTGAAATGGGACCTCTGAGGAAATGCAGACTGGACGATTTGCAAAAATTGGATACTCTTCGCAAGAAGTTGGCTTCATTGCAAAGTGAATCCAACGATATCATGAAGTTCAACAACAGTGCTATGTTTAGTAAACAAAAGTTGTTGGCCATGGAAAGACTCAGAGAATTAGAGCACAACTTCAAAGACTTCAACATTGACTTTACTACTGAAGAAAACGAAGGCCTTGGTCATCGTAGACTGTTAAGTTTGTCGTTTGACCAGCTGGGTGAATACGTTGATCCTTCAATTAAAGCTAAAATACAAGAAGAATTGAAAGAAGTCGAGTTTTTGAAGGCTGAGTTAAAGAAGAAGTTGGCTGAAACCGACCGCGAGAAGGCCGAAAGACAGCGTGAGTTTGAAGAAAAGAAGAAGAAACGTAAGTCCGTGATATTTGGCCACAATGAGGCCAGTATAATACAGGGCAAGATCAGGGAGGTTGCTGTCACAGGTGCTGCTACAGGATTGAACTATAAGAAGAATAGAGCAGCTACGATAGATAGTATGGGACCTCAGTTGATAATGGAATT
Source organism: Kodamaea hsintzibuensis (nom. inval.) (assembly GCA_030568835.1). Taxonomy (NCBI): domain Eukaryota; kingdom Fungi; phylum Ascomycota; class Pichiomycetes; order Serinales; family Debaryomycetaceae; genus Kodamaea; species Kodamaea hsintzibuensis (nom. inval.). The sequence continues at coordinate 972,141 of JAJMJA010000001.1, forward strand.
GAATTCCAAAGTTGCTAAGGTATCTCCAATCGAAGTTGATTCTCCAGCTGAAGATGTGGTGAGTGGTGATAGCTCTCCAAAGAGAAAGGATATTCAAACCTCGCCAGGCAAGGAAGTTGTATCTCCAAAGAAGAATGGCAGTGTTCCTCCACCGCCACCTCCACCGCCTCCATTACCTGCACTTTTGGGAGGAACTGCTGGTGAAAGCTCAGCACCCCCTCCACCTCCACCGCCTCCTCCTCCACCTCCACCTCCATTACCAACGGTGCTAGGAGGCGCACCACCCCCTCCAGCACCCCCACCACCAGCATTTTTGGGTGCTGCACCACCACCACCACCAATGGCACCTCCTTTCCCAGCCAGCCGTTCTACGGCTGCATCTGCAAACGCTTCTTCGCATGTTGCATCTGCACCTCGTCCAAAGAAGAAGATGAAGCAATTGCACTGGGAAAAATTCGAACAATCTTCCGATACATCATTTTGGAAGGATTCTCCGGCAGATGAATTTGCTCTGAAGCTCAAAGCAAAGGGTATTTTCGACGAAATCGAAACCATTTTCGCTGCCAAAGAAATTAAGAAGTTGGCTACCAAGAAGAGAGAAGAAATCGATAAGGTTTCCTTCTTGTCAAGAGAAACTGCCCAACAGTTCAGCATTAACTTGCACTCCTTCAACGGCCTCAGTGATGAGGAATTGGTTGAAAAGGTGTTGAGTTGTGACAAAGATGTTATACAAAACCAAGCAGTTCTCGAGTTCTTTGGTAGAGACGAGATTGTTGAGATTACAAATAGTTTAGCGAGAAACTATGAGCCATATTCCACAAACTTCAAGGATGAATCACGGGTTAAACCTGAAAAGGATCCTATGGAATTACAAAGACCGGACCGTGTTTACTTGGAGTTGATGTACAACTTGCAGCATTACTGGAAGTCACGTAACCGTGCTTTGAATATGCTCTGTCACTACGAAAAGGATTACGAAGACTTGGTCACCAAGTTACGTTCTATAGACGAAGCAGTTGAGGGTATTAAAACCTCCAAACATTTGAAGAGCGTGTTTGGTATAATTTTGACAGTTGGTAACTACATGAACGACACTACAAAACAAGCACTGGGTTTCAAACTTAGTTCCTTACAGAGGTTGCTGTTTATGAAGGATGATAAGAACAGCATGACATTCTTACATTATGTTGAAAAGACGATTAGACAGCAGTACCCAGAAGTTTTGGAATTCATGGAAGAGTTGAGCAAATGTCTTGAGATCTCCAAGTACTCTATAGAAACCATTTCGGCTGACTGTAAGGAGTACGCACAGTTCATTAAGAATGTGCAAAGTTCGATCGACATTGGTAACTTGAGCGACTTGTCTACATTCCATCCTAACGATAGAGTGTTGAAGGTTGTCTTACCGGTATTGCCAAGAGCCAAGAGAAAGAGTGAATTATTGAAAGACCAGGCACAATATACTTTTAAGGAGTTTGACCTGATCATGAGATACTTTGGAGAGGACCCAAGAGACTCCTTTGTGCGTAACTCTTTCATCAGCAAGTTTGCGAACTTTATTAAAGACTTCAAGCGTGCTCAAAGCGAGAACTTGAAGCGGGAAGAAGAAATTAGAGTTTATGAGCAAAGAAAGAAGTTGCTCGAAACACCAAGAAGACCAGCCAAGGATGAAAGTATTACCGAAGAAGAAGCGGAAACTGACAATGTCATGGACTCACTTCTTGAGAAATTGAAGGCAGCGGGCCCACCAAAGGGTGAGCCAGCAAGTGCGAGAAAGAGAGCATTGATGCGTAAACAATTACTTGAGAAAAAACCAATGACAATAACGATCCCTTCAGAAGAATTGGAAGAAGAGTTGCCACCAACTCCTTCACCATCCGAACTCACTTTCACTAATTTAGACTCTCCAAACACTCTGATCAACGAAGAAGACCTACAAGACGAAGAAGGCGGAGACCTAGGATCAAGAGCTAGAAACTTACTTCAAGAATTAAGAGGTACTGGCGATAATACAGGTCCGAAGCTTCTGGCTGCCCAGAAGTTCAGACAGGAAAGATTGAGGAAAAAGACGTCTAATTTAGAACTCGGCAGCACTCCTCCAGAGTCTCCATCGTCTCCCTTTTTCACGAAACATGAAGAGAAACAGTCTCCCGAGAAAGAAACCTAGCACATTCATTTCAACATTGCATTTTATTTATATATAGAAATATTTAAAGATTAATGATATTATTAAGATTAACTAAGTATATAGTACTGAAAATGAGAATATTGAAGGGGAGATAAGATGCTGCTTAAACAGAGACGTTATTTGCAGCCACTATTGACAATTCATCCAAATCGTAGTCGATGAGAACCCCTCTATTCATTCTGTAGTTAAAGTTTGGTTTATTAACACTGAGGAGGCCCATTCCACTCAACTTTCCAGTGAATGGTCTCTCCAACATTTGAATATGTTCTTGTATCAGTGATTTGAAAGAGGACTCTTTATTCAAGTTTTCATTCAAGAGAGCCATTTCATCTCCATCTGCGCTAGTCGAGCGAAGTGCTACGATTTCACCGTTCACTCCTACGCAAAGAATAGTGACTTGATCGTTCTGTTGGCTCCAACAACTTCGGAGTGAGGCTCGGAAAACTCGAGGTATAAGTGACATCTGGTAAGAAATTCGTGAAACTCCAGCATAATCATTGTTTAAAATAGAAATCGATGAATGAAGTTTGTCTCCTGCGACTATCTTATTTTTGAAGCCCACTTGGTTAACAAAGCTGTTGGGTAATGGGTCGCTCACAATTAGTTTTAAATTCGTCTCATTGTATTCGAATTGAAAAACTGAGTCCTTACTTGTTGTTATAAGCAACTTGTTATTTTCCACAAGTAAATGTGTAATATTACTTACCAATTTGTACAATACTGACACAGGTTTCAACCTCTTTTCTTCAATATCATAACTTGTGACGTACACTGAACAACCAGAAGTGAATAATATATCGTTCCCGATTTGTGCTATGTTGGTGATTGGTTCTGGGTGTTCAAACGAAGTCAATTCAATAATCTTTAATTCGTCTTTGTTTCTCACAATGTCTAAAACTTTGAAAACACCAAGAGGATCCAGTTCGGTCACTGAGCATCCAACAAGAAGTTTCTTCGATATCCTATTATTTCTCTCAATAGACCATGTGCATGCTGTTAAAGGGATTTCTGTTTTACTGAAGATCAGTTCGCTTCTCTTCTGAAGCTCTAAATGCGGAATCAATTTGTATGTCTTCCTGTCAACGAACCGTATTCGATATTTTGGGTTCTTGCTCTTACAAAGAACGCAAAACATTGTATGATGTGGGAGGTAATAAAGCTTTTTCGCGTATTCTGTAGTAATTTGTTTAATAGTAGGCTCTTTAAATGTCGATACCAAAGCCAAAACAAGTCCATCATCTCTTGCGAATGCGAACTTAGTTCCCAATTGTACCATTGAATTGACGGCTCTATCATATACTTCTTCAAAGTGTACCTTGATAGGATATTCACCATCATAAAAGTTAACCAACCAAACGCTTTTACTAATTATGAAAAGCATTTCCTGGTCATCCCCAAGATAGAAGTGAATTGGGAGCTGTGATAAGCGTAAAAACCTTTTAACATCACCATTCGAATCAAGTTGAATGTAGTATCCATCCTTGGTACCTATAAACAAGTCATTTCCTACTTGTATTACATCGTTTATCATTTGGTTGAGAATATCTTCAGGGTATGGGTTGCTTTTGTTCATATTCGTAATCGAAAGAAGAATCAACTCACTGTTGTATATGGTAACATTTCCTTCATAATCTCCGATAATTACTGAACCATTGTTCACAATTTTGCAAACTGAAGGTTCATAGTCAAGTGATGCAGTCGATATTCTAGTTAAAGCACCAGAGGAAACAAAATCTTTTGCCGTACCATCGAAATGAGAGTTGATTCTAAAAGTTTCCATAGTCTTTAAACTTCCGGTACCTTCAGTGACAACTACCAACAATTCGTCATTTCTGTGGACACATAAAATTGGGTTTTCCAACATATGACTCAACTGGATGTCTTCTAAATTGGTCAATAACATGCCTTTTGTGGTTATTTGAAACAAGAACCCGTTGATAGTTGATACATGCAAGGTTGAGGCATTATTAAAAAAGAGTGAGTTTTCAATTTCAACAAACGGTTCATGTGTAGATTCCGGTTGATATTCAACAAGAAGCGATTCGTATGCCATCAGACACAACAAGTAGTATTTTCCTTCGAATACTACACTCTTTAATACCTCACATTTCCGGAGCTTTTCATAAGAGTTACTTCTTCTTTGTGCTGAGTATCCATACCTAAAGTTGGTTAATTTAGTCTTCCTACTTGTCCCGGAAATAGCCCAGATTTCTTCGTTCGACTGGTTAAAGCTGTTCTTTGAAACAAGCGAAGGAATAATCACAACATCCGACAAAGGAGACCACTTTTTGTAGTCTTTCACTAATTTTGCTCCCGAGTAATCAATTCTGGAATGATCTTCAATTCTATTGCGGTACTCTTGGGAGAATAATTCTGGAATTAAGAACTCTCTGTTCAGAGATGTTTCGCTGCCATAGATGAGATGATATTGGCTGTCTTTCATTTTGAGCTTGAATACTGAAATTGAGTCTGGAACTCGTATGATAGGGGCAATGGAGTGTGAATCTTGTGAAATGCATATCAGATATATCACCCCGGTATCGGTTGAAACTAGAACTTCATCATTACCTCCAGCACCATCCCCCAAAAAGCTTGTTTCGGGTTTATAGTATGATGTTGGGAAGCCTTTTCCTTTCCATGGTATATCAATCTCTCGAAACCCATACTCGGCAGACATTATATCGTGAATGCTAATAATCGTGAGCTTGTTCTCATAAACTAGCAAGAACAGTGAGTTCTCTTTTAATGAGATTATGAATATTGGAACAGTAACACTGTTATCTAAAGGTAAAGTAGATTTTTGGAAACTTTGGCTTAAACTTTCGCTTGTAGACCAGGAGTATAAGTTAAGAACAAGTCTTCGGAGCTCTGTAAATGCAAGAACCAAAAACATTATATGGTCTCCTGTACTACCTCCAACTCCACCACTATTAATAGTAGTTCCTCCTGCTCCAACATTTCCACCACTCAGAGCTGGTTCGACAAAACAAGTATGCAAAATTAGTCTATCGACACTCACGTTGAAGTGTTTTTTAAGCAGGATTCCATTGCTTGTGAATTGAGTGTTAAATATACGGAACCCACCGCTTGCAGACGTGGATACCACAGAAAGTCCTGAGGAATGAGAGTGTAGTGATTTTCCAGAACTTTCCAAGGACGGTACGTCCAAGAGGCTTGAGGAGTCCCACCATTGAACTATGAATGGTTTGTACACCATGTTGTTGGATACCGGGATAGGTACACCTTGAAGGTGATAATCTGAGTCTTTGAAATGACGAGGTACCCACCATACTCTGATTAGTAACAAATACCCAGACTTAAGTGACACCATAAGAGAATCTTCGCCCACAGAACTTTCCAGATTCTGTACTCCTTTCAATTGGGTTGAGCTACGGATTTCTGAGCCCATAGGGAACTCAACCCCGTTCACTAGAAGTGACTTTTGTTTAACAATAAGTTGGATACTTGATAATTTTGGATTCACTGCTTCCTCTTTTGGTTGCAGTTTCGGTTTATCATCAATGAGTTCAAGTAACGTTTCGTCATCCTCTTCAAATGCACCTTGCAGTTGCGAATCATCATTCTCTTTAGGGATCAACACCAGATAGTTTTCTTCAGTACTCTTTAAACCTCGAAATGGCTTATTCACTTGGACATTGAAATCATAGATGTCCATGAAATTCGGCGGAAGGAATAACGTCTGCTTAACATATGTATCATCAATTGATTCTTCGGACGTCTTGGTAAACGTATCCGGTAGTAGATACTTATAATCAAAGCTATCAATCTCCATTACTACTCCCCCAATGCACTTGTCTAATCTTAAGCTGATTCCTCTAACTGTAAAATGAAGCAACAACTTAACATGTAAAAGAATACCGTTGCGTTATGGATCTTTTGATTTTGTGAACGATATGGCTTTTTTTTTGCACCCAGCGGTTGTTAGTATAAAAAGAAGGTTCAGAGGTGGAATACTTGTATAGTTTCAGAGGGGTTAGATAGACTGAGAAGGTATATTAGATGGTTAGAAAAACGTTTAATGTTTATGGGGTAACTCTTATAGTTGCAATTTCCGGCTTTCTTTTGGGTTTTGAACAGACAATAATGGGTAGTGAATTACCTTCTCTTGCAACCAAATACTTGGATGGAGGTATGACAGAATTTCAACTCAAGTTTACTCGTGTAAGTAATATTTTGGGTGCTGCTTTAGGTTGTGTTTTAACTGGTATTGTATGTGATGTTATTGGTTGTGTTTATTCGCTTCAATTATCTACTTCTTTTTGGAGTATTGGATGTCTTGTACTATGCTTTCTGATGAATGTATATGCCATTATTGCTGGTCGTATTCTTATGGGTGTGACTTTAGGGATGATTACATGTATAATTCCAGTATACTTTATCGAGATACTCCCAAAGGCGTACCAAGGGTATTCATTGACTATGGTGTTTATTGTTACCAGCATTGGTGCATTTTCAATGCACTTTTTTGAATACATTCTTGAGAAAGGAATTGTCAAGGAAGAATACTACTTAATGGTTTTATGGGGAATTCAAAGTGCACCATTGATCTTTCTATTTCCACTCATGTTCGCGCTCCCAGAATCACCCAAATGGCTCGCTTCACGAAGAAAATGGGCTCAGGCAGCATCGAATCTTGCACGAATCCAAAGGAACAACTTGAAGAAGTTACACTCATCCACCTCAAGCCAGAAGAAAGAGGAGGAAAATCCCAGTTCAAGCCGTGTACGTCTTGGTGATAAAAAGTATGTTATCAAAGCATACACAAGTCATGAACAAATTGAAAACTGCTCATTTGGTAGTTCATTTGGCAAACAGAATTGGAAGAGAACAATTGCAGGAGTTCTGGTGCTGCTTGCGGTACAAGCTAGTGGGGTTGGGAATATGATTTTCTTATTCAAGAATGCATGCGAAGTCTGCGGTATGGAAGAGAACCTTGGAGCATTTGTTTTCTCTGCTCAACATGTGGTATTTATTGTATTTCTAATGATCCCGATTCTCTTGCTAGACAAGTGTCGGCGCAAGGATGTACTTACATTTGGTTTGATTCTAATGTGTTTAGTTTACGCATCATTGTTTGGAGCGGTTGTTCTTTTTGGAGATCTAGAAGATAATGGCACTATGTTACCTTGGAGAATGAAGGGTGAACCAGCTTCTGCTACTCTAGCATTATGGCTTTTGTTACTGGTTATTTACACTACTATTGTACTTCCAACCAGTTGGTTGTATATTGGAGAATTATTTTACGGCTCGACTCGATCTAAGGGTGTGGCAATTAGCATGGGATTTCTGTGGGCAGTTTCAAGCCTTGTTACCATTGTCTTTCCAGCTGGATTTAGTGCTCTTGGTCCATGGATGTTCTTGATTTTAGCAATATTGTGTCTTATTGGGGTAGTGATTAGTCTGCTTTTACATGAGACTAGAGACAAGACAGAAGTTGAAATAGAAGGGTTATTTAATAAAGAAGGTGAGTTGCTCATAGAGTTCTCTGAGTCTGACAAAGATATATTGAAAAGTGAAGAGCAGCAGACTGAAACCTTACATAGTCTGTTGGGAACCTTTGAAACAAATGATGAGAACTTGGATTATAACAGCACTGGGACTGTAACAGTTAAGAAACCGCGAGGTATGAGGAAACCCAGCAATAGTACAATGGGCGAGACTGCGATTGCATATACAGCTAATGAAATGGACGACGTTGGTTCACCAGGTACAGAATTAGCACAAGCTACAGAAACCAACAGTGCGTATGAAGAGTCTAGTACTGAAGTGGAAGATAAACTTACCAAGGTTTCCAAAGCGGTACTTTCCAGTCCTCTAACGTTGGTGTCGCATGACTGGGTTGATGGTGGGTCTAGTGGTTTAGTTCAACACCAAGTACATTTACCTAGTCCATCATTGATGCAAGCTAGCGGTATAAGTTCACCCACTTCTCCCACTAGTCTTACTCCCTTTTATCTCATTGATTCTGGAGAAGGGTTTTATCACAAGAGTAGTGAGGGAACACCTGGCAAAGGAGGGTTCACATATGAACCCACCACATTTCTTCAACATGGTGAGCCTAAACTAAATGATAAACCACAACTAAATCACTACATTGAAGAAATAAATCATAAGCATTCATTCTTTGAACCTCAGAATGTATTTGGAATGCAACCACTCCACAAGGTTTATAATCTTTCCAAAGATAAAGATGGAAAAGAAGAAGAAAGAAAGAAAACTAAGAATGGAAAGAAAGGTGGTAAGAAGAAAAGTAAATATTAATCAATTCGTATCATAATTCAAGACAAATATTGACAACTCTATTAATAGTCACTATGTGGGCAAAATGAGAATTTGCAGCCTTTTTATACTGCGCTACCAGGTGTATTACATAATTTGGAAAGGCCAAATATTAAAAAGAACAACCAGGCTTGAATACGAATAATAGTACGAGTTGTTGCAATGTCACATACGTATAATAAAGTATCTCGTGATGAGAGTATTGATTTGTTTGACCATGACGGTCCAGATATGATTGAGGCGGATGATGATTCTGCACCTCCATATCAAGAGCAGCTGTCGCAGTCGCATACTCAGTCGCAGTCGCAGCCATTCATTGCCCCACCACAGCAGACACAGACAGTCAGACCTCAATTACCTGTAGTGGGCACATCTAATATCTTCCATCTTGATTTCTACAGACAATTCTTTGACTTGGATAGTGAGGTATTTTTCCTGAAGTTACAGAATTCGTTGCATCCGTTGCAATCATCATTTGGCCTTGAGAGTGAAGATGGAACTGAAAGCCCTGAGTTGTATGGGTTCATATGGATCACAGGAACCTTGATATTCCTTATGTTTGTTAGTGCTACCGGGTCCAATCTCTTATCTGAATGGCTCCATCATCTGGAGGGCGAAGAATCGTTTCAGTATAGCTTTGAGTTGCTTACCATGTCTGTATTGTTATTCTACGGGTACAATTTGTTGATTCCTTCACTATTATACTTTACAACATCATACTTTTTCAAGTTCCCAAACAGACTCCTGCTCTCTAAGTTGATTTCCATCTATGGGTATACTAATGTGTTCTGGTTTCCAATTACTTTCATCAACTTTTTGATTGTTGTTTTCGTCAGTAACTCAAAACACCACTTTTTACTAAACGTATTGGAATGGCTTATTGTCATGGTAAGTGGAGCAGTTACAGGGTTGAGTAACTTGTCTAAGATCTTCCCTACCGTCAAGAAAAACTGTTTGTTATTAAGTAGCGGTGAACTTGCTGCTGCAAACAGACAAACCTACATTATAATTGGTGCTCTTGCAGTTGCTCATTTAGCCTTTACTATTGTAGTTAAGATCAGCTTCTTTGGCGTGAAAGTTTAGAGGGTTTAGGATATCCTATAAAAAGGTCTATACTTTAAATATTGAAATTAAGGATGGTTATATTTATAATTGTAAACTTTTCAGTGTTTAAAAGTAATACAAGTTAAAGAACAGTTCACTAATAAGTTCACTCATATCTCACAGAGGTTTTCTAGCTACAATATGTAATTGGATTCTTCCTTAATGCTTAACACCTTATGATCTTAAGCCCTAAGAGTTGAAGGTCGTGCATAATCCAATTATAAATTACTATAAAAAGAAGACAATTCCCATCGATTCTTGAAAAATTTTCGAAGAAACTAAAAACACTTCATCTATTGATATTAAAGATACATCCACATTCAAATACATACAAGACAGCATACTTGAGCGCTGTGTTGCGGTGATTATTTGCATTATACCAATTGTTCCAACTGAATGACCTATGTTGACAAATGCATCTTCGTTAAGTTTCAGCCTTGTATGAGCTCCACAGGCAACTGTTGTTTTGCGTGTATATGAATGTGTGTGCATCTATGTTTGAATATGTATGTTTTTTATTATTACATTTTATTGTTTTTTCTATGAAGATACATATCGACCGGGCGGACATAACCACGCTATCCATCCCTTTCTTGTACAATTAGGAAAGGAGCGGCACCTGCTGTGTACAAATTTTGTGGGTGCTGGTGGACGGCAGTTGATGATAGGTCCCTAACTGAGCTAAAACATAGCTTTTTCACACATTGCGAATGCTAACAAGTTTAGGATTTCGAAGTGGTTGTACGAATGAATAATAGTTTTGTCTAATAGTACTGGTTTTTTATGATGATACCAATATATTCACACTGTACGAGGAGTTTCTGCTCCACTGACTACACAAATACAAAACTGATTTAATGACTCTGATGAATTCCAGTACTTTTAGATAATAACTTTATGAGGTGGTGAAGAGTAGATACAGAAGTAAACTTGTAGTAGATGTTGATTAAGATGGATATATAATGCATCAATGAATTGTTCATGTGGTTTGAAGGAAATGTTCATTCCTAAACAAATTCATTATTGAACTTTCTCTAAATTCATGATATTCATTAATGATATTCTCACTAATGAATGTTGAGAATCTAATTTTAACTTCAACTATAGGTACTTCCAAAGAAGTGCCTCGTTATATTTATTCAAAAATCAATGGATTAAGAGTCAATGTGATTGCAAAAAAAGAATGCAACCAGAATACTGAACTCTAGCTATTTTTAATTGATGAATTGGTAACAGTTTAATCAATTCTTTTGAATAATCTGAATCAACTTCCTTGTTGATTCTATCAACTTATTTTTACTGAATTTCTAGGAAAACTTGTAAAAAGTATTCAAGACTATTATATTTTAGTTGGTTGAATGTCTAAAATTTAAGAATAACCAATAAAGAACCACATATTCAAATTGAATAATCAATAGAATATTCCGAAAGTTTCACATCTCTCTCATTAGTGTTTAATTACCTCTAGATATTCTCACTCTAAACAAGTATACTCCTGTCGTACTTGAACACTACACTTCATTGAATGATTTTTCACTATTCAACTCCGCATAAATTATAAAGAGCGAGTAAAAACTTAATGTTAGTAAGTAAAGCATTTCAGACCATGTTCCACATATTATATTACCACCGTATCATTTCTCCTACTACCAACTCTAAACCCTCCTCACCATCTCCATCTTCTTCATCTTCATCTCCACCCTACATCTCCAACTTCATCTTCTTCAACCTCTAACATCAAACCTATTTCCTGCACACACCTTCGAGGCACTTTTTTTTTTTCACTATAATCAGACCAGAGTTAACCTTAAGTATAGAGCTCATCTTGTATATATCTTTCAAAGAGCTTCAGGCATATCCCATAGAGCGCGCTATTGCCCTACACACTCAAATGCATTTAATATGATGAAATCCACCGAAATAATACGAACGTTACCTCGATGGCTCTTTCGATGCACCTTGAATCAGAAGACAATAACTAGATCGTTTACAAATAGGAATAGTTTATGGAACCAACATTATGATCGCCTTGATCGTGTCAATTCGCCGAAATTTAATGCTAATATCGACCCTACTATTTTATTACAGGGTCTGAGGTATCATCAACTAACAAAGGATGATCTGTTGCGTCAAAACTATTTATTTCAACTAAACACATTGGACCATGAAAACCTATCACCACAACAATCAGCTTTAATATGTGCCACTTTAGATAACTTGGTGGACTCAGCAAGTGGGTTTCCTGACCCTACTACAGTAGCTTTGATTTTCAATATATGGCATGTTGTGTTCAACCTAAAGAGAAGAGGAAGCATTAAAGAGTTACAGGATAAACTCTTACAGATTAAAGACAAATTGATCCACATAACTATAAACACACGAAACTATGACTTATATGTATCGCACATACAACCGATTTATAATAACATCGCAACGGCTGAACAAACTTGGGCAGATTTACTAGCCACTACTTTCAGTTTAAGATACAATGAAAATGGAGATATTCTCTTGAACCGTGGTGCAATCATCCACTTCTTAAGAAACGGAGATAAACCAATTGAAAGCAGAAGGAAACTCTTGGCTCTGTTGATACATGCTGGAGTCTTAAACACAACCAATGTAGACGAAAGATTCATATTCTACAAATTATTCATTGACTTCACATCATATCTTGGCGATGACCACTTTAAATTCATACGACAAGAGTTTAATGTATACTCACGAGTCATCAGAATGATGGGGAGTCCATACAAAATGCACTTTTTATTGCACACCAAAAGAATAGAAAAGCTATTCCAATCAGATGAACAAAAGAACAATTATTTAACACTGGCAATGCACTTTTTGCACAAGCCATCCCCAAACACTGCATTAAACTTGTGGAAATATAAGTTAGACTCTGGTTCTAAAGATGTTCTCCACTTCAAAGACTTGACAAGTGCCATGAGCTCCTTGTGCAACTTGAAATTACATAAAGATGCCGTGGAGTTGTACTCTAAATACCCAAGCATCCACAACGAAGACCAAATTGAAGTGTTGTTGCGTGTAAGTGAGAAAACCAAAAACTGGCGACTATTGCAGTCCCAATTCGAAGACATGTATGGGAAAGGGAAATTACCTTACATAGAGCATTATGTAGTGGTCATGCGAGCGCTTTCCAAAGAGGGATTCCGCAGCCAAGTTGATCAGTTGTTTGCACAGTTGCAAATGAGAAACTTGGAACCAAACGAGCATATTTTCTCAGCATTGATTACAAGCAGACTTCGAGAAAATGACATCGCTGGCGCACAACAATGCTTTGAACATTACTTGGAATATACAAAGGATAAGAAACCTTCCAATCCATCTCGTTCAGCATTTCTCTACTCCTTGATATTCAGAATATACTTTGTATCAAGTGATTTTGATGCAGCCATGGCGTTCTTGCGCAAATCATACAGTGAACAGCTCACATATGGTCACCAACTAATAAACACAGAAATCTTGGGGGAGTTGGTGGTGTTTGCAAGCAAGAACTTTAGACTTGTTGAGATAGAGCAGATACGTCAAATAGCTCTGAGGTTGAACTTAGACACAGCAACATTCTATAAAAGTCTAGCAAAAGCCTACACCAATCTAGACCAGTTTCAAAGAGCTGATGATGCGATATATAAGGCACACCAAGAGTCAGATGTACCCTTCACGAATCCTGAGGTCTACTCAGTACAGATGAGAAATTATAGATTTTGGCTAAGGAACGTTCCCAAATCCGCTGTGAAAGACTTTGTGCGCTCGAAGCAAGGATTCATAGCGAATTTAGTCCAGAGTAATGAAAATGAGGTAATCAGTACTCATGGGGGGTCTCATATTTATGCTGAAGTTATTCAGTATCACTTACAACGCAGGAACTTGCCTGCAGCATCAGAAATGCTCATCCTCGCTAAGCAGCGTGAGGTACTTCAAGAGTTCCACTTTTCACCAATACTTAAGCATTTAGCCAAAGAGGGAACTTATGAAAGCTACACAGAAATCCTCGCCATGTACAGACGGATGGCGACTGAGAGAATCGAGTTCAGTACTTCAACCTACGTAATCTTGATGAAGGCACTCATTTTCTTGGATCAACAAGGTAAAACGGGAGGTTCCAACTCATTTAAGTTGCTCAAGTCGATTTTTGATATGAATGGGCTTTCCTTGACAAACTCAGAGCCAGACCAGAAAGCATCTGTTGTACCGATTTTCAAATCCTCCGTTGACTTGTGCAAAATTGTATCTGCCTATGTTGGGTCTGTACTGGACAACCAAAACAATGAACTATTGGCTAATTTCTTCAACCAAATGAAAGTAATCTTGGGCCAGAATTTGCTGTTAGCATTTAAATTCACCGTGTACACTGAGATGTCCAGAGTATACATTAAGCAAAATAATGAAGAGTTGGCCAGGACTTTAATTAATTCTGGATTGGAAGATCTCGAGTCTTTGATAGCTACTCATATTAAGGAATATCCATACCAAGAAAGTATTCCCATAATTCCATCCATTCTTAGTAAGATTTTCAGGGATTTGGTTGGACTTAAGATGAAGTTGCAGCAAGAACAATTAGACTATGTTGGGATTCTTGAATCGAGTGCTAAATCTAAAGTAGTACTTTCAGGGAATCAACTCAATACGATTGTTGGTAAGATTTTAGAGAATTCAGCAGAACCAAAAGACTTGCATTTGGTTCTTGAAGTATGTGAAGACCATTTGGTGGCAGGAAACTGGGTTGAAGTACGTATCCAGCGTATATTGCAAGAGTTGTACAAACTTGCAATAGCCCACATTTCAAATCTAAGCGGAACAGTTCAAGTCGCAAAACAGTATAAACAATTGAATTTATACTACCATGTTGAGGAGCTGTATAAACCAATGTTTAGACCATACGAAGAGTTGAAGAAACTATTCAACTGGAAGAAAATGATCATTCACGCGCATAGATGGACTACAGACACAGTTCTTGAAAACATACCAGCATTCTTCAATCCAGAAAGAAGAATCAACTCACGGCAAAAGTTAAGTCCTAGCAACTGCTACAAGTTGTGGGTTGCCGTAAACAATTATCTTGGAGAAGATAAACAAAAGGGGTTTGCATTGATGGATAAGTATCCTGAAACTATTGAGTTTTTAATGTATAACGATGCTGCCCGTATTAGAATGGGCTTTTTTAGATCCAGTATTGATCAAATAGTTCCACCACGAAACTCAAGAGAACGATTTGAGGAGAGAAGAGACAGAACATTGGAAGCGTTGCTTTCAGTAAAAGAACGGAATGGGATGTATTAATAATGATTTGCATACTTGTATATAGTTATAGATCTTGTATAATTTACGAACTTATCACCTTATCTACTTCTCGAGTGGGATTCACTTTGGTCCTTTAGTTCTGTAGAGACAGAGACTACGGTTCTACTGACGGTTCTGTTGCATTTAATGACAGAGTCTACACTTCCATTGAATCTGTACCTTGTGAATTTTAAAGATATTCAGTTACAGAAAATCATGAGTCTTCCTACTATGTTACACTCACACAAGTGAGTCTACAAATATCATTTGTCACATCCATTTCTCTAATTTCTCTTCGTCTTCTTCTTTTCCTTTGCTTCAACAAAAGTAAAGTTACTTGGAGAACCAGTCTCCCCAAAAATCAATGGTCCAATGTGAGGTTGGATGTTCCACTCCAATTTAACCTGGGCAGATCTGTTTCTGAAGTTCTTCTCCACGTCCCATACGGAGTACTTTGCCTTTTGGTTCTTGATCGCCAACACCGCGTCTTCTTTGCTAGTGATTATTTTGTCCCAGTAGGTGACTTTATTGGACGATCCATCGGCTCTACCTGGGTACTCAGCAGTGAGGTATACAAATACTTGTTTGGTGTTCCAGTTGAACAATGGCGTTAAGTCAGCATCTAAGTCGAATTGGATCTTGGAGTTCTCCTTAGGCTTGCTGTTTTGCGATCCATAATGAAACGAGTATTTGATATTGGAAGTAGGACGGATGTTACTGATATCCGTGGCGTTAAGCGACCAAACCTTATCGATATTCAATTGCAAAAAGGTAAGTATAACAACAATCACCAGAACCGCAATCAGCGCGCTCAATAACTGGTTCCCTATAGACTGGAATCGTGTGACTAAGTTGAACATGTTTAACCTAAAGATCCACGTATGTTGAAACTTTTGTCAGTGTAAAAAGTCGTTCGTGTCTCATGTTTTACTTCGAATGTCGCGGTTTTGCACCCATTTATTCTCCAGCTTCTCCAGGAAATGGGGTGAGTAGGATGTTCACAGTTTATACATGTGTTGTATCTTTCTTCTTCTTTTGGTGTTCTGTTGAGATTAATCGAGAGATATAAACGAGATATATACTACTACTGGTAAATGTAATGTGGTAGTTCTTTCACATTCAACTGATAATTCATATCTCTACTACTATTGGTATATTCTGAATGATGTATTTATATATATTATGTGAAGTACTCACACCTCAATAGAATTGCTAACTTATTTACTTTGCGACAAATATTCATTGTACAACTTTTCCTGCTGTTGGTACTGTTTCACCAACTTCTTCTTCATACTCTTGGAGATCTCTTCACCTTTGATATCTTTGGTTGGGTATCCTGCTTCGTCCCATTCACTGTAAAGACTATTGTCTTTGAACATATCTACGGGGTTGATTTTCAGTTTCGCCAATCTTTCCTGCTCTTTCTTCTCGTTGGCAGCCTGCTGTGCCAACTTCTTCTTCTCTTTTTCTGTGGCAGCACGTTCCTTGTCTTCCTGTTGTTTCACCAACTGCTCAATTTCCTGTTCGTTCAAGAATTTGACCAAGGCAGATCCGTTAGGTCTGTCGTCGAGTGACACACCGAGGTTTATCAATTCTGATCTGATGGAGTCGGTGGCTCTCAAAATCTCACTGGCATCGCTCTTGTTGATGGCAAGAGAACGAACAGTGTCTCTGAATTGAGATAATGACTTTACAAATGGCATGGCAACCTCTTCAGTTGAAGCAGCTCCAGATGTATTCAGCGATTCGTCAACCCATCCAAGCTTATCAGTTCTAGTTTCGAAACCTAAGATGTTCAAAATCTTGGATATCCATCTGGAAACTTGTAATACAGCTTCAATCTTCAATTCACATTTACCACTGGAAGTCAATTGGATGTAGTTGTTAGTTTTAGTTACCAAGTCTTGTACAGCACGTAATGCTTGTGCAGTTGCTAAGTTGTCGCAGAATGCAGCCTCCACTTCATCCTGAGCAGTTTCTAAATCAGCATACAATTGCTTTTCTACTGAAGTAATCTTCTTAGATACGAAATTGCCTTCATCCAATCTGTGTTTGTTGTCATTGTTCAATGCTCTGACGTTAGTGAAGAACTTGGATAATGTGCTTTCCAATGCCTTTACTTCGTTAATAAGACTATCTTTAAAGTCCAAAGGCTTGTCCCAGGAACTCAAAGCAAATACCAATCTCAATTGTCTAGCTGTAAAATCTTTAAGTGCTTCTTCAATGGTGATGAAGTTCTTAAGTGACTTGGACATCTTTTGGCCTTGGATGTGCAAGTGACCATTGTGCATAAAGTAGTTGACCCATTGTTTGTTGTCGTAGTATGCTTCCGATTGGGCCAATTCGTTGTCGTGGTGGGGGAAACACAAGTCGATACCTCCAGAGTGGATGTCCATGTTTGATCCAGTGATGTCTGAAGCCATGACCGAACATTCAATGTGCCATCCTGGTCTGCCTTCGCCCCATGCTGATGGCCAAGAAGGCTCACCAGGTTTCGAAGCCTTCCACAAGGCAAAGTCTGCTGGGTTCTTCTTGGTATTTGCGACAGATAAAGCACCTTCTCCATCGTTAATCAACGACATATCACCCTTGTTCCATGGTTGAATCTTGGCGTAGTCGTGGTTCTTGTCATTTTCAAACTTGATGGTGTCAAAGTAGACGGATCCATCTGAGGTGACATAGGCGAATCCGTTGCTGATGATTTTCTCAACATATTCGATGATATCAGGAATGAATTCCGAGACACGGGTTGTAATGGTAGAAGGTAAGACGTTCAATCTGGCCATATCCTCATCATACTTTCTTTCCCAGAAGTAAGGTAATTTTCTAAAGATGGAAGGATCATTAACTTCTGATCCAAATTGTCTGTCCAAAGCTGGCATTGCGACTTCTTTGATGGCAGCAAGAAATTCTACAATCTGTGGAGTGCTGGAACTGTAAATTGCAGCGTAAGCAGGTACTGCTGCTTTCAAGTACATTGGGAACTTAGGCTTTTCCTTTGCTAATGAAGCAGCATCCACGGTCAGAGCCCACTTATTGAAGTCTTCAATTGGACCTGTGAATTCAGGTAAGTTCTTGCCAAGGTACTCGTTCAAGAATTCTTTGGAAGAAGAAACCAACTCCGGTGAAACTTCACCATATACCTTTTCGATTTTAGTCTCGAATAAGTACAGTTGACGAGCTGCGATGATGATCTTGTCATCAATATCGGTGACGTTTTGAATGAACTTAACATTGTAACCAAAGTAATCTTGCAAAACACGTCTGCACAAGTCTGTACTGACATAGTTTCTAGCGTGGCCCATATGGGAATGGTCATAGACAGTTGGTCCACAAGAATACCAGGTTATATGACCAGGTTTGTTTGGGATAAACTCATTTTTCGTGCGTGTAAGCGAGTTGTATAGGTAGAGAGTGGGCTTGGACACGGGCGTCGGCTTGAGCCATGCAGGCTGTTGGATTTTAGAAGACATTGACGATAGAAGTCTTCTGTTCATGTGGTGGTGTATTTTTTTTATATGAAAGAATCACGTGGATTGACTCACATCTGTAATAGATGTAAGGTAACGAAGTGAGGTGTGAGTAATGTTCAATTCGGGTATGGAGGAGTTGTGAATGGGTTTAGATAGTTTGGTTTATGAGAGAGAAGTTAGAAATTGAAGTAATAGTTTTTCAAAGGTTGAGATGTGTTTGGTAAATATGGGTTTATTTGACTCATCAAGTATAGGAATGGTAATGCACAGGAGATGTACATGGATAGCCTTTTCAATAGGGAATAATGAGAGTAGGAAACAGAAGACGTGTTTGGTGTGGGAATGTACACAGTGAGTCAGAATTAATCTAAAGTAGAGATAAAAGCATAGATCAAAGCATTCTTCGTCAATATGTGTGGTTCCAGTTGGTTGCAAAAAACCTCAATACTTGAGATGTAAACAAAGCAGAGAATTTAAATGGTGACGATGGAATGAATAGTAGAGGAAGAAAAAGGGCAATAAGGCGGGTTGTGAGAGAATATTTGAGCCATAGTTATTTCAATTTCACTCAGTATACGAATAGGTTGGCGTAGCCAGAGGCAGAATAGAGAGTTAATGGAGATTTGAAGTTGGTTCTGGATGTTGTTAATCGAAAGATTCAATAGGTTCTTGGATCTAAGAGATAAAGAATATGCTCTCTAGTGAAGTTTAATTGAATTGTACTCTAACATGAAATTGCAAATGATGTAACTGTTGTAGTTTACAATTTTAGTGAAGAATAGACCAAGTACAAGTGATAGTGAACACAGTATTCAAGTAGATAGAGGTTCGGATTACAGTAGTCAAATCCACGTAATGGTAATAGTATACCATTGATGGCATAACTTAAAGCTCTCAATACTCCCAATACACCAGAGTCCTATGTTACATCTTGTACCATTCGTCACATTGTCACATCACTCAAAACACCTACTAAAAATCCTCAACAAGGCATACCCCCACCAAAATGATCAGAATTCGGTCAAAAATGAAAAACTATGCCATGCAATTCCTTCCCCCACCATGAAACACAACCCCCTCCTCCAGTCAAACTACACTTACTGATTACAGAACTCTTAACTTCATAACCATAAGTTCTCTTTTCTTTTTCTCTTCTTTCTTAACTAAAATCAGAAAAGTCTAATTCATTACTACTAATGTTAGTATGCTTCAGATAGTAATTGGTCGCATGGCATGATCCTCCCTTATTGAAACTAGGCATGTTCCAGGAGAATCACTCTAGAACGCAAATTTAATCATCATATGAACTTACCTTGTATCTCTAACTTAAAGACTTCTCATATTCTTTTACTATTGTTCACTACTATACATTTCCTACTTATAATATGAATTAGTATTGCGGTATACATCTTCTTGTTTTTCTAGGGCTCAGGCCCTCTTTTTTCAATACACCCACACCACAATACTCAAATGTTTATCTGCCGTATTTCGAAGTTACACAAAGGAACGGAATGGGAACTGCAAATTTTCATACCCACACCATGGAAAGCGAAAAAAATTCTTTAAATATTTGAATCTAGCAAAGGTTACTTTGAACATACAATACACGATGTCCGCCCAAACCACCGTCAGAGCATCCAACTGGAGACATGTCGAAGTAGGCCGTGTTGTCTTGATTAACAACAAGGAGCTTGCTACTATTGTTGAGATTATCGACCAAAAGAGAGTCTTGATTGACGGACCTAAGATTGCCAGACAAGCCATCGCTTTGGCTAAGGTTACCTTGACTCCAATCGTCTTGGAGAACTTGCCAAGAGGTACCAAGTCTATCTTCGTCGCTAAGAAGTGGGCTGCTGCTGATATCGACTCTAAGTGGGCTGCCACCGCTTGGGCTAAGAAGATTGCCGCTAGAGAAAGAAGATCGCAATTATCTGACTTTGAAAGATTCCAGGTTAAGGTCTTGAAGAAGCAAAGATCGTTGGCTTCTAAGTCTGTTAAGGCTTGATTGAGTGGAGTATCGTGGTTTATAAATTGTACTCTAGTACATGATATTTTTGCTTAATGAATGGTATTGAAAGAATAGCAAGAGTGTACCTGCGCATACAGCATAGTCTGTGACGTGGAGATGTAGATTTTGATGATGTGGTGTGAAGTTGTAAGTGAGTGTTCAGTCTACACTATTGAAGTAGTTGAATGTGTAGATTTGTTCATCCGAGGTTGAAGTTGTATTTGATACTAGGTATCAAGAATAGAGTTCGAGTTAACATTTGTGATTCTAATAATAAATATTATATGATTAACAACGAGTTAAATGTGTAAAGTGTATAGTGTAGTTTGTCAAGTTGCGTTGGAGAGTACCTGGTACTTTTCGATCGTTGAAGTGACTCTTAATCGGGTTATTATTTATTTGTCAAGAATAGGCATTTTAATGATGAGTTGTTAGTTGTGATTTTTGATTCTTGAGAAGTTGTAAGAATACATCCACATACAAGTATCCTATCAGGTTCCCTTCTCTTATTCCATAATTTCATATAATTTATACCTCCTACGTTTCCCTTTAACTTCTCTTTCTTTGCTGATTCTCAGTATGTCAATATTGATGCACTTTTTTACTTGGCTGCAAATAAAATGTAAAACGTCGTCAATTTCATCCAAATTTTCACTTATACCTACACCAGCTCACATTACTAAATTGAACATGAGAGCCAAGTTCATATCTGTAAAAACTAATATCTCAGTCTCTTCTTAATCTCCACATTCACTTTATAAGATATCATAATATTAACTGTTCATACAATTACGGAAATTATATGATATCCACATCTAACTTCCAGAACGGAAAGCTCTATTTACACTATGTACAAAGCAGCTAGTAAGAGATTCGTAAATCTCTTAATAAATAGTTTTTGTATCCTCCTTACTTCTTTTGCGCCTTAGCGTGCTCGTCAATCAACTGTCTCTGTAACTGTGGGGAGGTTTGAGCGTACTTCAAGAACTCCAAGGAAAACTCACCCTTACCTTGAGTGGAGGCTCTCAAAGAGGTCGAGAATCCAAACATCAGGTTCAAGGAGCATTCGGCAGTCACGGTGAATTCGTCCTGCGAATTGACGGTCTCCATGATCATACCACTTAACTTGTTGATTAAACCAACAACTGCACCTTGGAACTCGTTAGGTGCACTCACTTCGACAGACATAATAGGTTCCAAAATCACTGGTTGAGCATCCAAGAAGGCTTGTCTAAACGCACCGGCAGTTGCAGCCTTGAAAGCCAATTCAGAAGAATCGACTGTGTGGGTAGCACCATCATTCACATGCATGTGCACACCAAGAACACGGTGACCAATTAATGGTCCCTTCTCCAAACAGTCATCGAAACCCTTGGAACATGCAAGCAAGAACTTTTCACTGATCTTTCCTCCTACAATATGGTGGGAAAACTTGTTTTCGGCAACAACTGGAGTGAAATCACCCATGACTCTACCAAACTGTCCAGCACCACCACTTTGCTTCTTGTGGGTAAAGTCAAAGGTGGTTGGCAGAGTGACAGTTTCACGGTAGGAAACTTGTGGTTTTCCAGTAATACATTCGACTCCATATTCACGCTTAATTCTCTCAACGTAGATTTCCAAATGCAACTCACCCATACCAGAAATAATTGTTTCCTTGGATTCAGCATCATACTTGACTCTGAAGGTTGGATCTTCCTTCTGGAATCTGTTCATGGCCTTGGAGAATGCACCGTTTTCCTTCGATTTAGGTGCAATACTAAGCGAGATCACAGCTTCAGGAACAAACATCGAGGACATGGCGATTTCCTTTTCACTCAGTGTAGATCCAAAAGTATCACCACTAGCACAGTCAATACCAAAAGTAGCACAGATTTCACCGGCACCAACTTCGTTGACATCTTCCATATCGTTGGAGTGCATTCTAACTAATCTCGCAATTTTAACCTTCTTTTGAGACTTCAAGTGAGTCATGTATTGACCCTTCTTCAATTTTCCTTGGTAAACTCTAATATAAGTCAACTGGCCGTATGGACCTTCTTCCAACTTGAAAGCAAGACCAACGAATGGAGCAGTTGACAGCGGAACCAAACTAACAGGTGTTTCTTCGGTACCAGAAAGTTCCAAACCAGTGTTCAAAACTTCGTTAGGTTGTGGCAAGAAGTCAACAACAGCATCCAAAACAGGTTGAATACCCTTGTTGGCTAAGGCTGAACCCATCAATACTGGAGTGAATTTTCTAGCAATAGTAGCTCTTCTAATAGCACCCTTAATCTGTTCAACGCTAGGTTCTTCACCTTCCAAGTATAAGTCGGCCATTTCTTCGTCTACATCTGCCAAGGTCTCGATAAGCAATGCTCTCTTCTCTTCGACCAAGTCTTGCAACTCAGAAGGGATTTCTGGAGTAATTCTCAAGGTTTCACCTTGTGAGCCTTCGTTGTAAATGGAAACACGGTCGATAATGTTGACAACACCCTTCAAGTTCTCTTCAGCACCAATAGGCACCTGGATAGCAGCAGCAGGAGTCTTCAATTTCAAGTTAATTTGCTCGATGGCTCTGAATGGGTTGGCACCCATTCTGTCCATCTTGTTGACAAAAGTGATACGAGGAACATTGTAACGACGCATTTGACGGTCTACAGTAACGGTTTGAGATTGAACACCAGAAACAGCACAAACAACAAGCACAGCACCATCCAAAACTCTCAAGGCACGTTCAACTTCGATGGTGAAGTCAATGTGACCAGGAGTGTCGATCAAGTTGAAGTGATAATTTTCGTTATCCTTATCCCAAGAACAGTAGGTAGCAGCAGATTGAATGGTAATACCCTTCTCTCTTTCCAAATCCATATGGTCCATCTTTGCACCCACCGAGTCACGACCTCTGACCTCATGGATAGCATTAATTCTTCCAGTATAGAATAAAACACGTTCAGTAAAGGTAGTTTTACCTGAATCAATGTGTGCAGAGACACCGATGTTTCTCATCTTACGAGCATGAGACAAATCAGCTTCGGGTAAAGTATGGTTGATTCTGTCAATGATGACCTTTTCATCTTCGTAGGTTTTTGGGATTTCACCAAGAGGTTCAGCATGAAGGTGACGAATGAATGGAGTACGAAACGAAGGCTGAATGAAAGAGCCAACGGATCTCAGGGATAGCGAGGAGATCCTACGAAACATTTTGGTGATGGGATGATGATTGTTTAATTTTTCAAATTTTTCACTAGAGCGAGAGAATTAGAACGAGTGATTGAGGGTTGGGAGGTTGGGGAGAACGTGTGATCGAACGAGTTGTAATAGATTAGGAAATGAATGTGTTGTATATGAGTATTAGACAAGTTCATGTAGCAGAAAGTGAAGAGAAAGGAGTACTTGATAGTGCAATATGGAACTGTAAATATGAAAGCTTCATTAAAGTGCACTGATTTTGAGCTGTTAAGTGGTGAGCAGTAAGAAGAATAATAAATTACTGTTCTAAGGAGGAGTTACTTTGATACAACTCATACAATATTAATCATAAGATCGTATACTGACTTTCAATAGCCATGTATTCACTACCGTTTTAAGTTGAATATGTCAACTTTCACCGGGGCCAAAATGAAGATTCTCAAGTCTTAAAAATCGTAATACCATGAACTTTGGGAATTATTATAAGCTGATTGTCACACTGTCATGATCTCCTCATTTAAGTTTGTGCTACTCAAATCTACTCAAATCTACACTCTGTCCCTAATGGAGACCTTATCATTCTCAAAATCCCAGTTAATATATATA
Source organism: Kodamaea hsintzibuensis (nom. inval.) (assembly GCA_030568835.1). NCBI lineage: Eukaryota > Fungi > Ascomycota > Pichiomycetes > Serinales > Debaryomycetaceae > Kodamaea > Kodamaea hsintzibuensis (nom. inval.). The sequence goes on from JAJMJA010000001.1 coordinate 996,292, forward strand.
TACTCTATCAAATCTACTTTTAGTTCATGGAATGGTTTCTATGCTCCTCTTCTAACCTTTCTCTTTCGGTAGAGTATGGGAGAATCAAATAGACTTTTTGTTTACCTAAAATGAACCTCTATTATTTTCAAAACATTATTGGACTTAGTCCTTTGGCTTGACTGAACCAATACCGTTCACATTTCTGTACATGTAGACACCCTTGGAGTCCTTGTTGTCATCATCCACAAATTGGCATGATCTCATGACCTTCCATAAGGAGAACCACATGTTCTCACCTTCGTATCTGTAGTGTTCACCCATCACCTTTTTGATGGCTTCTGTTGCTTCTCTACCATTGTAGAAAGGAATACGTGAGACGTAGTGGTGCAACACATGTGTTTCGATAATGTCGTGGAAAATGTGTTGACCAACAAATCCAAAGTCACGGTCGATGGTAGCAGCGGCACCACGAGCAAAAGTCCATTCGTTGGCAGCGTAGTGAGGCATGGTTGGGTCAGTGTGTTGCAAGAAAGTAACAAATACCAACCAGTGGTTGACCCACAACCATGGAACAAACCACAAGATCATCATGTTGAAGGTTCCAAATACCTTAGCCCATTGGTAGACACCAGTTACAGTCAATAAGATACCAATGTCAGACAAGATGATGTACCACCATTGGTGAGGGTCGAAAACAGGAGAACCAGGAGCGTAGTGAGACTTGGCTGGCATGCTCCATCCTTCTAAACTTTGTCCGGTAGCGTTTGTAGCCAAGTAAAGTTGCAAACCTCCCAATTGTTGGAAGATCAAGATAGCCAAGGTGTAGATTGGAGATTCTTCCATAACTTCACTAATCTTGGATACGCGACTCTTTTCAACATACTCTTCCTTAGTGTAAGGAACGAAAACCATATCTTTAGTCAAGTGTCCGGTAGCCTTGTGGTGCTTGGAGTGGGAGAATTTCCATGAAAAGTATGGAACAATCAAGTACGAGTGTAAGACCCAACCAACGAAGTCATTGATGTTTTGGTAGTCACTGAAAGCACCATGTCCACACTCGTGAGCCAAGATCCACAATCCGAAACCAAAAAGACCAATAAGGTACGATTCCAACATCCATAAGGCACCTCTAGCCACGGTGCTCAAAGTTTCATAGTCTTTAAATTGGACTTGAGGAATGGCCCAGTGTCCAATATAAGCGATAGTTGTCATGGCGATGATATCACGAACAACATAACTCAAAGAACGGATCAAAGAACGTTCATAACAGTGCTTTGGGATAGCACTCAAAATATCCTTGATGGTATAATCAGGAACAGAGAACTCGTTTCCAAAAGTATCTGTTTGTTTCAAGCCAGAGCTTGGTCCTTTCTTCTCGACTAAAGTGGCAGTAGCTCCACCGACGTTTGAAAGAGAAGAGACATTCTCCTTAAGAACAGAAGACCCAGTTTGTTCAACAACACCCATTATGTATACGTTGTCTTAATTTCGGTCTAATCAGCGGCATCTTGTCTTTTATAACGTTTTTTTCACATCGCCCGGATGTTAGTTACACAAAACAGAGTTCTTTTTTAGTTCTTTTTTTATGTTTTTTTTATGCTTTTTTTTTTTTTTTACTTAAGCGAAGAGGCTGAAATGATAGGGGAGATGGAACGAGGTAAAGAGTAGGATATCCACGGTACATGAAGACTGAAATGATACCAGATAGCAAAGTATTGTAATGACAACATTTTTTTTGGCTTTAAAACGGCCCATTGTAAAAAGATTCGACGCTTAAACGTGTACCATGCTTACATGTTTACGCGTTAAAGATGAAAGATGTTTGATTGGTTGGAGATGAGGTGATTTGAAGTGCGGAACGATTGCATCTGATTTTGTAAGGATTTAGCATATGTGTTCTGTGTCTAAATAAGGTATCAGAATTAGTGTGTGTTCTCTTTGTATTCAAGGATTAATTGTTTATTGTGTGTGGTAATTACAAGTTTTATTTCTAGGCATGGCGTATTTTGATTTGATAATTGACATGGTAGTAATAATGGATTTGGCTTTGCATCTCTAATTGGTCTCGCTATTTCTGGTCGTAAATTGTACGAGTTTCTAGTACTGCACTTCCAGAACATGAGTGGATTGATGTATGATTTGTTGTCGTATGAGCAACAGACTTTAAATTCTAGCACATGCTCAAGTAGGTGTGGGGTGTGGTCCACCCCCTCCTAACGTCTCATTTCGCCTGTCAAGCATCTGGGCTCAAATGGATTTTGGCTTTATTTTTGTTCAATACAGCCATTTCTCAGCTGTATTGAGTGGTAAGTATTTTGATCGTGCAAACTCTCAATTGTTGGTTTTGAACGTACGCTAATCTGACGTCTGTAGGTAGGAGGTGAGCTTCCAAAGAACAGTTTATAAGTTAGAGTAAGATCTTATTGTTTAAAATGTGATGGTCAAGAGTGTTCATCTTGCAATTTAGAGTCATGAGATCGAATGGATTTTAGGTATATTTGAATTAGTTTCCAGTCAATTATTTCTCTTTAGAATACTTCATTTTATCTCACCAACTCTATCGCCAACTATGATGCAAACTCTATTGCAAACTCTATTGCAATCTCTTTCTTGTTACACATCTCAGCACAACATGCTCATAGAAGTTCTTCTACTCAACTTCTTCCTCGATCCACTCAATATGTAACCTCAACCACTCAATTAGAAATCCTCTGTCTTTTCCTAAGAAGCAATCTAATCAACCTCTTTATTATCACACAACTTGGGATTCAACCCAGTGTACCTCCTAATAAAAAACCCACAATGTTCGCCCATCGAGTACCCACCAAATGGTCCTCCCAACGAATGACTTTCCCTTCTTTCGAATGTTCAACATGCATCACGATCTCCACCTTTAATCAACATTCCAATTAAAAGAATGTTTCAACTATTCATTTCATATTCCAATTAAACTCTCTCCACTAACGGAGAACGAGCCTTCAAGCTCCATTGCCAAGCAACTATATAGTAACCCCGATAAACCCTGTTGACAGAATCCTAGCCAAGACCATTTAATTCCTTGCTATCCAAGTCCATCTAATTCCACAATAGTCCACCTTATTGTCATCTCTTCAGCAGGGGCCCCAATCAACCCCCGCTCATCATCATACCTTCTGAAATTCCATGCCATCAATTTGACATTTGATAACCCGATTAGGCAGTTTAAAGATTTTCAATTCTCATGCAAAGAACTGCCCAATTACATTCAACGACTTCTCGGGGGTTGGGATCTTGGTGGAGACGAATGTGGTGGTCGCCTTTGTAGAATGTGCCTTTTCATGTCCCTTCTAGGTTATCCAATCAAGTTTACCCGGATTGTTCGTTTACAATTTACGGCATTCAGCCCCAGGGATGGCCCTGGAGTGGCCCTGGAGTGGCCTTGGTAACCACTGCGAGGCCAGTGCAACTTCTGCTTGTGCAAAAGTATCTAGGCACTTCCTTCTACTCATCAAACTCCAAATTATTGCCTTCACAACCATCGTGGGGACACTGGGCAACTGTGCTTTCGAGCTTAAGAGGTACCGCAGGATGCGAATGTCCATGTGGTTTTTTTTGACAACTTGAATGTTTCTAATGCAGGACAATATAGGCTTAGGTGAGTTCGGCTTCGTATAATGGATTCCTCTTCTACATATTCCAAAACACCTCAAGTGAGTAAACTGACTAATCGTTCGATTACGAATTCTACTACTTCTTTTAGTTCATGAAAGTGGGGTCAGCAATCTAAACCACAAACTCTTTATCCAAGACGGAATATGATTTTGAGAACCTGTACCTTCTTGTTTTTTCTTAACTGCTTAATATAAATCACCGAGGTTGTTGCTTCTATAATTTGAGCCCTTCAACCTTCTCTTAATTGTATCCCTGCCACCTAGGATTGTGACAAACAACCGTTAAACAAGAAGCTTTCTGGCGAGCTATTCATTCATTGTCCTTGTTTGGTTATGTATATTTAATTCGGTACCTAATTTGGTAATTTAGTGAAAAAACAGGGAAGGTGTGTAAACATGCCAGTCCCAACTTTAAAACATGGCAACTCCATTTAGTGAACGAGACTTGAAGGAGCCTCGCTTGACGTACACATCTAGATCCAGACTACTGCTAATAATACTCTGTCTCTCCCCCACCCAGTTCTTTTCCTTCGAGTTTGAAGCAACCTTTGGTTCCTTCAAACCCTCCATCTTCTTCCATTAGCCCTACTTACTCCTCCCGTACACATTTCCCTCCCACACCCACACTCCAGCACCTGCACAGGTGGAGCACCACAGAATAAAAATAGAATGTTAGGACTTGTAAATTTTTGGAAAGGCCACTTTCCTAAAGAAGAAATAAATCTGCAACCACTTCCCCAATTTGACTACCACAATAGGTAACGATTGAGCAGCAAATTCTCTTGGACGAAAGCCAAACTAAGAAGAATTTGGCAAAGAAAATCCATCACAATGGTGTATGAATGAGGCATCAGTTACTAGAATAGGAAAAGAGGGTTTGAATAAGAGGTGAGTGTAAGAATCCCGGTATAAATAACCAAGATTCGCACCCATTTCTGAGTATATTTTAATCATCACTACAAAGTAAACAGCTTTAACACATCACTCACTATAAAATGAAGTTTTCTACTACCACTTACTTGGCTATTCTCACTGCCACTGCTTGCGTGCAAGCTGCCCCACTCAACGCCCCAGTAGCCCAGTTCACTGAGGAAACTTCCCTTGTCAAGAAGTCTGACATCAACGATATCAAGACCATCTTGGCTGAGATCTCTCACATCAACAAGAAGAGAGAGCTCATTGAGGATGAGGCTGAATTGGAGGCTTTACAAAAGAGAGCTGACTCTGCCATCGGCAACTTGTTGTCTGCTTTCGTTAACTCTGGTATCATTGGTGAAGTTTTCCAAGCTTTGACTTCTGACCCAACCATCACATCTTCCTTAGGTAACATCATCAAGGCTGCTTTCCAAGCCGCTGTTGTCAACGGTCCAGCTTTATTGACTGCCATCTGGAATTCTGGTTTGCTCGGTAAGTTGTTCAACACCTTGTTGAACGATGCTGACTTGAGAAACGCCATTGTCGCTGTCATTCCAACCCTTTTGCAAACTGGTCTTAGTTTGCTCGAATCCTTCTTTGGTTCTTCTGCTGCTCCAGCTCCAGCTGCCGCTGCTCCAGCTCCAGCTGCCGGTGCCGCAAAGAGAGAAATCTCGCCAGACATGGACGCAAACGACTACTTGGAGAAGAGAGACTTGGCTGACGTCATCACTTGGGTTATTAACGAAATCAAGAGTTCGGGAATCTTAAACTCTTTGATTAACCAAGTCTTGGCAAACCCACAACAATCTATCAGCTTCTTGACCAGTGCCTTGCAAAACGGATTGGTTCTCTTTGAAGATGTCTACTCGTGGGCCAAGTCTTCTGGTGTTTTGGACCAAATCATCAACTACTTGAGTGCCAACTCTGGCTCTCTCCTTTCTGCTGGTTCTTCGATCTTGGGTGAAATCTTAGGAATTTCTCTCCCATCTTCTTCAGGTGCATCTGCCCCAGCTGCTGGTACTACCACCCCAACCACCGCTGCCGCTGCTGCTCCAGCTGCTACTGCTGCTGCTCCTGCTGCTGCTCCAGCTGCTGCTGCCACTGCTGCTGCTCCAGCTCCAGCTGCTGCCGCCGCCGCTGCCCCAGCTTCTGGAAGCAGTGGTTCCGGCTCTGCCTCCTCATCTGGTGACGATGTCAACTCTGTCTTTGCTGCTGCTCAAGCCGCCGGCGCTAAGAAGAGAAGAAACTACTAAGCAACTCACTTGGTACTTGATAGGGAACCAAAATTACGCTTTGATCAACTAGCTCATTTTAAGGATGTAGCGCTTTGAAGTGATCACTCGTTCTACTTTATGACCTGGAACCTAACATACCCTGGCTCCGGGACTTTTGACTTCCCCGTCCTATTTTGAGTTTGCGTTTCAACAGAGTTGAAACCTAAACTGGAGGTTTAAAACCATTACGCTTCATGATATCACGCCTATTGGTCCTTTGACATTCTTGTTCTGTCGTTTCTTTCGGTCTACCTTTATTTGAATCCGCAGTATTCGTTTATTGGTATTGATTTTATCACTTTGAAACAGTTACTGTTTAGTTCTTACCTCATATATTATTACCACCACTTAATAAAATAACGTCACTGATTACTAGCTTCATTAGAAGTGCCCTGTAGAATTCTTTCACTTGTTTACTCTTGATTAGTTAATTGGATTCAACTATCGACTACGCATAAACATGGTGTGTTTGGAGAAGGGGAAATCTTACATGTTCCTGTCACGCAGAAAACCCCGTAAACTATTTCATCTGCCAAGTCAACGGAATGTTCGTCTTAAAATGTAACGAACCAGTCCTGTTTAGGATAGGTCACCTAAACCATCGCACTCTTTCAACTATTTTTTCTTCCGACTCTAACTTCACATTGTTTACATACCATCTCTATTATCTTTTCTTTTCGTAGATGAACTCTAATCTTTCACATGAATTCATGTCATTTTAGACGAGTTTGGTTAATAGACGACACCAGAATACGACACAGGATGGTTCTCACTTTAGATCTATCTAATTTGCTGCCAACTAAATCTACACATGAGTTTGACGTGCTCAATTCACAAATACCACATGTGCATGCAAGTCCAATTTCCTAACCAAAGATTCATTTGTTTTCTTGTATTGTTCTTAATTGGGGTGTCCTGTTAGTACTTTCAGCATTTGGTTAAACTTTTAACAACTAGACGGTCCACATCTTGCGGCATCGGTATCTACATCTACATTCCAAGTGTGCATTGATTATCTTTTAAGTAGAAAGTTAAGGTTTCATGCAACCTTATGAAAGATGTGTCGCTTGCAGGTGGTGACTAAATGTTTGGGTTCTTCCTCTTCAGATTTTGTTTATGTAATTTCAAGAAATTTGTATGAAATTGCATCAATATTGAGGAAAAAGTCAGGAGACTAAGGATCCCCTAGGGAGTGAGCTGATGATTATATTTTAATGTAAGTGAGATATGGCCAGTTATTAGCATGAGCGGGGAATTGTTAATTAGATTAAGGGGAATTGCAGGTGATAGATAAGAGTAAATACCCTGGGAGGATTTGATAGACTATGACAATAGTATGGAAAGCTAAAGAAATTGACATCTATAAAGAAAATTCACGAGAGATGAAGCTTGAATAAGTATGTACGGGGTGCGAATGAGTATACGCGAACAATTGAAGAATAAAATCAATAAAGCATAAAGCTGGAAAGCCAGTCAAGAAATTTAATATAGAATGTGTACTGAGGGCTTCATTTCAAGTTTTTTCATAATATGCACAAGAACTGATGAAGTAATAGCATCTTCAAATCCATGTTCTGTTGCAGTTCCAAATACGCATTTGAAGAACGTGTAGGAGTCAGAATCTTAATTCACAGCCCCTTGGACCTCGTATCGGCATAAAAACTACGCTTACAAAACTACATTTTTGCTATTTTTGGTTTTAGCTGTGAGATGAGCTTCAATAATTGTAGGACACTAAGTTGAATTAGGTACCCACCTACCGCCTCTCACACAAGGGAGGAGCAATTGTTGGTACTGGCGGCCAATTGACTAATTACTTACATCAACAATCTCGTAAACATTACCTCATCGTGATTAATTTTAATCCAAACACCAAGAGATATATCCGTCTCACCAAAATAAATCTTTACTCCGCTTTCGAATTAGTCTAACCCTCATTCCACTTAGTGAAGCTTGCTGTTATTATTGTGAAGCTTCTAGTTCAGTTGGGGGAGGGACCTGAAATTTCTTAGCGCGGGTTAAAAAACTTTTCAATGAGGTCGGAAATGTAGATGGATTTATCAGATCCTCATGAGCATGTAGCTAGGTTATCTTCAAAACGATAAGTTTTGGTCTATTCAATCGCTTTCTCTGCGAGGTAAGAATAACCCTAATATCGTTCTCCGAATCTCATGATAAGATTTCATACATGCATTACACAATAAACTAACAACTTTATCCCAGTAATTATTGGAGGCGATCGAGGCAGCCTTGTACAATTTGCGTAATTGATGACGGTTAAATAACCAAGCCGCAGCGAATGTTCAGTCACCGAGCGTGCCGGTTTCTTGTGCATTGACGAGCTATATCAATTCTCATGGATGCTCCTCAAAGACAACTGTAGTTATTTCCAAGAATAGTTTCCATTTAACTCCAACCCTGTGGACCACATGAAAGGGTTAGCTTGAAAATACTCTTATGAGTTGACTTTCCCAAAATTGAAATATTCGCCTATTGGGGCGAGTTGCTACTTTCAAATCTATCTGAGGCGCCATCAAGGATCGTACATTGTAATGTTTGTACTGGCGAGCTTTCTTTGGTGCATGGAGTGTTTACAAACCTCGGGGATATTGAATGATCACAATAGCCATCATATGCTTGAAGTGTGTGTGACAGTAATCCTCGTAGCCTATCACTTCAACATAGGTTGTGAAAAGTTGAGATCAACTGAAAAAAAAAGAACGATGAATAAAGATTCGAAGCAGAGTTGTTACTTAGTGTATTCATTGTAGGAGACTCAGATTCTTCAAAGAGGAGAAGGAAAGTATGGTGCCATCACCTTTCACACTAGTACTTCGAAATTTCACAGAGCACTGTGGTATGTATGTCAACACCCAAAAATAAATTCCATGCGCGGATGTCATAGCTTGCCTCGCTAGAGCTTTGTGGTAACCTCTTGACTAGTTCCATCTATCCCTTTGCCGTGTGGAAAATACGAAATATATGACAATCAAAAATACCGTTATGACAAAAGGGTTTTTGATGTACAATGGACAAACCCTTTTTATGATGTCAACTTGAGTATTTTCACCAAGTGAATTATTGGGGTGAAATACTATGACGTCGAAATGGATTAGGCGAATGCTAACTTTCCACTTTGGACCGAGGCAGCTGTACTTAACGGGGGGTGTATTTCAATTAACGAACAATACTAAAATGTTTGGTCAAGAATCTTAGCAGCATCAAATAGGCTCTGATGCTGCTGACGCGAACAAAGCTGAGTTTGTTGCCCCTTGTGCGTCCCTTGTTTGTTCCTGTTGGAAAAAGTTCCACACTAATGAGAATGCTACATAAATTTCTGCGCACCAAGGCAGCAGGGAACGTGCGCTGTTTCACCGCACACACTTACTTAGACTTTCCAGAGGATGCAAACGGCCACCTTTGACTGCCTGCTGTAGTGCGCTTTAAATCTTTTGGTGTTTATTTTCTACAAAGTGCACATATATAGCGCAAGCGACCTGTATACGCGTTAAAATGCAATCGATATTTTTTTGGAAGATTCCATTGCCTTTGTGCATAGAATAAGCTAAGTGATGGACTCTTGAACCCTTTTTGGAAGCTTAGAGTAAATAGGAATTGTGTATAAATACCCATTGAATCCCTCCACATTTCTTTGAACTACTTCATTACATATCCAATCATCTACAATGTTGTACGCTTTAGCTGTTCCAGGTTCTGCTTTCAAGCCATCTCTCCACAAGGTTTCCAACACTTGGAGATTAAAGAAGTTTAAGGAAGTCTACATTCAAAAGGGTGGATCGCAAGCTTCTTCCAGAACTAGTTCTGTAAACTATGGTTCTGACAAGGAATCCTTCTCCAACTATTAATTAACTAAAGACCGGTTTGTATCTCTAGAAGATGCATCTGATCCAAGTTTTCTCACTGAAAACTTCTACAAGTTCCCGCTGCTTGCTTTTGTTAGAATGATCCTTTGGTGAATATACGCAGTTGCCCGCACCCTCCCCTGCACCCACCGGACAAGAATATTAGTATCCATTAGCTAGCTGCCCATGTATTTTAATTGGTGCCATGATTTAGTTCTCCAATGCCTCAAGGCATGTGATTTTGGGTTTATTTAGATAGTCAATAATGACGATTTGTGAATGAAAACTGACTGTAGATTTAGAGTTGGCGACTGTACTCAAAGATTAGTTTGGATCTGATGTTTTTCAAGATTGTTTACACGAAAAATTGTTGCGAAAAATGCAGTCTGTGCTACATCAAAGGTAATCTTGGGAAAGAGAAAAATAATCTGGCCGGTTGATTGTCATGATACTTGTCGAGGTAGACTTGGTCCAGTTTCTCATTCCATCTACTTCAAACAAGACTTTTGAATCTTCTATTGTCAAGGAGGTACTAGTTGCATGACGTTCATGTAAGTTTGCTCTTTTCACTTTTTCTATTTTTTCTCTACTACAAACAAACAATGAAAGTCCCTACAGTGGTCTGTTGCCTGACTTCTTCAACTTCTTTGATGGACACACACGTTGGTGAGTAGATTATGCTAGTAACAGCAAGATCTAGCCGTGAACTTGCTACTCCCCGCGCCTTACTCTATTGAAAGATATGAGCCCAAATATTAAGCTGCATTGGCAAATGTAGGCGCACCACTCGGAACTGAAGCACACTTTGGCACAGAAATCTGCCACTTTCCCCACTACGGCCCCTTTGATTTCGTAGTATGTTCACATCAATTTGAATCCACAGGCTCAACTACTGGTCTCCGATAATATTGCAACCACATCCAGGTGAAAAATATTATATCGCTAAAAAAATATTCTCTAGTATTGATGATTGGCTGTGACGCACCTCAAATAGGAACGCACGCTTCGCTACGAATCGCCTCTGAAGACGCTGACACGTACGTTAGCAATCGGTACTTCAACCTTTTCTCAATTGGGTCTGGAGGCTTCTGAGTTTTTTTTTTCATTACGCTTCCTTAACCCTTAGGATTTATTGATCAACGTTGCACACTAGAAGGTTATGATTAAAGCAACAAGTCTAAACCCTGTAAACCTTCAAATGCACCCCTAAGGATTGAACTGAAACCATATTTACGGCCTTTGTTGTTCGAATTCTGGGTGGAATTGGTTAGTATATTTGAACAACCCTACCTTGCTGAGCATGGTTAGTAGAAGGTTTGGAGAATATGTTTCTTTTTGATGACCATGGTGATATATTGCAAAAGGGTATAGCTTTACTTAAGATAAGGGTACACTGCAAGTCGAACGGGGTTTAAGAGATTACTACATATGAAGTGAATAACCAGTTTGATTTTTTCAGATATAAGAATTCACATTTAACTGTTAATCCACCTATTACTAGTACTCTCATTGATGCAACATTTTATTTCTTGATTCTACAGTTCATAAGAATTTGTTCAACAACTTCGCTCAGTCAAGTGTTCTTCTGAGTTGAGCGATGAAATCCAGGTGTGAAGGTTGTTAAAGTCACTTCATCTTTAACCCTTGGGGTGGGTTTAATTTGGTTATCTTTGTTAAACCACTGACATGGTTTATTTCAAGTATTAAACACTTGTATATGCCTGCTAAATATGGAATAACTACTTTGGCTCCAACAATACCACTAACAGAAGTAACCATCAAAGTTGTTATGTTTTGTGGACGCATATTACGAACATTCCTACTATTGTTACATTCCCTATAGTCTTTGTAGAAATACTGAGATAAGGAGACTAACCTAGAGAATGAAATCAAGTATAAACAATACAAAGGTATCAACTCCTATGACTGATCAAGAACAAATATAACCATTTCTGATCATCGAACAAGGCTCCGCAACCGATCATATTATCTTGCCTGTTGCTAGGGTCTCTTTGCATACCCGCTTTTACTTGCAACTTCCAATCATAAGAATATTGGAATTTTGCAACCATTAAAAATACAATCTGTTGAATGCTACACTATGGGATTGTCAAGTTCAAAATCATACTGTAGATATCATCTGAACCCTTAATACATCTTGCTTAAAATTCCTACTGTGTGAATAACTTAGAGTATGAAGTATTTTTCACCGATTTAAAAATGGAAACTTTAACCCTATCACTCGCCGTTAATACCACAAATTTAAGCCAGCATCAACGTGTAATTTCAACACAACACCTTAACTATCATTATAGGTTGACTTGGTAGTTGGCATATATGTACTTGTCTAAAGCAATTGTGCTAAGTTGAATACCCAACCAATTTACCATCATTGTACTATTTGCCTATCTACTCGGAGAATTAATAGTGAACGGTACATTTCCACCTATACGTTCTAAGAATAGAATAACCAATACAACTACTGAACCTTTTAGAATTAGTTAACACTCCAATCACTTTGAATTTCAAATGCAGAGGAGTTAAAATTAGTTTCTGTTCAGACATGTTAAATTTAACTTGAATCAATTGTTAAACAAAACCTTTATCATAGCTTTCAATGGTTGACAAGGAAATGTCTGTCTTGGCGACCATAGTATCACACCCTTCACCTATTCAACCCATATCTTCTTCCTGATCTTAACACCGCCTCCCTCTCGGCTTTGCACCCCATACAACCTAATTTCCTGACGTATTCACTACAAATGCTTTTCAAATTTCCTAATGTATTCTCTACCAATTTTTATATCTAACTTTACAAAAGCTAATTAGTCGAACCAGATGTCTCTGAGTAGTACTCGGTATTCTGTTCTCTTTGACTTGCAGGGTCCCATGCCGCCGATGGCACCGTCAACCCTCCGCTCATGTTACTTTGCGGGTTCAAAAAGTTGCTGCTTTGTGGTCCTCCAGCGGACGTAGCCTTAGCAAGCACTGCTGCTTCTTGGGCCCTACGATCACGTTCAAACTCCTTCCATCTCTTGATCACGATCTGCGACAGATCAAACAACCCGTCAACCACTGAGTGGTCACCCTTGTCTCCACCTTGCACCATTCTTGTTTCTCCCCAACTAAAGTCGTCAAACTTCCAGTAGGCGTACGTTGGTAAGACAAAGTTCCAAATGGGCAACGCGAAAAGGTAAATTACAAAGTATACCAAGTACAGCAACGACGTCACTGTGATGACAATAAGACACCCAGGCAATCCAAAAATGATTGCCAAAAGCACTAATGACAAGATCGGAGTTGGCTTGGAGATCGCGGCAAAAATAATGACATAGATAGTGAATGAAATGGCTGCGGGCAACACAAGTGTACCCACTAACTCAATGAAAATGACAAATTGCATCGAAAAGCAAAAGGTACCACACAAGTCATTCACCAAGACCAACTCCATCAAGTTATGAACAGTCGAGTTGATCCAACGACGACGTTGTGAGAGCAACACCTTGAATGTCAGTGGAACAATAGTCTTACAAATAGCCTTGGGTACAAAAATCTGCTTTCTCTTTGGGAATGTCTTCAACATCAAAGACAGCAAGTATCTGTCTTCACCCAACAACAACAAGTTCTTTCTGTGCAATGTATCTACAACGTTGTCAGAGTACCTCTCCACAATGTCTGGGTTCGCCAAAATTGGCACCCAGAATCCTTCGTTACCCTTTGGTGCCTTAATTCTGTAGGTACAGAAACATCCAGGTAAACAAGTAACACCACCAAAAACCGACTCGAATGCCTTAGCTTGATGATGGGAAATATAGTATTCAAACACTTGGATTGTCGTCACCCACGATTCTCTCTTGTTGGCAATTTTGGTTTCTCCACAGAGACCCATAATGGTGGGGTCTTTAACCATTTGTGCATTCATGTGTGTCATTGAATCTGGGAAGATCTTGGAATCTGCATCCACAAATAAAACAGTTTCATAAAATTCGGCCATCAACCCAGTTACTCGCCACACCAGGTTCAAAATCTGGTACTCCAACTCGGTCATTCTTTCATCGAACATAACCTTTTGCAAGAAAGACATCATAATGATCTGGGAATCACGTTTACCTCTGTTACCAGGTTTGGCAGCACCAGCTTCTTCAGGTGTTCCACACTTGACGATAGTAAGAACAGGTACACGCTGCTGCTTCTCTGGAGGAACGGTGTCGTCATTGTATTGGTAAAATCCAGCATAAACCTTGGCCATGTTGTGACGCTTACTACCTTGGGCAACAGCAACATACGAGTGTGCGGTGACTTCATCAATAGGAGTAACAAAGTCCGACATCATACTCAAGACAATCTCCGGAGTCGATCTCTCATTTCCGGAACCCTTGATCAAACCGTCACACACAACCACCATCAACTTATGTGAGTTAGGGTAGTCTGTGGTAGCTACAGAGTCCAATGTAGTTCTCAAAGCGAGCTCGTCTTCAGAGTAACAGGTGACCATTACCATTGTGTGCAATAATGGGAATCCAAAAGGCTGGTATTCAGCAGGAGGCTGTGGAACCGCCGAAGGGTGGATCAAGTCTGGTGACAATCCATCTACAGGATAAAGGTCGTCAAAGTCAAAAGGATTCATGGAAACGGGACGGGATAACATATCCACAGATGAGTTAGGGTCGTTCAAGTAAAGGGTTGAAGCTCTCAGGCCCAAAGTGCGCTTAGAGGAAGCCTTACCCAATAATGCTGCTTGTGTTGTCATGGTGGTGTACTCAAAAGTCTTTGACAACGCTTCAGGTGTGTTATAATACTGGCCTAAATTTTCTTGTGTGGTCTTCAATCCTCCACCGGCACGGTGGAAGACAGATTGACGGTTTGTCTTTTGCTCCTTATAGTTTGCTCTTGCCTTGACTGGAACAGTTTTTATTTGGTTCGAAGCCAGGTTGTTGTTGTCAACCCAGTTTTCGATTTCTTTGTTACGTTGAGCCATGCTCTTGTTGTCAATGCTAGTGGCTCCCTGATTAGGCAGAATAGCCCATCTAAAGTAACATGCCATGATGAATTTGGCGATCACAACACTCAAAATGAACACCAAGGATGCGTACAATACAACTGTCAGCGCAAGACAACCGATGGTGTCCAGGTCGATTGTACCCACCTTGACGATCTCGGTTAAACAACGTGCAATTTGACGTTCTTTGGGGCTAGTCAATACAAGCGAGATATCGTGTCCCTTGTAAATGGTGTCATCTCTGAGAGTGTTAAAGAGTTCTGGGTAGTTGAGCAGGGGGTCGATCCAGTTGATCAAGTCAAGATCCAACACGTTACCTGAATATACAATCAAGTTACGCGATGCGTTACGGATGTCATTCCAAGTGAAGTAAACGTCTCCGCTCAGTTTAAGCAGGTAAAAGGCGGAACGTGCATCTGGGTTAGTGTGACATGCCCATCCATTGTAGTAGGCTTCGGTTCTGTTAGGTTCTGATGAGCCATCTTGGGCAAATGTACGACATGGCATGTACCAAGCCAAGTTTTCACCGTCCGATGGGATTGTCGAACCTTCCTTTTGGCTGAACAAGCCCTTACAGTTACCATTAACATTTTGGAACAAGAAGGAGGCATCTTGGCCACCAGCATTCACTGGTGGGTACAAAATATTACTATTTGGGGGTACACCTGCAGCACCAACGTGAGCTGATGATCCCAATTCATAAGTGCGACCATTGATGATTAAGTTGTTGTTTGTTACTTGGTTAATTCTCGTTCTTACTCTTTCTCCTGAGCAAACGGTTCTCGTGAAACCAAAACACAAGTAGGCAACAAATGCACCAATGTACAAGATACACAGGATCAATCCTATTTTCTCACGCCATGCAAACTGACTTTCTTTTGTGCGCATACCAAAGAGACGGAGTAAAGGCGCAGGGGCCCAGAATGTGATTGCATAACAGTATATCTTCCAGAGGTAGATGTTTGATTTTGGTTCATCATAGACTATTGGAGTTTTGATGGGGCGTGAAATGACTTTGCTCTTTTCCGGAGACGTGTATTCAGTTTCATCATTCAAACCGTATATTTCTCGTCCCCCCTTCAACTTTTCTTCGCTATCTTCAGCATTAACATTTCCACCTGTATTTCCTTGACCATTACCGCCACGAGGCAGAGAATCGTGAATGTCCATTAATGGAATTCCTTCTTCTTCATCATCATCGAAATCACTACTTGCGATAGCTGGCATTTGATTGTTTGAGTAAGAATGACTAGGTGCAATCCCTTCAGTCCCAGCATTCACTGGCTCCATACCCGTTGATGAAGGCTGGATCTTCAAATGTCCTGCCTCCTGCTGAGCAACTTGTGTATAATGATACCGCGGATGACTAGGGTCAATACGAGACCTCTCGGGACGAACAAGAGACTTCTTACGCCCAAGATCCCCAGTCTCAGGATCAAATTCCTGATACTTATTCGAATTCTGACTGTTTCTATAAGACATGATTCTAACAAGCAAGAAAACTTATACCAAGTATATACTAAGTTATAAGAAGAAGAATACGTAGTTGTAAAGATTAATTTAGAAGAATTCTGGAAGTTATAGAAGTCGTAAAAATCCACCACGACACACACACACATTTTTTTTTTTTCGCTCCTGATTGATCTCTCATTCCGGAAAGAGAATACAAATAAACATAGAGTTTTTTTTGGAAAGATCTGAGTTTAGAGATTGGTAATTGGAGAGATGGGGTTAGCGAAGGAACAGGGGTGGGTAGATGGGGTTAGTAAAGGAGGAAATCTGTGGAGGAATATATATACGGCTGAATGTAAATGGATGAGTGATAAACGTATTAGATTAGTAGAGGTATAGAATGTACAAATGTAGGAGAATGTGGACCTAGATTTTTATGGTTGTTGGGCATGGCTTGGTTGTGATGCGAAATCAAGAAAGAATTGAAAGGGGGATTTTTTTTTGTTTGCGAAGAGATAGATAATCTATTTTTAGGTGGTGATAGGGGGAGGGGAGGATATAGAGAGATGACTAGCGTAGAGTTAGTGGGCAGTGTGAATGGGAGATGAAGACGCGGCTGAGTTATTTTGGGAAAAATGATTGGTTAAGGATGTAGTGGTATTGGATGTGGATCTTAAGTTAGGAGATGAATAGGTTATGAGAGAAGATTGTTTGAGATGGACTGAAATTTATGTGATATGGTATTGGAAAGCATTAGAATGTACGAGAAATGTTTTGAGTGAGTTTACGAAAGTTTTGAGAAAGTTGTGTTGAGCTGAGAATTTGTTTTATATATACGCTCCAGAGTGGAATGTGCCTTAGTAATTGGTATAACCTGAAGAGAGAAGTGAGACTAAGGAGTATAGAGTAGTGTAAACAGATAGTGTTAGAAGAGGTGGATATTGGTAGTAGAGTAGAGAGATTTTGGAGATAGTATGTAAAGGCTAGGAATGGTGTCAGGAATACGATTCATAATGACGGAATTAATGCGAAAAGTGACGAATATAAAGGAAGAGGTAGTTGAGAGAATAATAGATGAGAGAATAGAGAGATCGATGAAAGTATAGAGAGATGGAGAATGGAAATGTGGATATAGAGTTAGTTAAGTTACAAACACTAGGTTAATAAATAATTGCAGATGTTGTATAGAGTAGTGATATGGACAGGTGAAGTATTGACGAGGATAGTCAGAGCTGAGAAGAGAGCAAAGTAGTCGCGCCGAAAGCACCACTTTAATCTCAGATCTGCTTGAAACAATTTACTCTTGAACAATCAATCATTGAACGTATACTTTTGTCAATCAGATAATAAAAACCATCAATCAAATTTTCCATTACAATCAAACATCTTCTCTATGGCTGCAAATCAAGTGAAAAATCACAAAACGGCGAACCAATTTAACTCGCATAAATATCATGAGACTTAAACATATTCATCTTCAATCTTACTTGGGCGTACACTCCAAACTCAACAAACCCTTTTA
Organism: Kodamaea hsintzibuensis (nom. inval.); assembly: GCA_030568835.1. NCBI lineage: Eukaryota > Fungi > Ascomycota > Pichiomycetes > Serinales > Debaryomycetaceae > Kodamaea > Kodamaea hsintzibuensis (nom. inval.). Next base: position 1,013,949 of record JAJMJA010000001.1, read on the forward strand.
TACTTTAACTAAATCTCTTGCTTACGTTGATACTACTTGCATTTACTTGTATTAAATCAATTGTTCTGAATACTGACTTTTAAGCTGTTGAGTTGAAAAGCTTAAATTTAATTGCATTCCGATTAAAAGATACCGTAAAATCGACTCAATCAAAAGCTATTTAAGTTTCTCAATTACACCCCTCACCAATCTTCCGACACTTCACTCAACAGAAGCCTCACAAGATATCTACCTACCTTCACAATAAAATACTTCAAATAAATGCATTCTGTATGCTGATCAGCAATACAAACATCTCAGGTACATATAATCTCAAGCTACATGGAGCAGTTGTAGTATAAAGCTTTTAAAGTTGAGTCTCTTTCTTCTTTCTAATACTAGGCGTCTCATCTTCAGTTGGTAATCATAAGCTCACAGATGTATACACACCCTTCCATGTACTCATTTTCTGGTGCTATCAATTCCATCACTAGTAGTTAAGTATTTCAAGACCCCTCTCTGGTGAAAAATAAATGCTTTAAGCACATCAAACTCAATCGAACTTTATTTTCACTGGATATTTTACAACTATGATACTATGATACTCACACAATGTTCCACAATATATGTCCTTAGTCCGATCAAAAAACTAATAATATTGGGGCGAACCAATACATGTGCCACTTCATACCATCGAACTTAATATTAGTTTAAGTAAAGCTACTAATGTCTGAATAGTCAAAGAACAATCGTTCGCTGCAAGTAATAGCTTGCTGTTCCAGCTGGTTACGAGTAGACGCAAGTTGCGTAGGCGTATATTCACGCAATTTCGAGTGAAGTGCCATACATCTGCTACAACATTGTACTCGTGCAGCGTACCTTTATTGCGAGGCGTTGATCAACCTATCTTTACTTGACCGTTTCAGGGACAGGCATTAAGCACTCGTTACTATTTCACATGATATGTTACTACGATACTATTCCCTATTTATAGAATGTGATCTCTACTTCATTTACCCATTTTAGAATCTTGAAATGAAATCGAGGCTCCGTATTGAATCAAGTAGCAGCACGAAAATGATATCACCAAATATTATGGATTTCTCAAACATTACACTGAAATTGTTAGTTTGCAATCTCTATCAAGCTTTAAAGTCAAATCTATTTCAAAATTATTTGGGTACATAACAATTTTACTCCTTTTCTTTTAAATGGACATCTTCTTTAGCGTGTCCTGTAACAACTCTTCAATTCCACTAACCCTTCCACTGAATGGGATTAATTGTACCAATAGCTTGTTCAACTTGTAAAAGTTCTTTAATTGCAGCTCAACGAAATCTGTTGTCACCAATCCACGCAATACAATAGTCAATTCTCTCTCTTGTAGCTTGCTGATAGGACATTTTCCAAGTAGCTTTTCGTCATTGATAAACCGGCGAACTGTGAAAGCAGCACGACAAATCAATAGTTCTTGTGCAACACTGTTCAAATTCTCATTCTGGGGATCCAGACTGAATTTTGTCAACTCCAGCAAACAATTGAACCTAGTTGCAGAATTCACATACTTGGCAATAGGTCTGGTAGTACCGAAATACTCGTCGAACTTGTAACCACAGAAACTGTCAATCTGGTCACTTATTGTGGCTTGCTTTAATAATAATTCAATTTCGTTCAGTTCATACAAATAAGAATTGTCGTGTAATGTTTCGACAAAGGTTTGCACTAATTCTTTACCATAGCTGCTTTTGTTTTCAAGCAATTTTGGGAGAACCAATGGTATCAAGCTTTGGTATTGTTGTCTGTCAATTTCTTCGTTATTTGGATCAAAATTAATTTCTTCCAGTGATTGTTGGTGGAAGCAAGCAGTCACACCGCCCATTATTAATTGCCATAACTCAACTTCTCCAGTCAAGTCAATACTAGAACGAGTTAACTTTGCAACCAAATCCTTAAAGATTTCATTTGCATCTATCCATAGTTGTGTTTCACTCTTTTCTATTCCCTTGAACTTGTGTCCAATCACCTGCAAAAGAGATTTGAGAATCTTGTTGATACCTTTATCTTCAACTAGCGAGTTTAAATCTTTGATCTGAGAAAGCTTTTGATTCATCAAATGCACAGATAAATGGCTCATTGCTATGAAGGTTGGCACCTTGACCTTGTCCATCAACGAAGAGTTATTAGAGAGCTTCTGTTGAATTCTCTCTCTCAAGCCAAATGGGTACACAATTATGTTGCTTAACTGCTGTATGATCACCGATTGCATTTTGTCATCCGCAACGTCTATCGTACTCAAATTGTCAATTATTGTCTTCTGTAACCTCGAAGGATTCTTGTTATCCAACAGTTGACTAGGGAGAACAGGGTACCTGGCACACTTATTCAACACGTTAAGTACCAAATTGCACTCTTCTGTTGAAAAATCCTTCTTAATCACGACATACACATTTGGGAAGCTACTCATCAAACTCGTGAGGCACTCCTGATAGAGTTGTGCATTGACAAAATCGTACTCAATGTTCACCCCAACCCAGAAATCTAAAATCAACTTTCTAATCGATGTAGGGGTATTTGTTGACAAAGTAAATGGCTGCAAAAGTTCTTCGTATGCTTTGAAAACTTTCAAGTTGAGTTCAATAACTCCAATATCTAATAAATTATTGAAAAACTTGATCAAGTCACTCCACTTGTCATATACTTCTTTAGCCTCAAAATCCATTATAAACTTGTTAAAAATTGATATGATTCCCTGTAGCTCCAAACTCAAACTCTCTATCCATTCATTCTTGTGTTTCTTTAATTGAGCGGGCAAGGCATCCACTGAAAATACTCGTGAAATCACGATTTTGTAGATTGGATTCCACGCTCCGTATTTGTTGATCAATACACCATGAACATCAATGATTTGGTAAAATGTTTGGATCGACCCGTCACGCACTACCGGTCTTGAGTCTCCAGTCAAATTAACCAAAATATACAATAAATAAATGTTCAACTTAACATACGATTCCAATCCTTCCTTTTTGTCTTTCTCAATCGAAGCAGTAAGTGATTTCAAGTCTTTGATTTGTTTCAACAGCACTTCTTCGTTTTCCATTTTGCTCATCCTAGCTTTCAAAGAGTCACTGATTAACCAGAAATAACTTATCGAGCTAAATGAGATGTTCAAGTCGTATTTTTGGGTACAAAAGTTGCTCAAAGTGTCAATGAGTAACTTCAAGTGATTAAATGGAAGACTACTCATAAACTCATCCAAAATCAACTTCAATGTACCAAAAGATGATTCCACTAACAACCCGACCTTTTCACTTAAATTCGAATCACTGCTGTCATCATACAAGTTGTCTTTTAATTTGAAAGGAGTATTCAAGATCTGGAACACGATATCCCAGGAATCCTGATAGTAAGTGTCGAACTTATCGATCAAATCATGCAAAGTTGTCAAACTGAGTAAGTGAATTTCGGTTTCACAATTAAGAACCCATAACTCCAGTGGTTTACCCTGCTTAAACAAACCTTGAAGGAACAAGTTAATGGAGTTTAATGATTTCTTGGACGTCTTCAAGTTGATTTCCTTCAGCAGTGATGTAAAACCTTCCTTTGTGAGATACTTTATGATACTATTGAATGTGTTGACAATGTGGATTCTCAGTTGATATCCAACTTGCCTTTGGGTTCCCATTTTAATGAAGTAATCACATATTATCTGCCACTGATCGTCAGTTTCGACCAAGAATTTATTCGAATTAACTTCACAAACATTCAAAATGTTGTTCAAGAAGAAAGATTTGTTGTATGGGCATGTTTTCTGGTCAGAGTCTATATTTACTTTCTCTTCATTTTTTTCATTCTCCACCTTCTCATTCAGGTCTTGAGACAATTCAATCAACGAAACGAGCAATTCCTGAAACAGTTCAGCTGGAAATTCATTCACACTTTCAAACAACTTCCTACGAGAAGTTTCAATATTGGAGTAATCTTGCGAAGACAATTCAGGAAGCATGTCATCTGGAAATGTTATCAGCTTGACATTGTTGTATCCACTGTACTCATCTGGCCCGTTGATAAAGTAATCACACCACTGAAAGGTTATCCATATTATTTTCCAAGAATCTTGTAAGGTGGATCCAAGTGAAACAGCCAAGTTTGTTAAAGCCCGTACACATGTAACATGCCTGGAATTGAAGCTCCTGGAAAGAAAATTAACAGTTGAAGGAGTAGCTTCCCCAGAAGTTCCAGTTAAAGTTGAGCTGAATGTTTCCACCAAGCTTTCACCATATGCTAATAACTGCTTTCCTTGCTCTTGGAGTGTAGTTGGTATAGTATAGCTTGAATTTGGAGAAGAATCGTCTTCGCCAACATTTGATATAATAGCACGCGATAAGATCAACAACAAACCGTCCCTCAATCCAGTCAAACCTAAAAGCCCTGTTGCATGTGTAAATCTCTGCAACGACCGAATTAATAAGTGGAAGCTTTCATTGTCCATCAGCAGATAAATAAAGGTTTTGAATAAAAACGATACGTCTGGGTAGATAGCTTCAATAAAGTAGTTTGTAAACTCTACGTCAGCCTCTAAACTTGTTGCGTTCGAGTTAGCAGATAATACTTGAACAAAGTCAGCAATTCCCTCTGCAAACGATAAAAGAATATTGTAAATCAAATAGACAGGGTATGTAGGAGGAGTAACCGCAGGTGGCTCCAGTTTATCCAAGTGGTCCAATATCGATATTTTCATAGTAGAAGTTGCCCGCGATAAATAGTCACTACCTTGTTTGGCAGGTTTCACAGAGTCCTGGAGTAAGTATGAGTTATGCTGCATGAAAGTGTTCAAGATTGATAATAATTCTTGTACAACATTCTTCTTTTTTGAGTTATTGTCGTAGTTTTCAAAAATAAGTCTGATAACATTGAAGTCTGCAAAAAGTGTTTTGTATAACTCTAACACCAAGATTCTTTCCCACAGATTATCAGATTCCTTGTTAATAAGTATATGGTTGAGGAAAGATAAGACGATTTCAGATTCGATTTCCAAGTTGCTGAGTTGAGAACTGAGCAAGACGAGAATGATCCGTATTGTTCTTGTAATCAAAGGGAAATTGGATGCTGATGCTTGAGTGCTTAGAGGTGCTGATCCAGGTTGTTGTGCTGGCAATGAAAAGTTATTGTTAGTCGAGGTAGATGAGTTCAAAATGCGTAACAAGGCAGGAACTAACTTGGTTCTCAATAGAAATGCTAACTCCTGGTGCTCAAGAAACAATTGTTTATGGTTAGCAATTATATTTTCCACAAGTTCAAGTACAGCCATGGGTTTTACTTGTGCTAGTTCGGGATAATTGGGTGGTTTTTCGGATTCTGCCATATGACACAAATCGTTGAAGATCTGGAATCCTTCAAGAGACAAGTTACCCACCTTGATTGTTTTTTCATCATCTATGGTCACCTCGTTTACTGCACCAGCCTCATTGCTAGGGATCTGGTCAAAAACGTTACTGAACAATTGCTGAAGGGTGGCAGACGCAGTATTTATTACGACTCCTGATTTGTTGTTAGCAGTCAAGGCACAGCAGATCCCCAAAAGTTTAAGCAATCTTTCACCATGGAATTCAGTAGGATAGTTCTGCAATAGCAGAGGAAGACATTGCAAGATACGTAATTGTATATCAACTGCAAGATTCGAAGCCTCTCTTAATCCTTGAAGTAATGGATCTAATTGTTGAAGTGGAACTACCGTGGACATGATCAATTTATGCACTGCCGGAATCGACAAGGTAGTTATCTTTGCATTACCGGTAGTGATAGCTACAATAAAAGGAACGATAACAATGGTCCGGTCATTTTCCAGCAACTCGATCAACTGCGATACCTTATGGTTTTTGAGTGCCTCAATTGCACGATCACAGCCCAGTTTAACCTCCGAGCTGCGACGTTTAGACTCAGCAGAGAGATTAGTAAGATCAGTCACTAATTGCTGAACACTCATAATGAACAGGCTTCTCTAGATGCAAAGGAATGATCTCAATACTATTAGCTGCTGTTCTTTTTGTTTATACGTGTTTGGATTTGGTATTGTGTGCAGGATGGTTGCAAAATCTGACGATATAGGAGGGGACATTAAGGTTGGAGGAACTGATTGAGAGCGAGAGTGAGTGTTAGAAGTGAGTGTTCGAAGTGAGAATAATAGTTTGCTTTTTATTGAGGGTTACTTGAGGTGTTTTCTGATAATATATTTTGAATGCTGCAAAATTATCAATTATTATCTATACAATGAACATTCGAAATTTCTTAAATATGCACATACACTAGCTTTCAACTATTTTCTTTAGTCATTATCATCATCTTAAACCCCCTCTTTAAGTTCAACATAGTTTCTTCCTGTTGTTACATCCATGTCTTCTGCACTTACCCATATTTTCCAGTTTCCACTATAAATCTTGTGACCCAAGTAAAATACTATAGCAATAGGAGCGGCCAAGTAAGCTTGGAAGAAACTTGCAGGGTCCAAAGATTTACCATCGACAGGGAATAAGGCAACATAGAACTGAGCTATCAATACCAAACAGCTGACTGTCATCGCAAAGTAAGCACCCCAATCACCACCAAGGGCCCTAAATGGTTTACTCTTCATAGGAATTCCCTGCTTCTTGAAAGCTCTATTCATTCTCACTTGAGACAACGAAATAGAAAACCAAATGAAGATGGTGGATAATCCTGAAATCGCCAACAACCAATTGAACACCTCTGTCTGTTTATCTGAAGCACAGACAAACCCAATGAGACCAAATGCAAGAGCAACCAAGATTGCATAAATAGGACGACCATTGGCGTCTTTATAGGCTAAAAACTTTGGTCCGTGACCGAGTTCAGTAATGGTAACCAAAGACTTGTAACTGGCAAACACACCTGCGTTGGATACAGAAAAGACGGCACACAATATAACTGCATTAAATATTGAAGGCAAGACTTTGATTCCCGTATTTTCAATTGCAACGACAAATGGAGATGCCGAGCTCGACGAGTTACCCAAAAGCTTTGGGTCGTTAAAAGGGACCAAAAAGCACACCATCACAATTGAAAGCATATAGAAAATGGAAATTCTAAAAAAAAGGTGGATCATTGCCTTGTTCATTGCCCTGTGAGGATTTGCAGAAGAACCCGCAGCAATAGCTACCAATTCTGTACCTGCGAATGAGAATGCAGCATTCACCAAGGTGGCACAAGTCCCTTTAAATCCATTTGCAAAGGCTCCAGGGATTTTCCAGAACCTATCTCCAATAAAACCCTGTTGACCTGCACCTCCAGTGACAATAATAATTGCAAAAATGCAAAAGCCGACTATGGACGTTACCTTGATAATGGAAAAGAAAGACTCTCCGTAGCCATATCCCTTGACACCAACAAGATTAATGGCACAGACAACCAGGTAGAAAACTCCCACCCAGGCAGCTGGATTAACTGTGGAACTCCAATACAGGATCGTCAAAGAAGCAGAGACAAGGGAAAGGGGAATTGTAACTATCCATTGCAAGCAATAGTTCCAGTTCATGGAGAAAGCCCACGATTGATCAATGAATCGTGAGTTATACACCAAGAAATTCCCCTCGACTGGGAAGGAGCTGGTAAGCTCCCCCAAAGCCTGGATAATAAAGAAAACTAAAACGGCAATTACAGAATATCCAATTAGACAGCCTGCTGGGCCAGCCGCAGCCAACGCAACAGCACTGCTAATAAATAATCCGCTACCAATACAGCCGCTCAAAGCAATAAGTTTAACTTGATACTCTTTCAAGTTATCCTCTGGAGTCTCCACACCTGAACCTGGTTCCTTCAGAACAATCTTAAAAGATTGAAAGAAGTTAGGTTTCTTCACTGTGGAAGACTGCAAAGTCGAACTTGAAAGAGAAAATTTATCGCTTTTGTGGTCACTCATTTAAGATACCCTCTCAGTGACTATGGGGCAGATCCACCTTGTATTTAAAGACAAATTTGCAACCTCTATGTTTTTTTGTTTGGGTGCAAATGCCGTATGGGTTTTTGAATTTGTCTCTTGCAGTTTCCTTTTGCGAATGAAAATTTGCAACCTTCTCCGGGACATGTGCCAAGAGGTGCAAGGTGAGGCGGAGACATGGAGAGGGTGAAAGTTGGCCGAGAGAAAAGAGGTGTAGAGTTAAAGTGGTTATAGTTATTCAATGGGTAGAGTCATTTAAGTAGTTAACTTGGTTAAAGATTGAAAAATAGTGAGGAGAATGTAGTTTGTGGTTGTGGGGTAGACTTTAATATCTTGGAGCCAATAATCAGTTTGTCGAGTGCTAAGAAATCTCGGAGAACCCATTGATGAGAAGTTCCTGTATTAAAACAATTGAAGGCTCTTTGTAATTTAATAGGCTAAGCCTGCGGCACTAGCACACTCAATTGTAAATTTTAAGTCAAACTATCCATCATTAAGTTACATCAAAAAAATATTGCCCTCTAGTACCGGGCTTTAATATCCAATTTCTATACACCTGCAATCCAATCTATAGACATTTCTAAAAACGCCTCCGTAAAACACATTGACTTCAAAGTCACCATGTTAACGTGTTACACATGAAAAAATTCAAGTGCCTATACCCTTGCCCGAAGTTCCTTGTTCTCTTGCTGCAATTGTAAAATATACTCAGTAGCACGTTCTAGTATCATAGATTTGTTGCACTTGCTGTCTGAAGTATCCTTTAGCGATGGTACAATTTCTGTGAGACCTAAGATCTTTGTGTTGATGTTGACCCTATACTTCTTCTCAATCTTGTTGTGTGCTTGCTTTTGATCAAAGGTGAGTTTCTTTCTTTCGCGCTTTTTGCGGCCAGTTTGAGGGCTACCAGAAGCCGTCCTCGGACTATTTGGACTTTGCGGATCGCTGTGGCTCAGACTACTGGGACTATGCGAGGTTATTCGTCCAATGCTGTTTTCATCTATGTCGCTCATGTTGTTGGCAATCCTCATTGTGCGTTCCTGCTTAACTTGAGCGTTACCATTAGAAGGCTGAACGCTCAACATCTCATTGACAATCAGCAAGTCAACAGGTTTTTTATTTAAATCGGTTCTGAATTCGTTTAAGCTGTCAAAGAACCCAGCCATGCTACCAATGGATGACATGGGAACAGACACATCTGTGGATGCTGTGTTGGAACGGTAGATGGTATCCATCCATTGACCATCTTCTTCATAAGGAACAGGAGATAAAGGAGCCAGCATCGCCTGCGATGAAAACAATTCAAATTCGTCACTTGTAATACTATAAGTCATCGTATCTTTGGTTGGCAATATACCACCAAGTGCCCTCTGGGCTCTATATATATTAATTAAAGTCTAATCACGTGGCGGATCAGCTCATGTTAAAAATCAGCTCACGGAAAAACCTTCGGAAAATCTCGTAGCACTACACAAACGCAGTAACGGAGGTAATCGTATCAGATAACATTTCAGATGGCAAGTAAAAGAGGCCATTGTGAACTTTCCAGTATGACTGTTGACTGTTAAATCATATTCTACCCTTTAGGCTGAATACATTGCTCTAACCAGAAGTTAAAGCAACCACTTTCGAAGTATAATGATTGCATATTCTGAATACATTAATGATTGAATATTATTCAAATTCCCCTACTTCTAATGACTTAATTCGGAGTAAGTGGCGTTGAACGAGAATGCAAGTAGTTTACACAAGTAGAGTGTAATGCATGGCCTAAGAAAGCGTTTGTTTCTCTGTTAGGAAAACGATTTCAAAACCCTTGGAAGTCAGTCGATTTGCACTTCCAGTCTTTTTAGTTGCGTGATATTTTTATGAAATTGGTATTGAGATTGGAACGTTGGGTTCCGAGAATCAGGAAGCAGGGTCTACGTTTCTTGGTACACAACGTGCTTGGGGGTACCTTTCCTTTTTAGTGGTGAGATCCATGACTTGCCGACTTGGTGATGGGTATCGGAGTTGGAATATGCACATTAACGTCCCAACTTTGAGGTCAGCCGTAGCTTGAACCTTATTCCTGGTGTAACGTTGCATCCGGTATCAGCCTGTCTTCTATTTAAGATGCTAGATCTAAAACACACGTCGTGTATACGTTATTTTATTTCCATTAATAGGGGCATGGTCAGACAACTTTCAAAAGAGTATTCATCACAAAGCGGATGACAAACTAAGACGTTGTTTTCAACATTGAGTGGACCAAAGATGGGTTAATTTGTTGTAACGGGGTGATATCGTGGAGGTCCAATCTGGGGGAAGTGGAGGAGAAGGTCAGGAATAGTACCTAAGAGTAGATGGGACGAGATTAGATGACGTGATTGAAATCACTGCACGTCAGCACTAGATAAATACTAAAATAATTAAATAACTCATTCGTATTTGTTAGTGCCGTAGATGAAAAAATTATCATCATGCCTTCGCAGACCCTTTACGAGAAGTACATCACTCCAAAGGTGTTGAAGGACATCCAGTTCTTTGGCGTATGCTTTGTTGCTATGGTCTTATTGATCTTCCACTATGCTTGGGTCGTGAGACTGTGGTTGTTGGATCCTTATCAGCCTACATTACAGATCGCTATTAAATTTGCTTGGTTTATTGCTGATGTGGCATTCATCGGATACCTTACCTTTGGTAGACTTTATTATATTATATACAAGGAGGAGATCGAATCTGAGAATGCTGCCAAGGTTAAAAAGGATATATAACAATACTACTTGAATCTTTTGGCCAAGACGAGTCCGTAGACCCCTAATGTAGCAATCGAAATAATGTTCACCAAAGTTGAGATTCCATGGAACGCACCAAATTGTTTGGTGAGCGACTTGTATTCTGGAGTGAATTCTCCTTTGGCGTCGGTGTCCAACTTGTCTGCAATCAACTTATTTCTTTCATCCTTGATGGACTTACATTTAGGCAAAAGCACAAAGTAGTTGAGAGCTCCAGCAAGTGAAGACGCAGCAAGCAATCCACTAGTGAATGGACATAACTTCAAAGGTGTGGTCAATGCCAAAATAAATGGAGACAAAGCCTGGCCTGTAAAATAAGCTGGGAATACCTTGTTCTGTAAGTTACTGAACTCGTCCCGTGGCAACTTCTTGAAAACAATTGGTGAAACAACAAACGAGTAGAATGCTGCTCCCCCAAAGGAAAGCGAGTAGAAGAGAAAGTGATAAGGAACTCTGGTGTTCAATCCTAAACCGGTCATTTTGTAAGTGGCGTTGGTTTTTTTTATAGTTGATATTTGATTATTGTTAAAGGGTGAAAATTTCGGATATCATATGATTTGTGGGGGTGGGAAGGAGTTTGTAGACAAGTTATTGGATAGATATTTTGAAGGTGTTAATTGGCGTAATTGGCGTAACTATGATATAGTGTATTGTCTGAAGTATTGATAGTATGAATTCATTTGGATTATTAGGAAACACCATGGAAACCTTTTATTCGGTGCTTAACTTTAGTTAGACGCTGCAAGAAGATTGAAAAGTTGACTAGCACTTTACTAAGACAATCGAAATACAGACACATTCCTTCATAAAGTAGTCTTAATCCCACTTATCGTTACATTCTATTACCAACGCTACAATTGTTATAGTAGCCAACTGATAGAATACGATGTCACAATTCTAAACTCAATTCCTGGTACAAATGTTAATAGTTTCATTGACTCAAGCACTGTCGGCAGTTATATTTCTACATGGTATTAGTAATATTTTTTGGCTCTACACTATATGGAACTAGGTACCTGTCTCATGGTCATGGCTTTTCTACATATAAAATGGACAAGAACTATAGTTATCGCTGAAGTCGTGAATTACCTCTTACTTTTTTTACTAGCTGCTTACTTAACAACGTCACAGATTCATGATGCTTAATTATTTCAGAGATGATGCGGTGGCTCAATGGTAGAGTTTTCGATTCCAAATCGAACGGTTGCAGGTTCGATTCCTGTCCGTGTCAATTCTCTTTCTTTTTTGATAATTTTTGCAACATAAAATTGTGACCAATGAATATGTAATGAGTATTCCACTTTATTACTAATATGTCGCTTAAAATCTGCGACAAGCAACAAGTTTCGCCTATGGTGAACCTCATTAATCCTTATAAGTATCTCGTTAAAGAGATCTTGTGTGGTGAGAAGGATCACATTTGCATCTTCACATTACTATGAAATCCTCCAAATCTTTTCTATCTTGAAGCTTTCAAACTACAATCTCCATTAAATGAAAACCACCTGGTTATACCTTTTTGCAACCTATTTAACATTTTCTTCGTTATGAACATGACCAGATCTTTCAACTTTAAACTGTTTGCCAATAATTATATTCGATTTGTTGAATCATGACAATAATTCAATTATTTCACTCTATTTACTCAATCAAATCACTCCAATTATTCACATACTCTCCTCGATTTATTATATCCAAGTAACCTGACACCTTCCAAGCATTAGTTTATTCTCATTAAACTTCTTCGTTTATTCAGTTTGTTTACTATATTGAATACACTCTTGTGTTTTTCAATTTTTCTGTATTTAGTATCCATGCTCCTCCTTATCGCCTTGAACTCAAACAGTGATGTACATTCTACACTCTTATTCCTATGGAAATTTATTCCTATTTATTTTATTCTAAACAATATCATCTTAAAAGTTGATGGTCTTGTCGTAGGTAGCCAAAGCAGCTTCCTTGAAAGCTTCGGATAACGTTGGGTGTGCGTGGCATGTTCTAGCGATATCTTCACCTGATGCACCGTACTCCAAGGCCAAACCGGCTTCGGCAATCATTTCACCTGCGTTAGGTCCAATGATGTGTGCTCCCAAGACACGTTGGGTCTCGGCGTCTGCAAGGACCTTGACAAATCCGTCAGTGTCCAAGTTAGTTTTAGCACGCGAGTTGGCAATGAATGGGAACTTACCGACCTTGTACTTGATGCCTTGTTCCTTCAATTGCTCTTCGTTGAGACCGATCCAAGCAACTTCTGGGTGTGTGTACATCACCGATGGGATGTTGGCGTAGTTGACGTGGCCGTGGCCGTGTTTGATGTACTCAGCAGCAGCAATTCCTTCTTCTTCGGCCTTGTGTGCCAACATAGGTCCGTATGTAACATCTCCAATCACTCTAATGTGTTCGTGCTTGGTTCTGTATTGTTCGTCAATGACCAAACGGCCCTTGTTGTCCAACTCCAAGCCGGCCTTTTCAAAGTCCAAGCCCTTGGTGTATGGTCTTCTTCCGATGGCAACCAACAATACGTCGGCTTCCAATTCCTCAACCTTACCGTTCTTGACGTTTTCGACTTCGACCTTGACTACATCTCCTTCACGAACACCCTTGGTGACCTTCGTTCCCAACTTGAACTTCAAGCCTTGCTTGCCCAACAACTTTTGCGATGTCTTGGCTACTTCGGCGTCCATACCTGCACCAATTGCGTTTTGGAACTCAATAACAGTAACTTCAGATCCCAATCTGGCGTAGACAGAGGCCATCTCCAAACCGATGATACCACCACCGATGATCGACAATCTCTTTGGGATCTCCTTCAATGAAAGGATTCCAGTCGATGTGACAATACGTTCTTCATCAATCTCGATTCCGGGGAATGGAGTTGGCTCCGATCCCGTAGCAACAATAAAGTTGTCAGCTTCAACCTCCAATGCCTCGGAACCATCGGTTGGTTTGACCAGTAAGGTCTTCTCACTGACAAAGGCACCTTCACCCTTGATGTACTCAACCTTGTTCTTCTTGAACAACATTTCAATTCCACTAGTCAAAGTCTTGACAGCCTTGTCCTTAGCACCAATCAACTTTCCAAAGTCAATACCCACTTCACCAACATTGGTGATACCTCTGTGTTCAGCATCATGCTTAATCAGATGATACAAGTGAGTGTTGTTCAAAAGTGACTTGGATGGAATACATCCAACATTCAAACAAGTACCACCAAGTGCTCCTCTCTTCTCAACACATGCGGTGTTCAAGCCCAATTGCGCAGCCTTGATTGCGGCAACGTATCCTCCTGGACCTCCACCAATAACAACGACATCATACTTCTTAGAAGCATATCTAACAAATTGTACTCCAGCACTAGCTGGACGCTTAAATGATGCTCTCAACATATTTACTTGTATGTAATTGGAGAGTTTTACTATAAATTTTTTTTCGTTGGGGCTTTCTGGTTATTTATTTCTCACGTTTTGAGGGTTTTGGGGAGATCACGTTTCTCCGGGTAGGATTTGGCCGGGGCGGTTGATGGATGATTCTAGGTGATGAGTAATTGTGTTAGGCCCCAGATTAAGGTTACTGGGTATGCGTTAGTGTGACTAGCTAGGCGAGTGATCTTCGGTAGTTGATATTCGGCCGTCGGTGGGACGGCGGTGCATGTTATGGTTTGGAATTGATTGCGATGGGATTTTTGAGACTTTGAGACATTGGATTTTCGGAATATGTGGGAAATTCAATGAAGGTGGTAGAGAGTGAAGGGTATGTTTAATTACAGTAGTAAGGAATACCGGAGAGAATAGGTATGAAGATTGAGTTAAGATAGTGGCAGATGGTTCTCTATAATTTCAGTGCTGTAAAGAGTAGTTCTTGACGGGATTATTTGACCGAATGTTTGCAGCCATTTTCAACGTGTGACTGATTAGTGAGAAGTTGGTGGCTAGCCAGTAATCAATGAAATAGACTTGGAAGTTAATTGTGAGTGATTTGTAAATGATTTGTGGATGATTTTAGGGAGCTGTTCATGAAGTATTCGTAAATTGTGGATGAATATTGTTAACGATTTTAGGGAGCAGTTCATCAAGAATTAGTAGATAATGGATATTGTGAAAGTGATTGCAATTAATGACGAAGCAAGAAGTTCAGATTAAGAAACATGACTCAATAGAATCTGCATCGAACAACCAAACCATCTAAAAATAAGTTACTAGTGACTACTGCATTTATATTGTGTTACCTAGCATTCTATCGAAGTAACTACAAACAAGGAACAGAGTACACTAATCAATTTCATAAGGCTATTTCCACGAGTCATGAAATATTCTTTAAATCCCGGCACAAATCGTTTGAGAAAATCAATTACTAAGTTAAAAGGATTGCTTTTCAATTATGAAACCTATGAAGCATTCAGCTTTGTAAGGTACATTGGTACATTCTAGAAGCCCCAGTATTGTATGCAAACTAGACTAATCTTGCAACTATTTGCTACAACATAGTTGAGTCTTCTTTTGGTCCTGGTACCTATGTACAGGATACGTTTTGGCTGCAAATGAAATTGATTAAGTTCGTTTAATTGACAGCTAGACAACACTAGACTGTCGTTACAGAACTTAACTGAAAGCCTATAGTAGCGATACCTTGGTTCTAGCGTTTGATCTAATAAACAATAATTTATTATCTAGTACAATTCCATATTATTGAGAAATTTGAGTGAAATTTGAGTGAATTCAGTGAAAAGGTTTACACATGAAGCATTTTAACCTTTTGGTTAAACGTCAGTTATAACTACATGTTCATATTCAGTCTCAGTGCTCTAGAAACCAAAGGTGAATTATACAGTTTAATTTTTAATTATTTGCAACCATGCTATAAATTACATCATCAAAAAGTCGCAGTTTAGATTACAGAACGTGGGGTTGCTTAAGCGTAGGAAAGAGCGTAATTAATTCAGGTTCTCGTTATCCTTATACCAATGCTTCTTGTTCATTGTATTAGAGCGTTTAACGACTGAAAGTGATGAGATTCAAAGTATCGTTCAATAATTTGAACGGTACTAACCACAGATAAGATATGGAGCTTATCTACTTTTTCAAACCGACACTACAATCCGATTTACCGTATCGGTAGTACTTTTTCTCCAAAAACCGATAGACTCTAGCCGACTCCGACAGATCAGTTCTTAATCAGTACTACTAAGACTTCTATATGGTATATGAAACAAGTATTGTCATTTCTACTTTAACCTTTATTCAGAATAATCCAAGTTATTAAATACCTCAATGTAAATATTATACACGTCATCAAACAAAACAGCATATAATTAATCTTAAAAAGAGGAACGAAACACAAACAACAGTTTAAAGATTAGATAAAGATATCAATTAGAAGATCAACACGTTGACTAGTTGAAAGAACCACACCCTAATATTGCTTCCCAACATCATCATATATCAAACCAAAGAAATAATGCATACAATAGCCTGGCTAGCTCAATTGGCAGAGCTTTTGACTTTTAATCAAAGGGTTGCGGGTTCGAACCCCGCGTCGGGCTTTGTATTTTTGCCTCAGAAAACCCTCATCCCTAGTGACGTTTTAGTAATAGTCAAGCCTTAAGTTGTCTCAGATCACAATCCATCGTGAACTTAAAGGGCAATTAAGAAATGGGGAAAAAAAGTGAGTTTTTTTTTGAGCCAATTAGAGGCCGCAAATTGACTTTACCATGCCGTCTGTACCGTCAACGAGTCAGCCATTACAAAGGGACCTCCCTGCATTCGCCGGGGTTTGTCATACTCTCCTAAATAACAGAGCTTGAACATTTGGTAAATTGCCTTACATCCTTGGGCCCCGCACACGAAAAGTCAATCGGAACACTCGCAAAATTCACCCCGGACCTTGCTCGTTTTCTCTTGCTTTTTAATCATCATCTTACAAACTAATTTGTTCATTACTTTTCTTTCTAGAAGTTGATACTTAACCCATTAAACTATTGAATATGTTATCTAGAAGTCTTAGGATGTCGTTGAAACGTGCGCCTGTTATGGCTGCCGGTGCATTGAAGGTCTCTCTTCCTTCTTGTACCCGTTCTATGTCTGTTGTTACTAGACAGGCTGGACAAGTTTACAACATGAACATGAACACTACCAACTTGAACTTCAAACGTTTTGCTTCTCACACTGTCAAGGTTCCAGACATGGCTGAATCCATCACTGAAGGTACTTTGTCCGCAATTGTTAAGGAAGTTGGTGAATACGTTGAAGTTGACGAGACCATTGCTACTATTGAGACCGACAAAATCGACGTTGAAGTGAATGCACCAGTTGCTGGTACTATCACCGAATACTTGGCTGCTGTTGAAGACACTGTTGAAGTTGGTCAATCATTGGCTACTATTGAAGAAGGAGATGCCCCAGCTGGAGGTGCCAAGAAGGAGGAATCCAAGAGCGAAGAACCAAAGAAGGAAGAAACAAAGAAGGAGGAACCAAAGAAGGAAGAAACCAAGAAGGAAGAACCAAAGAAGGAGACTCCAAAGAAGGAAGCACCAAAGAAGGAAGTGAAAGAATCGAAACCTAAGGAAGAAGAAAGCAAGACTTTCACCAACTTTTCACGTGGTGAAGAACGTGTCAAGATGAACAGAATGAGATTGAGAATTGCTGAAAGACTTAAGGAATCGCAAAACACCGCTGCATCTTTGACTACCTTCAATGAAGTAGACATGACTAACTTGATGGAAATGAGAAAGTTGTACAAGGATGAATTCTTGGAGAAGACCGGCATCAAGTTGGGATTCATGGGTGCGTTTGCTAAGGCAGCCACTTTGGCTGCTAAGGAAGTCCCAGCCGTCAATGCATCGATCGAGAACAACGACACATTGGTGTTTAGAGACTACACCGACATCTCGATCGCCGTTGCCACACCAAAGGGTTTGGTGACGCCAGTCGTCAGAAACGCCGAATCGCTTTCGATCTTGGGAATTGAGAAGGAAATCTCCTTCTTGGGTAAGAAGGCCAGAGACGGTAAGTTGAGCTTGGAAGACATGACTGGAGGTACTTTTACTATCTCCAACGGTGGTGTTTTCGGTTCGCTTTACGGTACACCAATCATCAACATGCCACAAACCGCTGTATTGGGTTTGCACGGTGTGAAGCAAAGACCTGTCACCGTTAACGGACAGGTAGTAAGCAGACCAATGATGTACTTGGCATTGACCTACGACCACAGAGTGTTGGATGGACGTGAAGGTGTTATATTCTTGAGAACCATTAAGGAGTTGATCGAGGACCCTAGAAAGATGTTGTTGTTGCAATAGGCAAGGAATATACGTACTGACTGTTGATGACTGATTGTTAGCAGCAGGATTTTGAATAATAATGTAGGTTTAGTAATTTTCATGTAAAAGGTGAAAGAGAAATTATTCTTTTAATCTTTGAAGGGCGAATTGAATGTAAACAGCTATAGGATAGTCTGAATAGAAACTAATGGAGATATCCTAGATTCACGGCAGGGGGTATACATTCCATGATCCATGAAGATGAAACTAAGTACTTGATCTAGTCCACGTATAAAACAAAATTCTAATACATGTCCAACACTATAATAATAAAAAGGTTCGGAGACCACCGGCCCTGTTTACACCCTCATTAACATCATTCACAACATTCACATCAACCACAAATACAAGAACAATCGGGAATTCGCAGCCAAAAAGATATGCACAAAGAATCATATACACTGCACAGTACAAAGAACAATCTACAATAGAGCAGCAATATCCATGATCCTTTCATAGGCGGGTCCGATTCCGGGCTATTGTCGAAATTGAAACGCTATTGTTTTCATCCAGAGCCAAATATCATCTACCAACGAGGTGTTCAACAAGTATAAACGAAAGAGTGGGTGATTCTGAAGTACCTAAACGCTCAACACAAAGTATTATATATTAAAGGGTGGAGTAGTGGTTTTGATACTCGTTTAGTCCAGAGTATTTTTAATAAGTTTATCATGTCATTATTGCATTGAAGTAGGGGTACAGTTACTTGTCCTTATTAGGCCAAGTACTAAACTATTGATCTCATTTTGATGAGGGAAGTCTACTTGGTAGACACGCAATTCCAGACTAAAGTAACTCATCGCGAGGCCTTATTCTTAAAACTCTAAAATACTAAACAATCAACTTTTTCATTATCCTTGTATTGGCCTCAACTGCCTCCCCCCCCTATTAAAAGCAAAATAGAGTGTATTTCTTAGCTTGTATAATACTACTTGGTACAGATTGTAAACAACATTGAAAAACCAAAATCTCTTCATAAATGTACTGGCCTAGCCTAATCAATGTACAATACAGCCTTATGATAATTCAAAGAAAAAGGTGATCTAGACCAAGAAACTAATGAGAGAAGCAAGTAAGTCTCGTCGAATCGACTTGCTCACACTGCAAGCAACCCACACTAAAAGTACGAGGCAATCGTAAATTTGACACAGAAGTAGAAGTCTTATTTAGAGTTTCGTACAAGGTTGATTGGACTAAGTTTAGTTAACTCATATTCTCTCATGCTCCCCTTGTCCAGACTTAATCAATTGAAGTACACACTAAAACTTAAACCGGATGATTTGTGATCTATCCTGTAACTACCCCTGCAAAGAACATCCACAAAATTCGCATGTGAGTAAGAATCGAACAATACCTTATAGGTTTCACACTTCATTACAATCACAATTTTGAGGGTTTTCACGTCAAATGATCCGATGGTTGTGTGCCCTAACATCAAAGCCATTTTAGGATGGATAAATCCAAGCATGGAGAAGCATAAAAAAGAAGCAGGGACTTAACAGCATAGTACAAGTAATTGAGACAACATATCAAAGGATTCTGAATGTAAAGTATATATAAAATCGCTAGGATTTAGAACATAAAGGTAATCTCTTTGTTACTTATTCTCCTAAACTTCATATTGTTCTAACATGTCTTTACTTCAACATAACATTGATTTTGATCATCGTTAACGTCCTTACGTAATACGAGACTGCAGCAAATTATTTTCTTATTTATTTACCTATTTCCCAAAATGGACTGACGGGAAGTCTGTAAATTTTGCAATCATTTCTTCAACCAGCATAAATCATAATAAACCTAAAGAGGTAGGACAACAACAGAGTACAGAGAAAAATCAGATTAATATGGGACAAATGGGCCTATTTCTGATATCTACAACTCTTCTTTCAATTGAGCATAAGTTGTAGGTTGGAGAATATCATCTCTTTCGTTGATAAGTGATATCTTAAAGCTATTACAAAGTTTTACCAGAAGGCAAGATCAAGTCCAATACACTGAAAGTTGAAAGAAGCATCAATATATTTAAGAAACAAATATCTGATATTATTACTGAAGATCTGAATAAAAACAGACACAACGAATATTCTAAACACAGGCTCATTCGAAGACCACGTAAGAACTATTCACAAATATTCGACAAACCAACTCAACTCAATCCAATCGCATACTAAAGAGTTCATCTCCCGGCTATTAGAATGGATTCCTTCGGTAACTGGGAAGAAGGACTTGGTGGGTTAGGCAGTCTTGGAGGTGACCATATACCATTGACCTCTCTGCCTAGCAAACCCCATGAAAACTTTGAACAGTACTTCAATGATGAATACCAAGAAGAAATGGATAACTTGTTCAACGAAACGTTGACTGGTTTACAGGACTTGGATGTTCCATCTGGTTTCATCAATGACCAAATGGAGGTTCTTCCTAAGAAATCAACAAGCCGCAAAGTCAGTGGAACAGCCATTTTTGGTTTTGCAGACCACAACAGGGAACTCTCATTAGGCTTCTCCAAAACAATTTCTCCTGGTGAGATATTGAACTTGGAACCTGCCCACGTTGTAGGCTACGACCATGCTCAACCTCAGCATCACCAACAACAACAACAACAACATCAACATCAACAACAACAGCCTCAACAGCCTCAGCAAAGTGATACAAGCAAAATATTGCTCATGGAAGAGGACGAATTTGAGCTCGACAAGAAACTCAATTTGGACCAGATCGCACAACTGTCTCCACTCAAGAAACAAACAGACTTTGAGAAATCTTACCAATTCCCTCCATCTCCTCTGCCTCTGCGCTACATAAGCCAAAGCAATCCAGGAACAGTCATTCACAACACTTACCACCCTGTGAACAACTATTCTGTCAAGTACTTACAAGACTTAAACAGTCCATTGAAGGACCCTATCGACTATGTAGACGATATCGAGCCTTTATTGGACCCAGGTTTAAAAGAGCATCAACACCAGCAAATTTCGCAGCCAGGTGAAATCATTGCACCTGTATCACAGACCCACTTTGATACTCCTATCAAGTATGTGCCCATTCCAGTCCAACAACCAATTTACAAGAAGGACAAGCAGGGTACCACCATCCAGCAGATTCACCAACAACAGCAACAACAGCAAATCCAACAAAGGCATATTCAACAACAGCATCAACAACAACAGCTCCAACAAGTTCAAATCCAGCATCAGGTTCAAAACATGATGAACAAGCAGATTCCACAGTTAAAGAACACTGCTTACTTACCACCTCCATCTCCACCTATGCTCTCGAACGGGTCACCAGAATGGCAAACTTCGCCAGAACCAGTTTCTCCAGAAAATGGCTTCAACAAGTTCTCACTGCCAGTGAGCCGTGGGAGTTCAAACTTCTACGCACCACAGTTCTTCTCGGAAGATAACTTCTTCCTGGAACCTTCACAGAACAATGTGCGTATTGCTCAGTCACTGCCAGGACAATCAATTCCACACCACCTCCATCTGCTGCCCATCCAACAACCTATCAAATCGCTCAACTCATCACCCATCAAGTACTACACGAGCCCAGTACGCAATACACAACCCTCTAATGACGATACCGTCGATATGAACCTGACCATCGCACAATTAACTCCTCTCAAGAATACCCTTCCAAACACTCCAGTGCGTAATCAGGTACAACTCGAATGGTCGCCTATAATTCTGCCGAGCGCAAAGGCTTCCAAGGACGTCAAGAGACATATCAAAGAGACACTGGCAAGACGTAGAATAAAAAAGACATCTTTACTTCCACCAGGCGAGCTCGACCAATACTGGGTTGGACCTGACAAGGACAAGATATACACATGCACATACAAAAACTGTGGTAAGAACTTCACAAGGCGATACAATGTGAGGCTGCACATTCAAACACATCTAAGTGATAGGCCGTTCGGGTGCCCCAACTGTCCGAAACGTTTTGTCAGGCAACACGACTTGAACAGGCATGTCAAGGGACACTTGGAAACAACGCACTGTAAATGCATGTGTGGGAAAGAGTTTACCAGACTCGATGCTTTGAAAAAGCACCAGTTGAGGAACATTTGTGTCGGAGGTGTAATGCAACCACAGGTCCTGAATAGCGGTGTTCTGAAACCACAACGCAAGCCACGGAGTCCAGATTTGGACAACTTTACTTCGAGAAGACTTAATGATGAATTAGCCCAATTGGCAAACATGTAAGTTTATATATGGACAATGAATGAGAATTGACCGGGAGAATTTGTAGTAAAGATTTCGTTGGAAGTTGGATTGAGCATGGGCAAGATTGAATGTATTTGGAGAGAGTAAGAGCAGATGGTTGCTCATTCTAATATTGATTTACTTACGCATCTTCTCCATCTTACTTTATTAAGTAGAGAAAAAGAGTTAAAGTGATGTATTTTATATTTCTGATATATGAGCTCGTGCATTAACTATCTACTCGTCAGAGCTAGAATCAAGTAGAGTGAAGTAATCTCTGTCTTATTAAAAGACTGACTATTGGAGTTCATTCTTAAGAATTACTACTTCTCTTCCATCCTTCTCAACGATGGTCTTATCACCAAATTGAAGTATTGAGGCAATTTCACCGTTTAAACAAACTTGGTAAAACGTACCGATTTGGTGATGTTTTGTGAATTGGTTTACTTGGTACCCTTTTAGTTCTGGAACCTTATCAACAATTCTATTCCAATGAGGAATTGTCAACAGTGATTTGGAACAATTAAAGGAGAAGCTAGCTGTATCTACGCTCAATGGCATAACTCCTACAACTTCAAGCTTTGTATAATAATCACCTAGGCATATTGAAAGTGACTCTGGTAGTAAAGACAAGTCTATTTTGGTATCAGAAGAACCGATAATTAGTTCTGTTAAGTTCAGATTTTTGAAGTCAGGGCCAAACTTCGCTGTACTCACTTGCAACTTGATTAAATCCATTCTCTTATTTATTTCAAGTGGATTGGAACCCAATCTAAGTTCTCTCACTGTGCTTGGGAGTTGGAGACTATCGAGCAGTTTTATATTGTTAGAGCTGAGGTCCAAGTAAGTTATTTGAGTGTGCCTTAAGTCTAAGGACTCAATGCTACACAGGTAAGCACTTAAGGTATGAAGACTTGACGGTACCTTAATATTGTTAAAGTTGTGGTTACGTCTGGTATGGCTTATGATCAATTCATCTAAGTTTTCAAGTTGCTGGATATTGGTAACAATTTCAGAATAGTCCATCCATGTCAAAGTTAGACTCTTCAAACTTAGCGGGAAGTTGATGGTGAAATGATCTAGGTCTAGTATATTTGTTTCCAAGGCATTAGAATAGTTAAACAAATCCGAGTTGGATATCTTCAAGCTTCTCAAGTTTGGAGGGAATTCAAAGCTATCGGAGTCAACATGTACACCTTGAATAGAAATAATTACTAGATGCTCGAGCCCGTTTGGTAGGTTAAGTTGGGCCACCATTATTTCTGTAGATTGAGGTTCTTCATAGGCTCTTATTTCTGAAAATGGTCCTCTTGATTCTAAGAAAGGTCCATGAACTGCAGCTATATTTGCTCTCACATTTGCATATCCTGTAATAGTCAAGTCCAAGAGCTGTAAGGTTTTAAGCGTTTCTGGAAACTGGTATTCAAACATACTCTTTGAAACATGGCAGTCGGATATTGTTAGCTTGGTGAGACATTCAGGTATCCTGAGACCTTCAACTGTTGAGACGAAGAGGGTGCGGAGACTTTCAGGGAAATCAGAATGAAGAGTTCCCTTCTTCTGTCTATTTTCAAAAGTGTGTAATTTACTTAAATGTGAGACTACAATTGAACAGCCATCGGTTTCAGGTGGCTGGTAATCCAAATATTCAAGTGTTTCGGGAAGCCAGTCAATGACTCCTGCAATGTTTTTAAGTGTAGCGCATTTAAGTCCAGCAGGGAATTTGAAGCAACTATCCCACTTTACAGACAGAGTAAGTATAATTGTATCCAAAGTTGAAGGTAAACTGAAAGTGGAGAAATCAATATCTGGCACATGTAACATTGAAATATTGGGAACCATTCTTACAACATCACTCAAACTTTCAACAGAGACATTTCCATTACTTTCATAGTCACCTTCATCGTAGTCATCATAATCCTCATATTGATCATACGACTCAATGTCTAAATACGATTGCTGTATCTTTTGAAAAGTATTGAGAACACCTGGATCTATCAGGAGAATCTGCTCTGGTTCGTAAAATGATACCACCTTAGGCTTTATATATCCAGCCTTAACTAAAGCCTCAATATTCTTAGAATGTAATCTTGGGTGTGGCAGTGGATCGTATCCATGAATAGTATAATGATGTATTTTCACATACTCCTCCAAGCGATCATACCTTGTATCCTGACATGATATCTCTATTTCTTCATACGTCTTGAGAATAGCCAACTTATTAAAGAAAGAGTCTGGAATTAAATAGCGAACATCATGTGGCTGCAAAAAATCAAAAACCTTTTGTAATATCTCTGTTGGAAGTTTTTGTAGTATTCCATACTCCATGTTTGAGGATGCTTCCCTCAGGAGGAGTTACACCTTTAGTTTGGTTGTGAGAGTAATGAAATCTGGGAAGTGAAGTGATTTTCTTATTGAAAATCGCACTTTAAGGAGTACCAGCAGTGATCTGATTGGCACAAGAAACTCAATTGTAATTGTTATAATTCCAAACAAAGATCAATGCTGAAAACTTGGGTCAGATTCAACAAACCTCATATTGTTTAATATCTCTCAAGTTCTCACAAAAGTTAATCTATCATGTAGCTATAGAAATAGATGTACGACAACATAGAATTAAAAAAGTTTATTTATACTGAAGGAAACGTAGAATTGAAGTTGATTCATAAGAGAAATTACCACTGGTGTATCCTTACCAACTTGAGATGGAATTAATGTCAACTTATCTATCCAATTGACTCACGAAATTGGTAGAATCTTATTTAGATCATCGCTAATAATTTATTAACTCAACCCTCCGTTTCCCCGGTGAGTTCGTGTTATACTCATACTTTTGATATATACCTAGACTTCCATTACACTATCAAGCCCTTCCTCTCCCTCCATCTTATGCGTCTTCAAGTGTTGGTTCAAGTTATCCAGTCTGCTAAACTTCTTATGGCATATCAGACAGTCATATGGTTTTTCAAAGGTGTGTAACAGACGGAAATGCCTTTTCAAGTGTTCCTGCCTCTTGAACCGGCGCAGACAGTAATTGCACAAGTATATCTTTGACAGGTCTTGTTCGTCTGCCTCCTTGTTTTCTTTTCTTCCTCTCGTGCGACTCTTCAGGTTGATAATACTGGTAGGGAAGATTTGTGTGTTTGCTGGGAGGTCGAGTGAGGTGAGATCGACTTCTACGGCTGAACCGTCATTTGGCTCCGCTGGAGTTTCAGCTGAAGGCGCAGATGCAGATGCAGCAGCAGCAGCAGCCGCAGCAGCATTAGCGGCAGCAGCAGATACTGCATTTGGAGTTGCAGGTGTGTTTTTCATCACTCCACTACGTTTTCGAGAAAGTAACTTTGATCCAAGTATCCTCTTGGGTGCACTCGACCGCTGGTCTTCGTTTGCAAACGACGAAGTATTTGAAGAAGAAGCACTGAGAGCTCCACTATGATCATCACTCATGTTAGATTCGCCACTAAGGACGCTTCCAGCATCCAACTCCGCACTCGAGTCCTCCTCAATCTTTACCTTCACGTCCTTTGTCTTTGGTTTACGCACCATGTTCTTACGTTTGCCCACATTTTCAAAAAGTGCGGCATAGTCGGGTGGTTGTTGCAGCAGCTGTTGGGATTGTTGAGATCCATGCAGAGATGTTGTATCTAAAGAACCGTTTGCGTTGGCCACGTTTTCTTTGATTATCAGATTTTGACTAGGCAAACTTATGTTCATGTTGGTATTTGATGGAGATCTGCTTATCGCAGGTCTTTCCGCTTCGTCTTGGGTCTTGAATCTTGTGAACAAACTACGTTTCGACCGTTTGGCTTTCTTTGGAGTGTCTATTTCGTCAGCCTCCTCTTTTGGAGACATCACAAGGTACTCGTCTTCGTCCATGGCCAGGTCTTTCAAAAATACACTTTCGTCAAACTCCATCATTTCGTTTTGGTTCAGTTTGAAAATGCTACGGATTAAATGGTTTTTTGGTTGTGGTTGTTGACGTTGTGAAATGAAAGGGGCCAGTTGTGGCAGCGGTGGGCCCAGAATCGGTGACCGTTGTTGGTTACGGTCTCCCATGAACGGAATCATATTCGTAAGAGAATTAGTGAAACTCGTGTATCTGCCTGGACGCACCGGTTGCTGTGGTTGTTGTAGTGGTTGACCTTCACCCAGATCAACCGAAGGACGTGTTTTCCAGTCAACTGAAGGTCTGTGGAGTGAAGTTTGGTCTACAGAGTTTCGTGATAGGTACTGATGTGCCAGGAAAAACGACGGTTGAGTTGAGTGCACCGATCCGAGCGATGGTGTAAGCGAAGTCGTTGTTGTCAATGGCGATAACTCATTGTACAAGTGGTTATTGACACTTGCGTTCGAGAGCGAGTGCGGAATCCGTTGAGGTAAAACATGAGATTGGTAGCTATCAATTGATCCCTTACGCATATGTTCTGTATCAGCTAGAGCCAAATGCTCAGCCATCACGTTGTTGAAGCTCAGTACACGTGAGCTTTCGTTGAATGGTGATTCTGTTTTGGTGCGCTTGTTTGACGGGATCAACAAACTGCTTTTCAAAAGCGATTCTGTTTCATGGGTCAACAGTTCGAGAGCTCGTTCCAGGTAATCTTTGTAGTCGGATTCAATTGTGAATGGAGGCGAGTCATCGAGGTCCATCTTGTCATTTTTGAAGGCTCCAGGCATGCTAAAAGTGACCGATTGGGCAATGTAATCGTCTGAAAATGGGTTTACGTTGTTGACTGTGTTTGAATTTGGATTCATATTGTTATTGTTAAGTCTGTTCATGTTGTTGTTCGTGTTGTTGTTGACTAAGGAGGGATCATTTATGTCATGCGAAAACAGTTGTAGGGACAGTCCAAAGGCCAGTCCGTTCATGTGGTCTTCTTGTAGTTGATGTTGACCATTTCCAAAGTTCATTTGTTGATACAGACCATTATTTTGTTGGAATTGAACATTCTGTTGTTGATGGCCAGTGCTGTAATTCTGTTGATTAGGTTGGTTCAGGAACTGGGTCTGTTGTTGTGTTTGTGCATTATTGGGATTCTGTAGTGACTGACCGTTGTACATTAAGCCATTCATTCCGGTAGATTGGGAGTCCAGAAGCTGAGTAGAAGCATCCGAATTCTGATCCTTCTTGTAATCATATTGAGCCATTCGATCAAGCTCGGGAAACATATCATCGGTTAACTTAGTATCAAAACCAAGTGATCCACCAGCTCCGGGATGTCCAGTAGAAACCCCATCGGAGTCACCTAACCCTGGCATCGCCAGGAATTGGTCCATATCAAGGTTGTCATCCATGGTCTGCTGCGTGTTTCCTGTGACTTTTTGATTTTCAGCCCACTTAATTTTAAAAAAAGTGCCAGTTCGCGGACGAAAGTTAACACGATGGGAAGGGGTGGAGGAGGAGCAGTCCAGTGAGAGTATTTAGAGTTGTACAAGTTTGTGGCTTTGGGATTTTAAGGGATAAGTTAACTGGTGGTAAGTATTTGAGTAATGTATAGTGTATAGGAAAGAGAATAAACAACATTGTTGACTTGAATTCATGTAAATTTAAGTGGGCTGAAGTAATTCAATTTCGTAGGCAAATTATTAGAAATAGCGAGAGAATTAAACTGATCATAGAATTTACTGAGAAGTTCTGAGATGTACTGGGATCTACAAGGATTTACTGGGAATTGTTAAGAAATATTCGAAATCACTGACGATTTAAGTCAAGACATTTTGATGGCGTTGAGGAGGGGAAGTTATAGCAAGAGCAGTAAGAGTATAGCAATGTTATAGTGAGGAAATTGCAAAACCAAAGCAAGTGTTCATAACTTTGGTATATTGTTAAGTAGTTAGTAGATTGTAACGAAGATTCAGGAAGAGTAATTGGGTATTTAGTTGAGTTGTGATATATAGAATGACTGAGCTTCTTAATAAGAACCGTACATTTTTCTTGGGTGATTGATGTATGATCATATCATCTTAAGTGAGAGAAGAGAGATCAGTCCTGTTTTGGAGACCAATCAGTACTTATTGAATATTATTAATGATTAAGTAGATTTGAATAACAGAACACTCTTCTTAGTATCACTTTCATGACCATTCATCTCCACTAGTATTTATAAAAATAATGGAGGATCCAATAATCTCCCCATATTCAAGCTAAATGTCACAATTGTGAAAGATAGTCATGTCCAATTGGACACACAAACATTGGGATTTGATTGTGTTCATTCTATTCAATGTTGCATTCTTTTTTATAACCGTTTATTACCATCTACCATCATCTTTAATTTTTAGTCTACTACTTATACTACTTAATTACTTGATGTATATACTCTTAGATTGGTTCACTAAACATAATCATGAAACTTCCAAACATACAAATGAACTCTCTCTCGCTTTACAACTCCGAAATCCCAAAGTTCGAAATAGTCTAGCACTCTACTTCTCCACCATATTCTCCTCCCAACCGTTTACACCCCACCCCGTATCCCATCCCCTCTTCACTTACCTAGTAACAACCCACCAATTATAATTAAAATTAGACAGTCTCATACTTGAACTCTATCCAACATATCTACCTTTGTAGTTGCATTGGAACCATAAACTTTATTTACTCTCATTACTTCGTTCGTATATTTTGACTTTACAAAGTTTTTAGTTGCCTCAAACACACTGTAGGCAGTAATAAATAAGAAAGAGGAAGAATGTTGTCCTGATGATGCGGGAGTTACATCTCCGTTCATCTTCTTCCCTTTCCAAAATCCAATTTAATTTAAAGTAAGAGTTGTATTGTCCTAGTCTCTCACTAATTTCTAATATATATAATAGCCCATTATTGATGATACCAATACCATCATCCAAGTTTGATATCAATAGTTATTCCATGTTTGACTTCCTTGAGTCTCCATTATGTCAAAATGACAATCTTTATTCTAAATCGTGATGTGTATTCGACGGTACTCTCTGTCGCACATCCGTCAAATCATTACTCAACTCTTGATATCTCTTACCATACCTTGTAGTGGTCACTGGTTCTTCTTCATCCATTATTGTCGCCAAGTCAGGATTCACAACCCGCAACACAGACCGTCTCTTCAGACTGACCAACACTTGTACATCCATTTTATCGTCTAGCGAGTCCGTGTCACTTGGCTCATACTTCTCAGTGAGATCCACCTCGTCCTCAGGACTAGCAAAGACATTCTCTACGGGTGGCTTTCGCACTGGCTTTTTCCTGATCTGCTCATACTGGTCATATTCAGCATTGAACGAAAATGATTTCTTGAGCATTGACACACTGCGGTCCATTATTGAAAGAGCTGGAGGAGGTGGCTGTATCCTAGTCTTCTTCACATTGAGCTGATGCTCCACATGAATACTGTCTCCGCCGTCCAGGTCATTCAATGTCTCGTTCAGCGCCATATAATTATTTTCTTGAGCAGGAGGGCCTTGGCCATCAGTTTGCCCTCGGTTAGTTCGCTCAAACTCTTCTCGTTTCTTCTTCCAGGAATCAAACAGGTAGACATCTATAGTAGAAGTTCCGTCAGTATGATCTTCTGAGTGCTTGTGAAGGTATGGGTTTTCACTTGGCTTATAACTTGCAAAACGGTACTCAATTTCATTCATCTCATCTAAATGTTTCTGTTGACGTTGTTTCTTCTTATATCTGCGGAATAAAAAGAACCCAATACTTCCAAATACCAAGAGCAGTACTATAGGTATCACACTACCTAAGATCGCACGTTTTTGGATTGTCTTGTATGAGGTGCTTGATGCCTTCTCTGCGTTTTTTTGCATGGTTGCAAAATTTTTGGTGAGGGTCTGTACAGGTTGCAATGTTTCAACATCATACAAGTTAACAACGTACCCGTCACTTCTCTTGGATGTTTGAGTGGAGTTGATAACTACCAAGGAATTGAAAATGGTAGCTGCTCCCAAGACTTGGTCAACATTAAAATTATTGCCAGACAAAGTCGAGTTCCAGAACCAATCGTTGGAGGTAAGTGAGAGTCGTGAGTAATTTGGAGTGGCAGGCTTATCTGAGAGATCTCCACCAATCATAACCACCTCCGAGATAAGCAAGTAGTTGGTGATAGCTTCGATTGAGTTATTCAGTAATGGGTTAAATACTGGTAACGTGAGAGCGTTTGTACGCAGATTCACTTGTTGTTGCAGTCCTTTGGATGCAGTCGCTGTGTTGTCTATCAGTTTGAACGACCACCCGGATTTAAAATTCCATGTTGCGAGTTGGTACATGTTTAGCCATCCGTCCTGACTTTGGCCTCCAATCACCAACTGGTTCTGAGGATTTGGAGCCATCAAGTTTGCAGCTCCATGGAATGGTTGAGGTTTAGTTGAAGTCAGGATATTCGATGCCTTCAATCCATTGAAATCTACAGAAAGCATTCTACTAGAGATTGCTCCATTACTTGCGCATTCTCCACCATATATGTACGCAGTCAGATTATCGTTCAAGTCGGTCAAAACAGTTGACCCATAGTAGTAAGATGTATCACGGAGATCAGTTAAGTTTAGAGACTGATCGTCCCAAGTGTTTGAAGTTAAATTGAACTTGACTAAGGAAAGGAGTCCACTCCCACATAAATCATAATTGCTGGTTGTATCTTGAATGTTCAGTTCCAGCTTCCCAGTCAATCCATACAATACCTCACCAACCAAAAACAAGGTCAGATTTTCTGGAGGCAGAGCCAAACTCAGCACCTTTTGGTTATTCGAGATCTCAACATCCTTATTGGTACCAGTAATCAAAAAGTCAAACGACACCAAATCATTGTTTTTAAGATGTAGATACACTTTTCCATCTGTGTAAGAATATAATGTGTTCCAAGCTCTGGTAAATGGAACCAACAAAGCTAGTATAAACATAGCCAGTATCGACTCATGTCTCATCATCTTTGGCTAATTCTTCAAATATTCAACTGCTCTTCAAGAGTAACTTTCTGTTTGGTTTCGTTTTGTTGATTTTTTTAACTCTAGCTCTGAACCTGAACTTGTTCCGGAAGAAAGATGACGCCTGGTGGTCCTGGTTGAATCTTCGATGTGTTTGTATCTGGTCCAAATTAGGAAGTATGTTTTGTTTGTGTTTAACTTATGGTGGGGTGGTTAGAGTGGAATGGGTTATATTGGGAGCATTGATGTAACGGTGATGGAGATGGCTGGTTGTTTGTGTGCTCGGTGCGCAGAAGGGGTGAGAACAAAGGCTCCTTGGTGTTGGATCTTCGAATTAAGTTGAACTTTATCTTCAAGCTTGTTGTTTTGTATTCGAGACTTTCGATTCTTATGCAAATTGAAAATGTTTCATATTGTCTTTATTACCACTAATAGACTTTGTTCT
The DNA here is from genome assembly GCA_030568835.1 of Kodamaea hsintzibuensis (nom. inval.). Classification (NCBI taxonomy): domain Eukaryota; kingdom Fungi; phylum Ascomycota; class Pichiomycetes; order Serinales; family Debaryomycetaceae; genus Kodamaea; species Kodamaea hsintzibuensis (nom. inval.). The sequence goes on from JAJMJA010000001.1 coordinate 1,045,516, forward strand.
ATTAGCTGGTTACTAAATCAGCTAATTAACTGATTCAAGAGAATGTAGACTGATGTTAGTAAACCTATATTGTTTGTTCCAATGAATATTCTTTGCGGAGTACAATGATTTCGTTGATGAACCCCCTTTTTAAACTACGTCATGCCATTACAAACTAAACTACTTGGCATCTTCAATACTTTCCATCAATCAATTTAACTCTAATTCCAACCTTAAAGAAGTCATGATACGTAATATGAATTGGTGGTTAAGTATTGAGAAAAATTTATAGAATCAAAAAACTAAAAGATGTCTGCTCTTAGCCACGTAGACCTCAATCAGTTGATCTCTGACAAGACCAATGTAATAATAAGATGTCCGTACGAAAAGTGCAGTGTTCGTATTATAGGATTGAGTCCCAAATTGAACCAAAGTACTTTGGTTGTTGAGAATGCTCCTGAAATGATGAGTATCAGCAAAGACTCTACTGAAGACACGAGTAAGTTTTTCAAGGTGGATGACGTCTGGGACTTTGATAACATGGGTGTTTCGAGAGCAACAGATACACTTGAACAACCTAAGATCACTGAAAGTGGGACTGAAGTGGAGTTCAAGATTGAAAGATTACTTGTTTGTAGCGAATGTGAAAGAGGACCCCTTGGATTTGCAGGGTTTGTTGGTGAAGTCGATGGAGACGTAAAGAACTTGAAATACTTTTTGAGCTGTGGGAGTGTGTTGTATGATGTTCGTTCATAATGGAAAGAATAGTTGGGCTAGACATGAGTTAGAGATATGGATTACAAAATTAGGCTAGGTAGATTATAAAGATATAAACGAAATACTTCAAATAATATGTTGATATGACACCAAACAACTCAATTTCTGCAAGCTTTACTTGATCAGTTCTGACCATAGTAGTAAGCGAAGTGATTAAGTAGACGTGACATAAAGAGTAGGCATCCCAATTATGAAGCCAACTTGTGGAGAATTGGATCATCATGGAAAGGAATCACACCCACTGAATTTAAGAAGGTGAATATCTTTTATATAATTTCTAAAGGAAGCACCTTAAAGAACGTCATTACTAGAGACGAGTGTGTTATCAGTTAAATAGTCTCCTTGAGGTTACCTACAACTCCACTTAGAGTTTATTCAGGTACATATTTTTCATGTTAAAAGTTGACTCAATTTTTTCCAATACTGAGCATTTGAATGTGCTTTATTGTGAGTAAAGCTTTGCCTATCCAACGTTCATCTTCTCAAGACAGTTGATGATGAATTTAACTTAAAAAAATACCAACCATCTACTATCAGTAAAGTATAGGTCAATACAATAAGTCCAAAAAAGAATGCGTGGACCGGGAATCGAACCCGGGGCCCAACGATGGCAACGTTGGATTTTACCACTAAACCATCCACGCTTTTATGAAATTCTGATGGTTTTGATTTATTATGACGAGATGAAATTTTCTGGTTTTGTGACTTTGATTGAAATGACAACGTACTACTTCGAGTATGGGGTCATTGATGATTAGGATTGAGTTTTGAGAGCTGATGCACTACATCAGAAAGTAGAAGTGACCATTAAAATAGTGAGCAGTCATGAAAAGGGAAGGGAAAGCATTTTATATAATATATGACCGGATACTGTCACAAGTCTAGAATTCAAGAGACATTCACAATACGACTGATATTCTATAGTAGTTGAACGAGAGCTTCATAGCTACTAAATGATGTTTTATCGAGAAAGGATACACTTAGATTTCTCGGTCAATTTTTCTCGGTCAATTCTTCAGGCTTTCGGTCAATTTCGGACAATTCTTTTGAAATTGAAATTGAAGTCAAGCCTTCAAACATGTGCACAAGAAGAGACTCAGTCATTGGAGGATAATGCATACTTTCAGGTAATGACAACAGGTCTATTTTAGTATGAGAATTAGGTTACAAACCAACAATATGCCCCACTACACCGATACTTCAAATTAGTTCGGAGCCTTTCTCGTGAATTTATCGCACAAATCATTTTAAAAGCCTTTTAAATTGTGCGAGAATTCAGATTTTTATATCATAATTTCATTAATAAGTGCTTGAAGCTTGAAAGTTATACTGATGTATCACTTAGTATCACACGAGTAACATTAATAAGGGACGTCAACTTGGATTTGGGTGTTTTGAAGAAGTTATAAAGGAAAAGGAATAATCTGTTGCCTAATTGGGTAAATTGATGCAACTTCAACTAAAATTTGCAGCCGATACGCAACAGCGTATATATCGTTACGATTTTTTACGAAAGACTACAAGTACAGTAAAATGTGAGCTTCTTGGGGTATGTATTTTTCCTGTACTCTTGACCACCCTTCCATTTTTGATGTTCCTGGTAGTCTTGATGGCTTTAGAGGTATATTAGACGAGAGACAACAAAGGAAATATTCTAATATCTTGACTTTTATTCTAAATTCTTGATTTCGGACCTGGGAAACATGTGTCCACCAAGGTCTACTAGTCTTCGATATAAACACTTGCTCCAATTAGCACTAGGGTACAGCGAATACATATGTAATTTGAGTTAGTATCCACACAACTCACATGTGGCTCGCAAGAATATCCAAAGAAAAAATGTGTTCATTCTCCAGTCAAATTGCAAACACAATTCTATAGTGAAAGTTGAGACCAGCATTACAGTATTTGGTACAAGCCTACATATATTTGCATTTATGATATAATTTCTTCCCATTTAAGACTTCTCAAGAGCCTTGTTTTGATACTTCTGGTTTCTGTTAGTGTATACTATCACAAGCACCTGAATTCGAAAACGTTCAAGGCCCATACTCTACAATAGATCCAACAATTTACCCCACAAAAGTCCCACAACAGAGGCACGTATTGTACTATTATCTTGGAAGTATTAATTGAAATGTCGCTGAGTATCAATCTTTAAGCTTCTACTCACGATGCAGACAACTCAACAATCAACAAAGAGACTTGAGACACGTTTCGCCTTACCCATGAAACTGAAAATGTCTATACAATGTCGTTTTAACTATAAATCATACGACATTCCAACATAACTTTCCATTCATGTATGAATTACCTTCAAGACTACTCTTCCGACTCTGAAACAGAAGATACACAACCAGAAGCCGACGCGTCCACGCTACCAAATGTCGAATTAACCATTTTTCTGCAAAACTACACCAACAACATGCTAAAACAAGCGTCATGTTTCATCTACATTCCTTGGAGACTTAGCAGAACATCGCATCTCAAAGTACTCAAAGCAGCTGATAAAGTTATAAATTCTATACCTCGGGGACTTGTGAGGTGGAGACAAGAAGAAGAAGTCATAGGGCCTCATATTACATTGTCTCCCAATTTGGTTGGTGAACAATACCAGATCGATAAATTCATTCAGAACTTCAGATCTAGTATTCAACAATTGGATATCCCCAAAGAACTAATTGGACCAAACAACGAAGAAATTCAAAATAACCTGCGATTACAATCACTTTTAGGAGGAAAATTCGAAGCCAAGAACTGTGTGAACTTCAAGTTTCGTCCGAACCTCGGTGCATTTTATCAGAACCAAGTATTTTTAGCTGGAGTATTGGAGTCCACACCAGCAACAGAAGACTTTTGGAACAGTGTACAAGATATCATAAAAACTAATATAGAATCACTTAACCTAAAAGTTAATTCACTGAACCCAAATTTCGTTCGACATATCAGCTTTAAAATTGGTGATTTAAAGTCTCAAAAAGACTCCAACAAAATTAAACGAATCACAGACCAAATAGACGTGTCCGAATTCATCGGTGATATCGATATTTCAACTAAATCAATCTCTATAGACACTATGGAATCATCGAAGCAATGCCATTCGATAGATTTCAATATATAGAAGAAATAAAAGACCCATACCGCCAAGATTGACTCGCCATTTTTTTTTTTTAAGCACCAAATTAATTTCAAATGCAAAATTTAAACAATTTTAGAAGGAGGCAAGAAGCATAAGCAGCGTTGAGACTGCTTGAATATAAAAGAAGATACTAGTATACGATGTCGAAAAGGCACCAGAAAGAGGTGGAGAGACAATTGATAGAGTTGATCAATTCAAAGGGCAACAATAACAAATGTGGAGAATGTTCTGCTACACATCCAACATGGGCCTCGTATAACTTGGGGATATTTTTATGTGGACGTTGTGCACTGGCACACAAGAAGGTATTAGGACCACCTAAGGAGACTATTTCGATGGTTAAATCGTTAACATTAGATGCTTGGACGGATGATCGAATTGCTAATATCAGAAGAATCGGAAATAAGAGGGCAAGGCAAAAGTGGAACCCCAAGAGGATTCCATTCCCATTCGACGCTGATGATAACCCATATGCTGTCGAGGAATACTTTCGTGACAAGTATATTTTGGGTAAGTTCAGAGATGAGTCACTCGAAGCATCTGACTATGATGACAAGTACAGTCGGTATTCTGATGATGAAAGTATAGCAAAAACTAAATCCAGATCTAGACTGGGATCATTATTTGGTGGAGGGCGTTCTAGACTGGGATCGTACGCGAGCAGTGGTGCCTTGGGAGTTTCCGGTAGATCCAGAGCAAACTCTAGCGCAACCACTAAACTGAGAAATGCAAACGTGCCCAGGTTATCGCACCGTAAGTTGACCACTTTCGAGTATACTTTGTATGGGAGTCAAGTTCAAAAGATCCTGGACTTTGGATACAACGATAAAGATGCTATTCTAGAGAGTTTGTTGATAAGTGAAGGTGTGATTGACTATGCTTTGGAGATATTGAATGAGGATCAGAAGGTGAATCCAAGTAAGAGTGAGATTCCTCCTGATTTGCCCAGGCGGCCTATTGGTGGTACACCTACTGGTGCAGCTACCGGAGCTAAAATTCCTAGTGCTCTCACAGGTGCTGCTACACCTACTAAGGATGAATGGTGGAGCGGCCAACCAGCAGCCACTGGTCAATCCTTGGCGTTCCAACCAACAGGACAAGTTGAAGCTAATGGGCAACCCCAGATTTACCAGTACACAGATCCTGTGACAGGACAAGTTTCGTATATTGATGCGAATGGACAGCAATATTTGGACCCCACCAACCCTCAACACCAGCAGCAGTTGCAGCAACAGAGTAATCCACAGTTGATTGCACAGCAAACTAACAAGCAAAACATAATGAACTTGTATAGTCAGCCTACTGCGTTTAGCTCGAATGTGGCTGTGACTGCAAGTGAAGAGCAGAAGCAGCAACAGTTACAGCAGCAGCAACAGCAGCAGCAGCAACAGTATCAACAGCAGTTGCAACAACAACAGCAACAACAACAACTTCAACAACAACAATTACAACAAGCTCAACTTCAGCAACAACCAACCGCTTTTGGATTTGGCGCACAGGTTCCACAGTACACAGCGCAATCATTCCAAACGTCATACCAACAACCACTTCAACAGCAGCAACCTCAATTTACTGGGTTCCAGAACCCAGGGCAGTTTGCACAACCAAATCAACAAAACCAACAAAACCAACAGTTCTGGCCACGTCAATAGTGTGGCCATAGCTTGATGATTAGAAAACGAGAGTTGAAGGATAGTTTACTTAGAATTGTATCAGGAAATGGGATACATTAGAGAACAGAATGCTGTGCATCTTGAAACGATCTTCTTATCTTTGAGGATACATTCGTAAGTCATCATGAGTATGTATTATTCAAGATGTACTTTATGAGTATCAAAAAGATGCTGTAATTATGGGATATGATTCATGAGATACATAATGACAGTTTTTTTTATAAAAAAAATGCACCTTGTGAAATACATAAAATACAAGAGATCAGTTAGTGATTTGACTAATCAATCACTCTCTTCACTCCAAGCAAAAAAACACCTTTGAACTCACTCTACATATATAAATATCAAAATAAAGTAAGATCAATGATAACGCAAAAGTGTAGTTAAGGATAAGGGGAACTAGCAGAAACACAACAACCAAGACACGTATCTCATAAATCAAATGAACTAGACCATTTTTTATATTTGAATAGTATGATTCTCCGAAATTACAAAATGATAATAAGGCACAGAAACACGACCCTTGCAATAGGATGTGGCTTCTCCGAAAGGAATGCGTAGTGGAATACTATGCACCGAGCCTTAATCTAATACTTTGTGACCCACAATTTGTTCACCCCAATCGCATCACTATTCCATGCTGCGTGCTCGTCAAAAACAAACATGTCAAAAGTTGCAGTTCTAATATTTGGATTGTAGTTACCTGGAAGAGAAGAATTTGATCGAATCGAGCTGACCGTGGTTTGTGTAAAGGATGAATAGTAGATATGTTATTTGTACCACCATTCTTGAGCACGGTTTGTGTACATCCATCTCATTTTTCACTACTTTCACTACTTTGTGTATATGTATTCATTGATTAAAGGCAGTTTGGGTTTGATTCAATATCTAATCTACAATCAAAGTAAGGCAGTCGTCTGTTTTTTGATTCTACTTTTAATTACATTTTCTAATTCAGCTTTCTATTAGATATTGAAATCCATCAATGACCTTCACTAAGATAGTTGTAATGCCAGCAAGAAAATGACCCAGCCTTTAACCAATGACTTAAAAGCAACTGTCGCCTAAAATGGATTTCACTTATACATACTAAGTGTCTCAACGTAATTAAAAAATGTCGCATATATATTAATTTCTTAAGATAGGAGGTAGATCTATCTATTGATAAGACGAGAAAGAATCGTGTCAATCTTGGAATATCTGGCAGCCACCATCCATATCTATTCTATGTAAACACCAACAGTGGAATAACTCACAAACGTAAGTAACTCTTACTGAGCTCTAGACGGCAGCGCACGGGCATTTCATCCGCCTACTTGAGCCACTCAAGAAAAGAAACCCCAAAACATTCCCTTCCCAAAACGTCAAGTGCATCACAAAACTTATTGATTTTTTTTTAGATTTTTTTTTTATTTCTATTAGTGAACGTATAAATAAACCAGCTTTTTTAAGCAAAGGAGTTTTAAGCAAAGAGACGGAACCATCGAGGCCAACCGTTACTAGACAACAGGTTGAGATACATATACACAAATAAAAGGAGCTAGATACAAACGATGAGTTCTACAGTACGGGGAAAACACCCGTTTTTTAGTTCGCAGGTGAATCCGAACAGTTCGTCTACCAATTTGAATAAGTTGTTTAGCAAGAACAACGATAGTGATAGTATGCTTCCGATGCATAGTCCCTTGAAGGTGGAGCATCCCAAGCCCACACAGCGCATAAATTTGTCGAACCAGTTCAGTCCGTTCCAGATGCCCATGACACCTCCGGTGTCTAAGTCTTCGACTCCTACCAATGAGTACAAGTCACGTAGGAGGAGTATGAGCAGTGGGACGAGCTGGGTACAGAGTATGTTGGAAAGCAAATGGATGCCTCCAGTGGATGTGAAAGTAACAGCTTTATGTTCAGGGTGGTACGTATGCCTGATTGTTTCAAGCAACCTGACGAAAATGATCTTATCACTGTTCCAATATCCAATCACACTTACTCAATTCCAGTTTCTCTTAAACTCGGTATTATCAATCATGCTTCTTTCAATAGTGTGCCTTCCGACAAGTTCATTGCGTACTTACTTCCCTAAAGGTGTGTTGCCACCGGTGGCCGCACTGAGCCTGGGTAAATACCTGAGATTCCACACAATCACATCATTCCTCACACCAACAGCTCTCGTCATCGGAACAACACTCCCCATGGGAATCTTCCAGTTTGTCGGGCATATCACTTCGCATAAGGCAACGTCACTCATTCCAGTCTCCTTGGTCCACACAATAAAGGCGTTGTCTCCATTGATGACAGTACTCATCTACAGAGCCATCTTCAACATCAAATATAAACAGATCACCTACATCACATTGGTACCGTTGGTTCTCGGTATCATGCTCACCTGCTACAAGAAAAAACTGAAAACAGGAGGACTCTCGTTCCTGCTGTACCTCGTTGGTTTGGCATACGCTTTTGTCTCCATGATGATCTTTGTATCGCAAAACATCTTTGCTAAAAGCAGACTCACTATCGAGAAAAATGACAAGATCTTACTTCCAACATCAACACTGGAGAAGGAGGAGAAAAAAGTTGACAAACTCACCATCTTATTCTATTGTCTGATGATCGGCTTTGCTTTCACCATGCCAGTATATTTCATCTCGGAATTCACAAATGAAAAGTTCCTGTTGAGCCAAGTGAATACGTACATTGCAACCTTGGTTGCTGTCAATGGAGTCTCGCACTTCTTACAGACATTACTTGCTTTCCAGATCTTAGGGGCCATGTCGCCGATCAACTACTCAATTGCTAACATTTTGAAACGTATCATCATCATTTTGATTGCATTCGTATGGGAAAATAAGCAATTTACAAGAATACAGGGAATGGGTTTGGTTTTAACAATCGTGGGATTGTACTGCTACGACAGATGGGGAACTTCGCATCATAAATAGGTTAATATTTAATTGTACTATAAGATTTGACATGTTTGTTTTAATTATTACTCAAGATAACATTGAGCTTATTACTGTAAGAATTATACTATCGTTTGCAGCCAACTCTGATGATAACAAAAGTAAACCTACTTTTGACGTGTCACGTGCGCGTCACTTTAAGTTGCAGCCAAAGTTGATAAGGGAATAAATATTGCAAGTTGATGTAGACTTAGGTCTATTTTTACTAATGATAGGGTTTGGTTCGATGCCTTTGGTTTAAACGTTCTAAAAACAAGGGGTGTCAAGATATATCATTTTAAGGTTAGATTTCTATTTAGAGTTTTTAATTATGACGGTTAGGGGTGTAATTTACATCAGCTAGTCAGTACAGATTTTAGGCGTGATAATTCACAGCCTTCAAGAGCCTTCACTATACATGAAGGGGTAGCTGTTTACAGAGAAGATGACCATGAAAGGATTTAAATAATTCATTACGATGGTAGGATTTAAATGACTCATTACGATGGTACATTTTCTGCTTCGAATTCCAAAATTAAGTTGGTGTCTAAGTATACTTCTCTACACAATAGAGTTCACACACTCTTCATATACAGCATCTTTAAGTTACCATAAAATTAAAATTCACAAAGGTAGACTGCATGAATTAGACTAATCTAATATTGTTCCCTATTTCTACCTATTTTCACTGGAAGATTCCAATAAATACTCACAAGTTGTCGTAAGATCACATTTGTAGAGCCATTCTGCCCAAAACCATTTATGAAATACATGCAACAATCTAGTGACTCATGCACTAATGCTCAGCGTTCAACATTTTCTTGAAAATGTCACCGAACGCAACCATAAACACCGTTTGCCAGACACCCAAAGCAATTCTAGGTGTTACACCTCTATACAAACCCTTGAGACCGTTTTGCTTGTAAATGTAATTGAAAGCAGATCCAACACCCAATTTCTTAGGTCTGTTTGGGTCGTCAGTCTTGGATTGCATTTCCACTCTGATCACTTCAATAGGTTGGTTCCATGCTGACAAACCACCACCCACGACAGAACTGGCAATCTTTTCAACTGCATTCAACGACTGGTTTTCACCCTTGTTGGTCAACTTTCTGATTCCCTCTTCAGCCAATCTTGAAAATCCGAATCTAGAACCCCAGTTGGTCATTTGTCTGATTGCAACGGCATTGACACCCTTGTTGATACCACGGATACCTTCCTTTCTGTAGATCTCCTTGAACACTTGGAATGAGGTTTGTGGAGTCACACCAGGAACAGCAGCTTGCTTGTGTCTGGTGATCTCAACAGTCTTCATACAAGTACAGAAACCCATAGTCAAGTATGCTTGAGCCAAACCACCTGCTACACCTCCTCCCATACCTGCAACAAAGTTATTGGCACCTAACTTTCTAAATTGGTACTCACCTTCAGCAGAAACGAAAAGCAAAACTGCACCCTTTGTCGATGCTTCAATCCAAGCCCAAGGAATCAACCCTTGGTAAAACCCAAAAACACCTCCACGAGACCAAACCAATTTAGTTGATCCTACAATAGATAACCCTCTGTTGGCAGCCATCGTGGTCTTAACAACTTCCAATGGCTGACCCAAAGTGGTTACCTCTGCCATGTTCAACCCTGCACCCAAGAGGATGTTGGAAAAGTTAATTGGCTTCTTCTTGATTTCTTCTGCCATCTTTGGTTTCGTTGATTCTTTGATTTTTTTTGAGAGATTTCCTCTTTGTTATATAATTTTCACTACGCTTGTGCGTAGAAAGCCACCCCTCAGCTGCAGAAAGATGTAGCTGCAGTAGTTAGATGTAGGATTTATTACTGTACCATTAACTATGCAATCCCCGGCACTGCAACTTGGACGTTATATTAAGCTGCCGTGCTCCTTTCGCTTTACTTATCATTGGGGCACTCTGATTGGCTGACGATGCACGGACCCGAAATACTAGGGAAATTTGAACCCCAGAGCCCGGGCGGAACAGGCGTAAGTTTTTTGTGTAGTGATGAGAGAGGGGCAGCTGGAGAGTAATGTAGTGCTGCTATGACAGGACGTACGGTAGAGGTAAGCTACTAGAAGGACTGAAGACACGCTGTTTCCGTTGTTTAAGTTTATGATGTAATTTTTGTAGAGGCTAAGAATTGAGGAGTGTTAGCCCTTGTCTTCTTGAACCTCCTGTGATAATGAACAATCACAACTTTAGCTTTGAGATGGTGGGGAAGGTTTGTGAATCTAAAAGTTTGTGTAAGCTGATAAGAATGTTGGCAGTGAAAGAGGCTTAAGAGACGAGGAGCAGAGATGGAGAGGAGAAGAAAAAGAGGAGTAGAGAAGAAAATGGATGCGTAATCGAGATTTCGTTTATTGGGTGACATGCTTTCATTTGCAGCCATTGTATGGCAGTTTAAATGTTTTAAGTAATCATTAATTCATTATAAATCTTTTCGATAAAACTAAATATAGTACTGAATTCAATTCATATCATCAATTCAAATGAATAGATCCATTAGAATACCTGCATCACTAATGTTTGAAAGGAGCCAAACCTTCGTACCTTTGAAGTGTATACTTTGATCCTAACTCAGTAATTTTTTCTTGTTCTTGAGCACTCAATTCGAAATTAAAGGCATCAAGATAAGCTTTAGCTCTGTTCAAATTACCAGTAGAAGTAATTGGGATTACTTCATTTTGGACAGCCCATCTCAAGATTACCTGCTCTTCAGATCTATTATACTTCTTTGCGACTTCAGAGACATAATCAAGTAAAGCTTTGTTCTTTTCTGATTTCTCAATCAAACCTGCTAACACACCATAACCTTCAATAACAATATTGTTGTCTTGACTGAACTTAACAATCCCTTCAGACTGGTTTTGCAAATTTGGAGAATACTCAATCTGGTTGACAACTGGTTTGTGCTTTGGGTTGGAGTTCAAAATAACCTTCAAATCCTCAATTGTAAAGTTGGAAACACCAATAGACTTAGCATAACCTTCGTCCTTCAACTTTTCAAGGTATCCCCAAGCTTCCAAAAGCGTGAAACCTTGGATTTCTGGGCTGATCCATGCAGAATGCAACAAGTA